>JBBCBC010000019.1:31068873-31396494 GCA_037126765.1 Stenogyne calaminthoides
ATTTTTTTTTAAAGATGACTATACAAATAATATGTAGAATTATAAACATGTCCTAAATCTTCTCGTTCAGCTTCCTTGATAAGAAAATACGGGGTGTTTTCAATCACTAATGAATAGTGAGAATCACTTTTAAAATTCAAAAGCTTTAAGAAGGCCGCTTAAAAAAAAAAAAAAAAAAAGTGATTCTTCCCTCTTCAGTAACAGTTGCAAACACCCCCTTAAGAAAATTGGATCTCTTGATTCATTAATGTTTAGTTTGGAGGATTTGTTATCTTTCTTTGTAGTATTTGTTGGTAGAAAAAATTCATCGATTTTGTGATGTTGCATTAGGAAATTAATTAATATAAATTAATTTGATTTTTTTACACAGTTTTTATTAGTCCGAGTTTTTAGATGATGTAAAAGAAATTAAACTTAAAACAATTTCACGTAGTAGGAAACACTTTGAAAAAATTATTTCCTGTTATGAAATAAATTATATGTTGAATGTCATTGGGAGTTACAAGAAATCAAATGGGAGTTACATGCAAGTTACAAGGGACTCTTCATTGTCCTATTAAATTTTATTTATGTATTCATGAAAGGGATTCTCTATAAATAGGTGGTATATCACCTTCATTTGTACACACAACCAAGAAATAGTGAAAATATTCTGGCTTTGTCGCCCCCAGATGTAGTCGTTCTTGACGAACTGGGTAAACAAATTGTGTTCTTCATTTATTTTGTAACACGTTATCAGCACGATTGTTCTACCCATTAGCTTCAGAATTTCGAAGTCTCCTTTTCGAATTTCTTCGCCTTAATCGGTAAGTTATTATACTCACTATACTACATTATTTTTGTTCCTTATGAAATTCGTGAGTATAAATTTATGGTGTTGATTGTTTAGAGAATTTTTATTTGGGGTTTGATATTCTAATGTTTTTTTATTTAAATTGTGAAAGTTTTAACTAAGTAGAAGAAATATATGATTTTGTGTAATATGTTGCTTTAAAGAAAATTCATTGACACGGGTTTGTAGATTCAAGTAAAATGAATTTCGATATATTGATATGGAGTGCGATTGATTTGTTGAAAAACTATATTCAAGTTAAATATGTATGCTAACTAGTTTCAATGATTCATGGATTATGAGTTTCAATGGAGATCCTTCTTAAATATGTTTTATTGGTGCTAAATTACTTATTTATTAGTCAATCTCTAAGAATGTGGATTTTATACATGTTTGGGCAATTTATGTTTTTATATAGATATCAATCATGCAATCATTATGATTACTTATTTATTTATATGCATTTTTGTAATCATAATCTTTAAGTATTGAACTCCTTACGTTTGAACAATTTTCATGTATGAATATGATACTTTATGCTTTCTTGTTATACTAGTTTGGCCAAATTATGAGATCTGATGATAACCGTTGATTTTTCACAATAGTACTTATGTGTTGACAATTTTATTAAATTGGTCACGTACATTGGTGTTGCTTGACTATGATCTTTTCCCTTTTCTGATTAATGTTATGATAATTCTATGAGTTGGATTAATTTAGCGGATGATTAATTATCAGTATTATTTTATGTTGCATTTCATTGAAAATATTAATTTTATATAAAGCCCAAAAGTGTTGTTATAAATTCAAAATATGCATCTGAACACCATATATATTGAGATGATTGTTTGAATTTACTCAAAATACGTACAAGACTGAATTTTTATTCTGATGTCTTGGGTGAGTATTTTGGCCTTGCAACTGTTGTAAAAAGTTTTATATATATTACTAAAAATAATTTATCAAGGTTGTTATTATTGATAATAACCTTTTGAGTTGGGCTTTCGAAATTGAGATTCATCATGAAGTTATGGGTCTTGGAAATACTATTGTTGATAATAATATTTTATCGAATCAAGACCGTGTTAAAATCAATAATTTTCTTTCTTATCATATGGATGAAAGATTAAAATTAATTATTTGAAAATGAAATATCCACCAGTGTTGTGGATAGATTAAAAAAAAAAGATATAACCACCTGAAGATGGTCGTCCTTCTAAAAGCCCGATACAATTAATTCCACCCACGTCTACAAGATTAAAACAAATTTATAATGAAATATAATTTAATTGTGTTCATAATTACTTCTCAATTTTATGTGGTTAAAACCCAAAATGATGATATGCTTGATAAGATATTCTCTACTCGAATATGCTCTTGCAGTAGCAATATCGATTTTTTTTAAAGAAATATTATGAACTAATTGCTTGTCTAACGTTTGGCCAAATAAAATAATGAATTATTGTTGAATATTATGAGTCCCAACCCATTAGTTCTAGTTCATTCCCTGAAGCGAATGCGACTCATCTCAAAATTATGGATGTGGTTGTGGGTGGATGCAATTGTGATAAATATACTCCACATAATTATATAAACCACAATCGTGATAAAAAATAAATTTTCTCCTAGAAGAGGGACAATGGAGAAAATGAAAAGTATGTGGATAAATGTTACCGTTGTGGCATTGAAGGTCATTGACCCATTATCTATCAAATAACAAATCATCTTGTAAAATTGTGTCAAGCATCCTTGAAAATGAAGGATGAAAATGTTGAAACAAATTTATGAGAAAAATGTTTATAATGGTGATGATAAAATTTCATTCTTCTTGAAGAAGCAATGAACGTCAAATATTGTGATTAAGTTATGATGGTGATGTTTTGATAGTGATATACACACACTATACTTAATAACAGAAAACACTTTTCTCATTTGGATGAGGGGGAGACTAATGTTAATAATTAAGTGGTTATGCAAACTTGATTGATGACTCCGGAAGAACCATTGTATTTTTCCTTAAAGGGATTAAATTAATTTTAAATAGTACACTACTATCTCCTATGTCTCTAGATATTTGTTTAAAGCTATCCGGAGAAATGAGTATTATATCGAGACTCTGAAATACATAATTACTCACTGATTACTCAATTCTGAAAAAAGTGTATTTTGATCTATACAAATATTTGAAAGAAGTCTACTAATCACTAATTTTAAAGATTTTAATGACTCTAGAAGAGTTACTAAACTGCATATTCTTGCAAAATATATGTTCAATTGAGATTAATGTCCCTGAAGGACATCCAATTTAAACAATCGACTCAATGAATGTCATGAATATACTCCCCTTTACAACTAATATGTGGGAAATAACCAATCATTTTCCATCAGTGAATTTTAAGTTGTGTAGTATATGTATCACCACCATAATGATCCTAACAACCCAGATTGTCTAACTGCACATTTATTGAAGATCATTTCCCGGCATTAGGAGGAGATAAGAATCCAAAACTAAGTGAATGCCGAGAAATTTCCCTGAAGGAAAAAGATCTTCACTACTTAGACCCACACACTAGTGAAACTGAACTATAAGTTCAAATGACAATTAACTTAAAATTAGTAAGTTTTTGCCAGATGTATTTACTAAAGGAATGACTAAATCGCAAGTGTTTGATATATATGATTTGCAAAGTATAGAAGTCCCAACGAAATTGGATGTATATGTTAATACGCCTACATGCTAGAAGCGTGAAGGGCCTCTTAACACAAAAGTAAATCCGCGGTAAACTAAAGCTAGCTAAAGTATTCAGTCATCCACAAAATCTTCTGAAGAGATTCGTCATGAAGACGAAAATTCTTGTAACAATGCACGTGCACAAAATAATCAAAATACTAGGATTGCGGAGCAACCAAATCAAAATATTTTGGGAAATGATGATGATCTGGTTTATATGAATTTTACAAATACAAGAGAAGTATCAATGTTGTCGATAACATATTCACCTCTAAAATTACTATTGCAAATAAAAATCTGGATCCAGAACCTAAGTCAATTTGACTGGGTAAAATAAAAAGAAGTAATTGTGTCGAGCTAGACTCGCTACGCAAAAGAAATTTTTTTATGTACACCCGAAAGTGTGTATTTGTACAAAAACGAAATAAGAATAATAAGGTGGTGAAATAAAAGCAAAATTTAGTAGCTCAAGGGGTTTCACAGAGACTCTATATTAATTTATTCTCTTATGTATATAATAATGTTCCGCCACTTAATATCTCTGGCAAGAAATAATTTAAAAATATTGTAAATGGACACTGTATCTTTATATGGGTCATGGATGTCAATTATTTATATAAAAGTGTTTGAAGGATTTAGCATGCCCGAAACATGTAAATTAAATCCAAGAGAAATTTATTCTATCAAATCGCAAATGTCCTTGTATGGGATCAAACGATTTGGATGTATTTGACAGTCTATTAAAAGAAGACTATATCATTGACTCAAATAAGTCCATATATTTTAATAAAAAAATTGAGTCAAATTTGTGATCGTTGCAGTATATGTTGATGACCTCAAATTTGATTGTAACCTCTGAAGAGATCAAAAGACAATCACATACTTTAAGAAAGAATTTGTGATCAAAGATTTTGAAAATATTAAGTTTTGCCTTGATTTACAAATTGAATATATAGAATGTGGAATTTGTGTCCATAAAATTGCTTATACCAAGAAGGTACTAAACAAAATGCACATCCATTGAGTACTCAATGGTCATTAGGTTGTTTGATCCTAATAATGATCCTTTTAGACCGCAAAAGAAAGTTGAAAAGATATTTGGTCCTGAAGTACCATATATAAGTATAATTGGTGGATTAATATATCTTGATAATTGTACAAAATGAAATATATTTCACCAATATTTTTTGTGCTCATACAAAAGAATGATATAATTGATGTGCAATACATCCTACCAAGTGATACTTTTAGATTTATTTATCAAGGCATTTATTTGCAACTTTTGAAAAATTGGTAAAGCATATTGAAATGTGTCGATAAATAGATCCCAAATGATGTTTAAATCAGGGGAGAATTAATAAACTAAGTAATATGTACTCTTCTTCCTTCACTACGTTTTTTTTCCATTGATTTTTTTTCACATAATTTTAACGAGGCATAATGACGGACATTCAAATGGGGAGTGTTATGAAATAAATTATATGTTGAATGTCATTGGGAGCTATAAGAAATCAAATGGGAGTTACATGCAAGTTACAAGGGACTCTTCATTGCCCTATTAAATTTTATTTATGTATTCATGAAAGGGGTTTTCTATAAATAGGTGGTATGTCACATTCATTTGTACACACAACCAAGAAATAGTGAAAATAAAATCAAGAAATAGTGAAAATATCATGGCTTGGTCGCCTCCAGACGTAGTCGTTCTTAACGGACTGGGTAAACAAATTGTGTTCTTCATTTATTTTATAACATTTCCAACGTTTTTTAGGAAAAAAATATCAATAATTTTATGCCGTTGGAATTTTGTCCAACATAAAATTCAATTGAAACTACTACTGGAATTTAACAGTTTTTTTTTATGTAACAAAATTAAGATGGTCCAACTGATCTAATGGATAACCGATTCACAAGCCCATGGACCATAAATAAATGAAAACACTTGAGTGAGAATTTATGATGTATAAAATATTATACTCTCCAGTAATTAACCAAAAAAAAAAATTTTTTTGTAATGTCTATTTGTTGGACGAATTAATGCAATATATCTCAGTATATCATATGTGTCGCGAGTCGTTTTTTACGGAGAGTATTATGTGGCTAATTTGATAACAATTCACAAACAAAACATGCACGTGTACGATAAGTTGTAAATAAGATGAATTTGTTGACTCAGTTCGTCAGGAAATGACTACTCCCAGCATACCAAGCCAGGATGTGGTATTGCGAGCTTTACACGTACAATATTTGATACACCTTATGAAGATGAATCATTACAGATGAAGATAATTTGGAGAGTTCGCCTCCGGGTGCTAGGGTTTCTAGTATGAATAAATGATCACTCTAATTTTTTTTTTTGTTCCTCACCTCTCAAGCGTGGGTATGACTTTCTGGGAGATTTTTCTGAACCCTTTTCTTTTTCTTTTTTCTTTCTTTTATAGCACTCGGACAAGCATGAAATTTGGATTGGCAAGCATGAAATTTTGGAAACTTTGGGTCATGCATGAATCCAGGATGATATTGCCATGTTCCCAACCGTCTTCTAGATTTATCTTGGAGCTTACTTGTCTCAGTAAGGCACTCTTTTGGTCGTCCAAATTAATCTTTTGCTCGGTTGTATGCTTTGTTCACCCCTTTAACCATGTCAGTTTTATGTTGGACTATTGTCCTCCTCGAGCACACTGAGCCTTCAGGATGTTCGGGTCTTCGGGATATCTGAGTGTTGAGCACTCTGACCTTTCAGGATGCCTGAGTCTTCAGAATGTTGTCTTTGCGATCATATCGACCCTTAGGATATCTGAGGGTTTCAGGATCTCTGGGCTACGAGCATACTGACCCTCAGGATATCCGAGCCTTTCGGGATATCTCGATTGCGAACGAACATATCTTGATACCCTCGGGATATCGAAGTGCGAACATACTAACCTCGGGATATCCGAGCCTTTCGGGATATCCGAAATGCGAACATATCTTGACCTTCGGGATATCCGAGCCTTTCGGGATATCCGAGTGCGAACATCTCGACCCTCATCGACCCTCGGGATATCCGAGTCTTTCAAGATATCCGAGCCTTTTTCAGATGTCGGGTTGCGAACATATCGACCCCTCGGGATATCTCGAGCCTTTTCACCGCCCGAAGTCTTTTTTCGACTTGGCTCTTTTAACTCCTCTTTCCGATCTAAGTGGCGAATACTTGTCCATCGAGTATGATTATTTTAATAAATATTACACGTGTCACTCTTACGTGTTCGATTAATCATGAGTTATTATATCGAACATAACAATACCCCCCAGCCGGGTCGCTTTATATTCAACAGGGGACCCGACTATTAAGATCTTATTGGGCCATAGTTGGTGTCGTTTTCAGATACATCTTTGGATTTTCAAATTGAATCCAATATTTATATATACCTTGTTTCTCCGCCTTAAACTTTTTTTTTCTCCTTCCTTCTTCTTTTTTACCTCTGTCTTTCAATCTTTTACGTATGCGAAAATTCGTACGAGGGCTTCATCAATTCGGCGAAGAATTTTACTCAGGTAACCGCTCTCTAATTGTGATTATGGCCTCTCATTCAAACTCTTATGTTCTCCTAGAATCAGACCACAATAGTTCCTCTTCTTCCCCCTCTGTCGGTAGAATCCCCCGTGGCGACGCAAATGCGCAGGAGACGAATGTCTAGGGTTTAGAAATTCATTGGCAAGTTCGGCAACCGTTTGTCGTTCTTTCCTCCGACTCCGACGAAGCCCTAAATGAATTGGATAGGGACTTGGTCCGCAATGATTCTTCGGACGATTCAAGTGATAATTTTTTGCCCCGAATTCAAATTGGGTCTAGGGCTGTTGATAATGTCAATGTAGATAGGAATGACGATGTTGTGAGGGGGAAAATTTTGATGGCTGTAAATATAATCGAATCGAACATAGGGGTAGTTGGTTAGCAAAATTATGAGCTTGATATACCTGTTGGAGTCCCTCATAGTCCAACATATAATGAGTATAATGCTCGTTATAGTTTTGATTGGCCCGAGCAACCTCATAGAATTAGGGTTGAGAATGAGTACCCAGCGAGCAAGATAGCGAGCGTAATTGATGCAGATATGCTCACTCGGCTGCATAGGAATTACGAAACCCCAAAGGATGTCTTTTTTTTACGGGCACGTGTTACGATGAGTGGGCCGACCAACCCCCGAGGGTTGTGTTCTTCAGAATTTAGACACAATGGAAGTTGACATTCGATTTCCCCCTCCATCCGCCATCACCCGCTTGCTCGTGGAATGGAATATTACCATCACGCAGCTGAAGCCGAATGGGTGGCACATGATTATGAGCTTCCTGACTTTGTTCGGCAAGATGAAGCCAAGATACTATCCCTCAGCAGCTAAACTTGCTCGATTGGTGCACTTGACCCGTCCGAGGGGTGAACACGGGTGGTTGTTCATGCAAGCTAATGCAAGTGCAAAATTATTGAGGATGTGCGAACAAAATCGATGGATGGAAGGAAAAGTTTTTGGTTCGTTTGGGGCGATTGGAAGAGTCCGGCCTTTGAAGCGAACAAATGCTCGTTTAGATCCCCACCGACTTGGGGTGCATCAAGTAAGTGATTTTTGTGTCTTTCGTTCTTCGATTTGAACCGATTTTAACTCATTTTTTATTTCGGGGATTTCAATTTGCGGACGGATAAGGAGACCAATGATGGCTATTTTAGCGGCGTTTGGCAAATTGATCCGAGTCTTCGAACGATCTGTGAGAACTACGAATACCGCCGATCGAGGAAGAAAGGAGGTTTATTCGCACCTCCTCATCATCTTGTTCTTTATTAATCCTACCGGTAAGGATCGCCTCTTTTATTTGTATAAGCTTTGTGCCATTTTGCTCATTGTTATCCATTTGTACATGATGACTTGTTTTGTTTCTGACTTTTCCGGCCGTGACTATTCTGCGGAGTACATCCGAACATACCGAGATGGCTCGGAGAAAAAAGACCACGGGGAGCTTGCTCGGATTCAGCCGGCCGGGAGGCTCGGACGATAATAAGGCGCAGGGGAGGCGAGCAAGGCAAGCCGATCCGTCCGATCTCGCCATGGGGAATCGAGCCGAGCGAAGGAGTACTCGTTCGCCGAAAGGGGTTGGCGAACAAGTTCGTCGCCGCCGAAGAGGCCAAGGATGGAAATCGCCGAAAGGGGGCCGAGCGAACAAACTCGGACGAAAGCATACCGTCGGGGGATGATTCGAGGACCCTACTATTGACTTACTCGAGGCGGCGCCTCGCGTGGTCGGGTCGATTTAAGTAAATTGTGGAAATGGAGGTTGGCACATCTTCTCCACCTCTCTTTGGACCCCGATCATGGACTTCATTGAATCCTGAGCTTCGGTCCCCTGAGGATATATCGTTCTTGGGATGGGATCCCGCTCGTGTGAATAGGTACATTTTGTTCGATCCGCTTTTGCTTTGGTTTACATTCGTTCTTTTTCTCATATTGTTTGCTCGGGTGTATGTATAGTTTGAGCGGGGTTGTGCCCTTGATGCCCAATCGAAGAACTACTTACCTTTCGTAGAGTGTTCACAAGGTTCCGGGCATTCCGAGCATGTTCGGAAAGGCGTGCGACTCTCGATTAGAGCATGGACCACCGAATTTGGAAGAGTCCACTCTGGGTCCTACTCCCTCGAAAATATCGTCCCTGGTGCGGTGCTTCAGGCCAATCTATGGTCGTTTTGAGAAAGCCTATGCTCAGTCCGCCAACCTCCATGCCAACTACTTGGCTTTGATCAGGAACTTCAAAGAAAAGGTGGGCGATCTGAACAGGACTCAGGATGAACTGAGGTTGGCTCAGGGACAATCTTCTTCGGCCTGCCGATGCTCGCCCAAAGCTCGAGGAGGATGCCCGCAAGGCTTAGGAAAATGCTCGCCGATTTCAGGAAGATGCACACCTTGCTCAGGAAGATGCTCGCCAGACAAAGGAGGAACTTATTCACTCTCAGGAGGAGGTGTCCAAAGATCTGAAGAGCTCGAGGAAGATATGAATTTGAGCCAGAGACTCGAAATTGGGTGTCGAGGCTATGGAAAATGAGAGGATATGCTCGCCAACAACTCATCATTCTTTGAGGAGACCAACACTCGCGTTTGGGTCTCGAAAATTTAAAGCAAAGACGATGATGAGTATGTTGATTCCATGTCCAACTTCTCCTACATTTTGTGCCTTCGCCGATCTTTATCCGGTCGCATTTCGTCATGCATCCAACAGCGAACAAATTGCCCCTCTTATAACCAGTTTTCAGCAGTACCTGATCGACAATCCACCGGATCGCAACCTTCCAATGTCAGATTTGAATGATCTGTGTGATTTCTCCGTTCTTCCTGAAGGGATCAAAGTTGATGATCCGATTCTGGATGAGGAAGATGGCTCAGATATGAATACGGCATTGGTGTTCCGGGCTAAAATCTTGACCGAGTCTGGGGGACCGTCAAAAGTGAGCCGAAGCAAAGGGACCTCCTGTGACCGAGCGGAATGTACCTTCTGGCGAGCATTTGGTACCTGACCATACTGAAGGAGTTGTTGCAGAGGGGGTTGAGCACAATTCGTTCGACATCTCTCTCCCGTCTACCCCTAATTATGAATTTGCTCCTTGATGTTATTTTTGTTTTGTCGAACATATGTTGTGTAATTTTTTGTCTTCTTCACTTTCTGTTCGAACAATGTCTTTAATACTTGTAGTTTTTGCTGACTTCTTGTCTTTTGTTCGAACATATTTACAACTGAATGGATGGATTATATACTAAACTGTTTCCTCTAACCTGATTGTTTGATAATTGTTGAGGATGAAAATTGATACTTTTGTTGCTTGATGTTTGCTTTGTTGCTTCGTGTTCGCTTTTTTGTTGCTTTCAGTCTTTTGCCCTTTTTCTTACGAATGAATTGAACATTGGGTTTGCTTTATGCCCGCTCTCCCCGATTTTTTTTCGGTTTTGATTGTCTTATTGGCGTTCTGATCGGTTGATCGTCTTATTTAGGTGCGACCCGGATAGGTTACTTTATGAACCCCCTTTCTTGGTGTGCGATCGTCTTATTTAGGTCGCGATCACTTCGTCTTAGGGTCCGTCTTATTTAGGCTGCGACCCACACTCATCACCCGTTTGTCTATGGGTATCTGTAAAATCTACAAGTCATCTTTTGCGATGCGTACCCATTACTAGTTTTTTTTCTTTATGGGAATCGAGTACGAACTCGTTCGTCGGTGAACATAGACTTGGGCTCGTTCGCTCTTTGTTCGGTCGTCCGGCTTAGGTGCGACCTCAAATAAACTTGAACTAGAAAATCTTAGCGAACAAAAGTACATATATCTTCTTTTTTTTTTTTGCAACACTTTGTATTCTATTACAACCTTCATATTTGAAGAAGACTAATCTATTACACAACTATAGATATCGGACTAGGGTTTTGAATTTAAACCTTGTCTTGAGTAGACACTTAACCGCCTCACCTTGTCCGCAGAATTGATGTTGACAAGGATGTGGGCACATCATCCTCGTTTACCTTCTTCAAGAATATGCTCGAAAAAGAAGAATATAAGCTTTTGTCCATCCCGGACAAGCCGCGTGATTATCGCGGAGGTCATGGACATGAGCATGTGGCGAGCATGCTCGCCGCTTATATCAAAAGTAGCAAATCATTTAGCTCGCACCATTCCGGCCCCTTTAATAGATGCTCGAGCATCGGTCCGTGATATTACTTGAAGCGGACACTATGACATCCCTACCCTTCGGAGGAGATTTTGGGGATGCATGGGGAACTAATAACTTACTATCGCATAAACAAATTGAGTAACGTGGAGTGGCAACCATAACTCGCCGAGCATCTTGAGTCCGCAACGAGCTTCCTTTGCGTGTTCGTGATGTATATGGGGTAAAAGGCTCGATCGGGAACAAATGCTCGATTCAAATTTGAATGTTTCTTTGAATCGAGAGCCGGATTCTTCTACGTCTGGGGGCATACTAAACCAATCTCCTTCTGAGAATACTAATATTTTTCCTTTTTTCTTCTTCATATGTTTTTTCTCTGCTTTTTTCAGCTATCAATATGCCCCTATTTATAGAACTATCCAAGTTTAGTCTTTTGGCATAGCTACCGGTGCTAGCTCTCTTACTTTTGCTCCCCTTTTGACATCTGTTCACTTTTTTGACTCTTTGCTCAAAGATTGACTCATCCCCGCTTGGTTGCCACCACTTGTCAACTCGTTCGATCGTATCTTCTTACGTTGACAACTCGTTCTGACACGTATCTTTTGTCTTTCGATAATGCTGTCCAGCATTTCTTTCCTGAAGATATGTGTCGAACATGATGTATTCTTCTTTCAGGATTGTCCTACTTGTTTGAACTGATTGGCTGATTATGTTCGGCCCTTTGTGTTCGTTTCAGCTACATCGGCCATTATGTTCGGCCAACTATGATCACTTCAGCTGTGTGGACGATTTTGTTCGGCCGACACTATGCTCGCTAAAGCTGTGTGGATGATTTTGGTCGGCCAACACTATGCTCGCTAAAGCTGTGTGGACGATTTTGTTCGACCAACACTATGCTCGCTAAAGCTGTGTGGACGATTTTGTTCGGCCGACTATGCTCGCTATTATTGATAGTATTTTTTCAAATTTGATGCATTCCACGAGTAGGACAATGGGACTCCATTCAGGTCTTCCAAGTCATAGGCCCCGTTTAGCAAACATTATGTAACTCTGAACGGACCTTCCCATGCTCGGCCGAACACACCACTTGATACCCCCGTTGCTCGCTTTAAAACCAGCTCGCCCACATTGAACCTGCGTGTTCGGACTTTAGAGTTGTAAAACTTCTCTGATCTCTTTTTGTACATAGCATTCTTGAAATCAACCTCCGTCCTTCTTTCTTCTAACAGTGCGTGACTTTTATGAAGCGGCCTGGTTATTGACGCGTTCTCCGAAAAGTCATTGTTTGATGACTTGGAATCTTGATTCTCATGGGTATAATAACTTCCGCACCAAATGCCAAGACAAGCGGGGTCTCCGCAGTTGATGTTCTGAAAGTTGTTCGATAGGCCCATAATATTTCAGGTAACTCTTCAGCCCATCCACCCCCCTTGGAATTATCAAGTCTGGCCTTGAGGGTATGCTTGATGATTTTATTAATGGCCTCAACTTGTCCGTTTGACTGGGGATAGTACGGAGTTGAGTAGTGCTTTTTTATTCCCCAGCGAGCACAATTCTGTCTGAATTCACTTCCATCGAACTGTTTACCGTTATCAGTTACTAATGATTGAGGAAGCACAAATCGACAAATGATATTTTTCCAAACAAAATTCCACATCCTTTGTTCGATAATTTTGACAATGGCTTCGGCTTCCGCCCATTTAGTATAATAATTAACGGCAACCACAACATATCTTACTCCCGACGTGCCAGTAGAAAATGGGCCGATTAAATCGATTCCCCATTTAGCAAATGGCCATGGGCTATAAACTGACATTAATTCTTCAGGTGGGCTATGAATAAGTGGAGCATGTACCTGGCATCTGTGGCATTTTGAGGGTTGGCCAATAAACCTTGTCTGATTATTTTGTGCGCCAGAACGAGCCCACCAGATGATTTCGCGATACTCCTTCACGGATTTGTTCCGTATACACGACCCTCTTCAGGAGTAATACATTTCAACAGTGGAAGTGAGAAGCTTCTTTTATACAAATGCTCATCTATGATAGTATAACGAGCAGATTGTAATCTGAGGAGAGTAGCTTGTGCCTTATTTTCAGGGAGAAGTCCATTTTGTAAGTAACTTAGGATTGGAGTCATCCAAGTCTCTTGTTCACCTGTTACTTGGGCGATCATAATTCTAGGAACTGATGGCGAACAAGTTGTGACGACCACAATAATCTGTTGTGTTCATCACTCCTTCTTCTGTTGCCAGCGTGCTAAAGATCAATGAACTAATTACCCAATCGTGGTAATTGCTCTATGAAAACTTGTTCGAAATGCTCCAGCAACTCTTTTGCTAGTTGCTGATACTGTGCCATTTGTTCGCCTCGGGCCTCATACTCGCCTGTCACTTGGTAAACGATTATCTGAGAATCGCTATAAATCATCAGCCTCTGAATTCCCATTGTCATTGCCATCTGTAGTCCAACGATCAAAGCTTCATATTCGGCTTCATTATTCAGAGGGAAATCAAAACGGATGGTTGTTGTGAATGTTCATTTAGTTGGGTTGATGAGAACTACGCACTTTCCGGCTCTTAAACTTGTTGATGAGCCATCAACATACATATGCCATGGTTGGTCGATAGCTTTTTTCGAGCATTTGAGGATATGTCAACTCGACCATGAAATCGCCATAGCTCGCCTTTCATTCTTTGTCATGGAGCTTAACGTAATGCCAATTGTTCTAACTCTATCGCCTACTTTAGTAATCACGGCAAAGATTCGGTCGATGGAGGACTTTAAGAATGGGAAAGTGGTCAAGATTACGATCGAAAGTGATCGAAAAAATATGGTCGTAATTTTGAACACTCATGACGAGGGCATATGCTAATTTTTCCAATGGTGGGTATCGGAGCTCGGCTTCCTTAAGCACTTGGCTTACATAGTAAATGGGCAAGTGTATAGTGCCTTTTGCTCGTACGAGCACAACACTGATCGCATGCTCGGATGTAGCAAGATACAAATAGAGTTGTTCGCCTGGGACAGGCTTAGACAGTGTCTGAGTATCTGCAAGGTACTGCTTCAATGATTCGAATGCATTTTGGCAATGCTCGGTCCACTGGAATTTCCCTTTCTTCAATGTATCGAAGAAAGGTTTGCATTTGTCTCCAGTTCGTGATATAAACCGGCTTACAGAAGCTAAACGTCCGGTTAACTTTTGGACCTCTTTCACATTTCTGGGGGCTTGCATATCGAGCATGGCTTGAATCTTTGTTGGGTTCGCTTTGATCCCTCGTTGACTGACCATATGTCCGAGGAATTTTCCTGAGTGAACCCCAAAGCTACATTTTTTCGGATTTAGCTTCATATTGTACTTCCTGAGTATATCGAACGTTTGTGCGAGGTGGGTGATGTGGTCTTCCTTATGTTCACTCTTAACCACAATATCATCAATATATACCTCAATTGTTCGGCCGATGTGTTCGTCGAATATTTTGTTCACCAAACGTTGATATATTGCTCCGGCATTCTTTAATCCGAACGACATGCGTTGCCAACAGTACATGTTCTTTTCACTGCAGAATGCCGTATTCTTTTGATCGTCCGGGTGCATAGGTATTTGGTGATAACCAGCAAATGCATCCATAAAAGTCATGAGTTCGTGGCCTGCTGTATTATCGACCAAATAATCGATATGCGGCATCAGGAAGTTATCTTTCGGACATGCCTTGTTTAAATCCGTGAAATCAATACATAGCCTCCAAGATCCATTAGACTTGCGGACGAGCACAGGGTTCGCAAGTCATCATGGGCATTTCACCTCTCGAATCAGTTTGTTGTCAAGCAACTTTTTGATTTCACTATTCATTGCCGCATATTTTTCCGGACTAAACTTTCTGCGCTTCTGGATAACTGGAGTTTGTATTGGATCAAGGTTGAGGGGATGACATGCATGTTTTGAATCAATGCCAACCATGTCTTCGTGCGACCATGCGAACACATCCAAGTTTGCTTGAAGATAAGCAATAATTTTCGTTGAATTGGTTCGTAATTTCGAACCAATGAACACTTCTAACTTCGGGTCCGTTAGGGTCGATTTTGATGGACTCGGTTGTTCGACGGTGTTCTCGCTTTTTTTTTGCTTCCACCGAGGATCTTGGATGGACCCGGTGCTCGTCATCAACCTCCATGGGTTCAAATCCTATGCGAGGTTCTAGGTCCTTTGCTTCGCTCGACGGATCAATATTCATTTGATCTAGGAGATCCGGGGCATGAGTCGCTACCCCGGATTTTGTGTTCGCAAGATTCTCGTGTTCGCAGCGAGAGTCAGGCTTTCGTCCACGATTATGTTCGTCGGAAGATATTGAGGCGAGGCATTTGCTCGCTGGCCTGACTCACCAATCTCCCATGTTTGCTCCATCATGTTGACGATATTTTGTTTTTTCCGTGCACATGATAGCAAACAATCTCGAGCTTTCTTTTTGATCTCCTTTTTACGCTTACTGTTCCATCTTGTGTTGGAAATTTAACACAATAGTGTCGAGAACAGCCGCTTTTAAATTCTGAATAAACGGGCGACCTAGAAACCCATTATAAGTTGACGGAGCATCGACGATTACAAAATCTAGCATTCTAGTTCGTCGGATGTCCGGATTCAGAGTTGATTCTAACTCGACTCCTAACCTAATCATGCCATAGGGTCGGGTTACAGATTCCCCAAAACCCATTATGGTATGATCACATGGTTCAATATAACTGCTCAAGTCTCCAACTTGTTTTTCCATCTGACGAAGGGTGTTAACGAACAAAATGTTCGCATAAGCTCCGGTGTCAACCAGGAGATGGTGCACCTTCAACCCGAGGAGTCGAGCACTGATGGTTAAGGAGTCATTGTGGGGAGTTATGATTCCATCGAGATCGTCTTCTGAAAACATAATCTGGTGGGAGGGTGGCGTGCAAGCTGATGTGCTCGCTACCTTCACTTGATGGATGCTTTGCATGGCACGCATCTCCATCTATTTTTATCTGTTCGATAATGTTGGTGCTGGTAACATCCACCCACTGGACCATATTCGGACGTATCATGTGAATCTCTTGACTTTCTCGACCTCTTCCCCACAGAAGGAGGCCCTCATTTAGATAACTCGGACCTCTTACGTGATTCTTCGGGATCGCTGTCAGATGTTTGTTCGGCCTTTCGCTTACCCCCTTCGATCTTGTTTTTTCCGCTCGAGAGTCTCGCTTTCACCGGGCTTTTTTAGGAATTGGGTAAGACGATTATCTTCAGATAGCTTCCAAAGTTCATGAGTAAGTCGCGACAATTTTTCGTATTGTTCCCAATGTACTCATGGTAGTTACAATATTTGGAAGCGTTAAGTCGATGTTTATCCATTATGATTCTTCTTGGGCTTTCCAACATGTCCCGATCTCTAATTTGGTTAAAGATTGTTTCCGCTGAAACGCCCAAAAGACTTCGTAGGGCATTTGCTTCTGATCTTTCTTCGAATGGTTTGAATGAGCATGGAGGTTTGTACCCCCCTTCATTCATCACCTTCTTCCCGAAAACTTTCCTAGTTGTAGGTTCCTGACCCAATCGTGATTGGGCGAGCAAATCTTGCATGGCTATAATTTTGGCCGCTTCTCTACCGAAATTTCGAGTATATGTTCGGCCGATCTTGGTGCACGGCCTTCCACATATTAGTATTCAGGGTCAGGCCCCCGACCACCGCGAGGATCTTGGCATCCTCTTCGATGGGGGCTCCATCATACAAACATTTATCAAATCTTTCTATGTATGTTCGATCAGACTCACCTTTTAGTTGGGAGAAATGCGTCAACCTTTGTTTTGGCGCTGGGCGAGCACACATGGATGAAAAGTGGGACAAAAATTGTTGTCCCAATTAGGCGAAAAGATGTGATAGACTTGGTGACAAAGTAGAAAACTATCTATGTGCCCGATCACCCAAAGTCATGGGGAATGATCGGCACTGTGTTGCGTCTGTGGCCCCCATCGCGATCATAAAATCTGAATACTTGCTGAGATGGACATGAGGGTCAGACTCAGCATCGAATATGGGAATTGGCGGTCGGGACTTCGCCACTTTCTCCTGTATTTCAGCCGCCATGATAGCCGGTGACAATGGCGAACAGGGTATTGTGCTCGCTCGAGGGTGGCTTTTGGTCGCGCAGCAGTCGGGCCAGTAAACCCTCGATGGTTTTTTTTTGCATTTCCACAATTTTTGGAATCGACAGACTTGGATCGGGGCTGTTTCCCATCATGAGGACCCAGTGGGTCATGCTCGTGATGGGGCAGTCCCCCTTTCCAAGTCCGTGCTTGACTACCCAATCGATGATGGATAGACAATTTTGTTCCCGCCGATTTTTGTTCGGCATGCGGATGATCATGAAGATCTGAAGGTGCGGGCATTTTTATTGGTTGTTCCTTTCCTGGATCCTGTCGCCTATTATTGCCGATTCGGTCTTTGGCGGAGAGCCTCAAATGTCCAAACGCTGATGGTCTAGATCCTTTAGGTTGTTCGTCATCAGACGTGTCATCGGCTTTTTTACTGGCCCGCTTCGCAATTTTCTTTTTAACTTGCTCGCTATCAGGTGTACGTGAGCGTCGCTCTTCATGATCTTGAGTTTCTAATTTGGCCAACTCTTTCTCAGCCCTCTCTTTTCAAGCTTTCGAAGAAGAAAGTGATGGCCCTTGTTATGGTGCCGGATCATTCGCGAATATCCTCGAGATTGGTAATCTCCACTTCACGATCTTTATGAATTTGCGCCGAGCCTCTTTTCCGGTCATGAGGTCGACTTTTGCCACGACCTCTCTGTTTTGTGTATTCTAGATTGAGGCATTTTATTTCTTTTTTCTGCCTCGGCTCACTAAGGGTTCGTGTATGGATTGGTTTTTGGTGAAGTTACCCTCCTTCTAGCACCAGTTGTCGCGAGTCGTTTTTTACGGAGAGTATTATGTGGCTAATTTGATAACAACTCACAAACAAAACATGCACGTGTACGATAAGCTGTAAATAAGATGAATTTGTTGACCCAGTTCGTCAGGAAATGACTACTCTGGGGGCATACCAAGCCAGGATGTGGTATTGAGAGCTTTACACGTACAATATTTGATACACCTTATGAAGATGAATCATTACAGATGAAGATAATTTGGAGAGTTCGCCTCCGGGTGCTAGGGTTTCTAGTATGAATAAATGATCACTCGATTTTTTTTTGTTCCTCACCTCTCAAGCGTGGGTATGACTTTCTGGGAGATTTTTCTGAACCCTTTTCTTTTTCTTTTTTTTTTTCTTTTTATTTATATTTGGATTGGCAAGCACGATTTTGGAAACTTTGGGTCATGCATGAATCCGGATGATATTTCCACGTTCCCAACTTCGTCTTCTAGATTTATCTTGGAGCTTACTTGTCTGTAAGGCACTCTTTTGGTCGTCCAAATTAATCTTTTGCTCGGTTGGATGCTTTGTTCGCCCCTTTAACCATGTCAGTTTTATGCTGGACTATTGTCCTCCTCGAGCACACTGAGCCTTCAGGATGTTCGGGTCTTCGGGATATCTGAGTGTCGAGCACTCTGACCTTTCAGGATGCCTGAGTCTTCAGAATGTTGTGCTGCGAGCATACTGACCCTTAGGATATCGAGGGTTTGGGACCTCTCGGGTCGCGAGCATCTTGACCCTCGGGATATCCGAGAGCCTTCGGGATATCTCGAATTGCGAACATACTGACCCTCAGGATATCTGAGCCTTTCAGGATATCTGAGCTGCGAACATACTGACCTTCAGGATATCTGAGCCTTTCAGGATATCTGAGCTGCGAACATCTTGACGACCCGGGATATCCGAGTTTTTCGGGATATCTCGAATTTGCGAACATATCGACCTCACTGACCCTCAGGATATCTGAGCCTTTCAGGATATCTGAGCCTTTTCAGGATGTCTGGGTTGCGAACATACTGACCCTCAGGATATCTGAGCCTTTCAGTCGTCTGAGTCTTTTCGACTTGGCTCTTTTAACTCATCTTTCCTGATCTGAGTAGCGAATACTTGTCCACTGAGTAAGATTATTTTAATAAATATTACACGTGTCGCTCTTACGTGTTCGATTAATCCTGAGTTATTATATCGAACATAACAATATGTACATGTATTAGAAATTTATAACGTATGAACTATTATTTCAAAATAATTAATCGATTAAATCAGTAACCAAATACAATTAATCCGATATATAACCCGATGCAAAAACTATTTTTGTTTAAACCAATAATGCAAAAATCGGTCTAGGAGGCCGCCCAGACGCTAGGCGGTCGTCGTGTAATCCAATTTTATGAAAGCCGGTAGTTCTAGGTGTTTTTGGCATTACCATTGCCCAGACGGGTCGAGATCTTGGCTTGGCGGCGAAGTCGGAGATTAGGCGACCAAGTTTGGGTCTTCTTAAGCGGATTGCTTAATTAAAAAAAAAAACATCCGCTGAGGAAAAACATCGTTTCAATTATTAATTAAAAAAAATTAAAATACGAATAACAGAATAAAACTCGCCCAAATTTATCGTTTTCTTCGTTATCTCGTTGTTCGCCCGTCCAGGAGCTCGACACTAATGTACTATTTGATAATGAGAGTTCTTGTTTTGAAATAAATAGATAATGAGATAAAGATTGATATTTTTCACTAGACAAAAATTCCAAAATATGGATTTGTTTAGTTTTTTTCTTATGTTAAATTAATTTCTTTGTACTCTATCTATAATGGATAATGAATTAAAAAAGGTTTGAATTGTTATCTTGATTTGTACAATTGAATAATGAATCCGTTCATTAAATTTAAAGCGTATATTTAATATAAGATGTCGATAAATATTAGATAAAACCCATTTAGATACAAAAATAATAAATAAATCGTCCCCGCCTAAACGGTCTAGGCGCTAGGTAGACGGTTCGAATCCCCCTACTACCGATTTTCGACTTATACACTCTTGGTTTAAACAATATTTTTCCCACTCACATTAATGTGAGAAGTTAAATATAATTATCTCGTAACTTAAGTCGTGTCCAATTATAATTTTTAATATAAAAATTATCTCGTAAGTCTTTATTTTTTCAAATTTAGTCCTTTGAATATTAATTTTAATTCTTTTGAAATGAAATTGAAAAATGTAACATTTTTAGATGATTAAAATTGAACAAAAAGAAAAAGAACAAAATTAAAAAGAAAAAGTAAAACATACCAAATCAAAATCTTTACATTTATATGTTAACAAAAATTTGTGAGAACCCGAATTTAACGTGAACTCAATTTTTTAAGTATCACTATTATATATTTTTATTATTTTTCAATTTAATCCTAAAAAATTAAAATCTTAAACTAAAATATTTAAAATTTAAAATATAAAATTTGACGCCACTTAAATTACATGAGGAATCTTGATCTTAACCTGTAATGTGAACATGGAAAAGAAAAGTAAAAAGGATGTAAAGTCCAGCACATCCATCTTAATTCTTACGTGTTATCTTTAATTGCATTAAATACATTGATTGGGTCCACTATTACTGTAGTAGAATTTGCACAAATTTCGAGGAATAGAAACGTTATTTTATATTCACACGGGGTAATCAAAAGCGTGAAAATAGTAGGCGACCAATAAGAGAAGAAAAGCGTGTTTAAAAATGGGAGGCTAGGTTTAGGCAATGGTCCCAAATATTCCCATAGCCGAAATTGAGATTTATATGTGCACCCAACTTTGGCGGCTAGTTTTATGGGTCATGGCTCGACCAACTACAAACGGTTCAATCTTTTTCATATGCTTTTTTTCTTGTCTCATTAAACATTATCTACATGTGTGGAGCCTAATGACTTCTTTTGGAATTCGAATCATTTCATCTTTTTTATGGTTGTTCTATTTAATGAGATTGTTGTGTGATTGTTTTTAATGAAGTATTTAAAGTTGAATACTTTTTTTTATGGTTTGTCTATTTAATGATGAGATTGTTTTGTAATTGTTTTTAGTGAACTATTTAAGGTTGAATATTTTTTTTTTTTTTTGAAGGAATTTAAGGTTGAATAGTTAAGGTTATGTTTGTTTTGAGATTTAGATGTGTGGGAAGTTGTTAATTTAAAATTCATATAAATTTTAAAATTATGATAAATAATAAAAGTATGTGTTTATTTTAGGATTTTGATGGGAACATGTTATCTTCAATTTCTGCTCTGTGTAGTTCACTGCAGAACCGTTAGTTAGAGTGAGATTTTTGTTTTATATTAGATCAATATTTAGTAGTGATGGTAAAAGAAAAGTTGGAGAGCGAATGAGTGAAAAAAAGAGAGAGAAAAAAAAATAGTAATGAGATTGTACTGAATGTAGCGAAAATAAGTGTATTTAATAGAAGTAAATGTGAAAATCTTGAAATTTAATGAGGCCTATTTCACAACTAAAGGATTGATTTATTCTCAACCACAAATATTAAGAATGATGTTTAATCATTTAAAATGTTTGGATAAAAAAGGAAAAAAGAAAAGTAACACGCATATGGACCAGGTGTATTCCATAGACTCTAATTCAATATGATCAATTTTGAGTGGGTTGACCCGAGTATTCACCCTCTCTTCACTCTCATGCCTCTCGCTCTCGATGTTACTCACTTCTCACATTTTTTCTCTCGCTCACTTCTCATGCTTTCGACCTTGCTCACGCCTTACACTTACGCTCTTCATCAATGAACGATGACTCTGGAATTTGCGAAGTCCTATGAACAATTTTTAGCTTAATAGTGATAGTTTTTTTTTTCTTAACAGTTATAGTTTTTTTTTTTGCTAAACAAGTAAACAATGATAATTTTCGGCTTAGTAGTGACAGTTTTTTTGGCTAAACAGTGATAATTTTTTGGATTAGCAGTGACAGTTTTTTTGGCTAAACAGTGATAATTTTTTGGCTTAGCAGTGATATTCTTTGGCTTAACAGTGATAGTTTTTTTTTAACAATGATAGTTATTTTTGCTTAGTGTGATAGTTTTTTGACTTTACAATAATAATTTTTTGGCTTAACAATGATATTTTTTTGCTTAACAATGATGATTTTTTGTGCCTATAATAATATTTTTTTGGCTTAACAGTGGTAATTTTTTTGGCTTTACAATGATTGTTTTTTACTTAACCAAAGGAGGAGCATGAAGATTTACTGTGACAGCGATTTCTTGAGGCGGCAATCGGGAAGAGATTTCGCATGAGGAGAGATGAATCACAACAGTTTTTCTTGGTGAGAGGGAAGATGAGATTTTGCGTGAGGGAAGAAGAGGGAGAAGTGAGTAAAAAAACTGAAATTTACAAATTTATGTATGATAAGTTTGATAAGTTTGTAATGTATAGATTAGGTTTGAATCGGGTTCACACTAATAGAATTTGCAAATAAAAATTGGAAAATAATCTTTTTTCTTTTGTTATGAATGTTAATCGCAGAAAATACACATAGAATAAATCACGTTTTCGTATGATAATTTTTTATATTTACATAAAAAAAAAGTGAATTTTACTAGATAAGTTTTGTATGTTGGATTTTAAATTGTGATGTTGAAGAGGTGTTACAAGTGAGAATGAAAGTACAGTTTGGAATAAACAGGTCAAATATCGTACTCAATCATTGTTTTCTTATTATTAAGCTTTAGAAGTCTATTATCTTGACTGATTGTGCCTTGAGCTGGTTAATTATTTTAAAAGAATATTTAATTTAACTTAATAATATAGTAATTGTGTATCTAAAAGTTATCCTTTAAATAATGGGATTAGTCAATCTTAACCTTAACCAATAGTTAGTTGACTTGAATTTACAACAACTATGATTGGTTGGCCATTCACCTGAGAATTAACAAAGTATGCACATTGAAATCTTGGACTAAGAGAGTAAGAGACCGATTCACAAGTGCCTAAATTATCCAATTAACCACAATGGTTTTAAAACTTATTCAGAAATCCCAATAATTAAATCTTTTTTTTAAAAAGAAATTTGACACTATTGAGCGTCATTTTTTAAATATTTAAGTTGGTGAATTAAATGAGCGTGAAAATAAAATTACGAATTCAAATATCTTATCTACGCTTCTCGATCAGGCCTGATCCACATAATTTTTTTTTCATATAACTTGACTACTTGTAGACTATGGCTTAATAACGAGGTTAGATATCGATAACAAATTTACTTTAAAAGAAAGTTACAACCTAATGTGACCACAGACTTCTTTAATGTACAAAGCTCATGCTTTTGTGCAAAGCACATTAAACCACACTCCTCTAGGCTTCAAACAAGATTCACAGTTAAATAAATCAACAAGCAATTACAAATAAAGAGAATCTATTATCATCTCATATAGTGAATTAATCATATACTCTTGTTTTTCCATCTCAAACAACTTAATTTTGATTCTCTATTTCGCATTGTGTTCAATTTTATAATTTTAAAATGTAATATATCAGTATACACACATGACTTACCCTAATCAAAATAATACATCGAATTGAAATATCATAAAAAAAATGAAGAATCTTCCATGAAAGCAAAAATTGCCCTAATGGTGCTACTAACTTCAAAAACCATAGACTTAGTGGTGTGCATTTTTGTAGAATGTACACTTTTGACCAATGCCATTAAATTTTTGAAGGGGAGAAGTGAGCTACCATGGATCATAATGAGGTGCCAACCCATACTTTCCCAAAAAAATATAACACAAAATGTAAAGAAATAATTAAACTTTGATTATTCTTTTCTATTAAAAAACAAACAGAAGAAATGTGCATTATATATAATATGAAAACTTTTTCATAAGTTGCAGTATCCCACAAACATCATCCCATCCAATCAAATTCAACCACCTCCCACCACCCCTTTCCTCCCTTTTCTCTGTTGCTGTTACCTCTCTCTCTCTCTCTCCTCAGCTCTCTCTCTCTCTCTCTCCTCTGTTTTTGGTGGCATGATTTATTTGAGATTCATTTCTTGAACACTGCTAAATAGATTCTCTTTTTTTCTTTCCATTGTCACCATCTTTTTTTTTTTCTAAGAGGAAAAAGGAAGAAAGCAAGAACCTTTTTTGAATTCCCACTTTTCTTTTTTCTCTTTCTTTCACAGAATTCAGAGTTTTTTCTTTTTTTCAGTGATTTCTTTATCAGTCAATAGTTTCCATCACACAGCTTTTTCAGGGTGTCACTGTTGTCTCCAGCTTCTTCTTTTTTTGCATCTTTCAGGTTTTCTTTGTTACCAAATTAGGATATCAAGGTGGAAATTGAGCTGAAAGACAGCAACTTATCAACACCCCTTTTGCTCAAATCAATGAAATTTTATCTGTCATTTTCTTGAGAACTCTGTTTCTTGGTTTCAGCTTTTCTTGTGTTTCCATTTTTTTCAAGTTTTTTTGTGTTCAGATCTTAATGAAGGTTGAGCCCCACAGATTTGTGTTGAACTTTGGCAGTTGGGATTTCTTTTAATTATTATCCGGTATATATCTCTAGATTACCACACAAGTTGAGAGATTTTCATTGATTTTGGAAAAGTGGACGCTTTTTGAGATTCCTCAAGTGAGAGGTGGCTGTTGATGAAAAAGGTATTCTGATTCTTCCACATTTAATGCTTCTTGATTTAACACTCATATGCCATTCTGAAACTTCCACCTCTCTGCATTTCTCTCTCTTCCCCTGTTTTTCCCCCAATTTGAAACCCTAAACCCTAACCAAATGAAATCCCCCAAATCAAAATCTTGAAACTTCCAACCCAACAATTGAACCCTTTTAATGAGGTGGGAAATGGAGATTTTATCACCCAGTTCATATTTTTCCAATTCGAGCTGGCTTGAAGAAAGTAGGAGCACAAGATGGACACCTAGTGAGAACAAAGCCTTTGAGAATGCACTCGCATTGTTCGACGAAAATACGCCGGATCGATGGCTCAAAGTTGCTTCAATGGTGCCTGGAAAATCAGTGGGAGATGTAATTAGGCAGTATAAAGAATTGGAAGATGATGTTAGTAGTATAGAAGCTGGATTAGTCCCAGTTCCTGGCTATGATACTTCATCTCCTTTTACACTTGAATGGGGCAGCAGCCACTATGATGCCTTTAAGCAGCCGTTCGTCTCCGGTGGGCGGAGAACATCTGGTAGGCCGTCCGAGCAAGAACGGAAGAAGGGAGTTCCGTGGACTGAAGAAGAGCATAAGTGAGTTTGTTATACTTAATCTTGTTCTTGCTGTTTTATTGTGTTTGAATCTTGATTGTGGGATATGTGTAGTTTATTTGCAGAATATTTAACTACAAGTTGGGTATTAGCTTGTTATGTTATTGATGTTTGATTCTTGATTGTTGGATATATGTAGTTTATTTGCATAGTATTATAACTACAAGTTGGCTATTAGGTTGGTTCTTGATAAAAAAGAATCACTTTTTATTAGATTTTGACATCAACTTTGAATGGTGTTTTTAACTTTTTATACAGATTGTTTCTGATGGGGTTGAAGAAGTATGGAAAAGGGGATTGGAGAAACATATCGCGTAATTTCGTGATAACTAGAACTCCGACCCAAGTTGCTAGCCATGCTCAGAAGTACTTCATTCGACAACTCTCGGTTGGTAAGGATAAACGGAGAGCTAGCATTCATGATATAACGACGGTGAATCTCAACGACAATCAAACTCCATCACCAGATAACAAGAAGCGAACATCTCCCGACCAGTCTTCGGTTCTTGCTGCACAGTCGAACTCGTCCCCTATCCAGAAGCTTCCGTTCCAGTGGAATCAAACGAGCAACGAGATGGTGATGGGGTTCAGCTCACCGTGTGATGGGAACGTGCTCACGTCGTCCCCATATGGTATGAATTATCTTCAAAGAGGTGGTATGCATGATTCATATATGGGATCTCAAAACATGGTTTTTCAGATCCAATCAGAGCTTCATTATCCAAATGCATGATGTGGAGTTCATTTGAGGAGAAGAAGCTTGTAGGTCTGAAAAAAAAATGCCTAGTTACTTATTTTAGCCTAAGCTTAGCTTGTTTGTGCTTTTCTATTTTCTTGATTTTGATTTTGTGAATATGTTGAGATTTGCATTTGAGGTAAAGCAAACACAATGTGTTGCTTCTAGCCATTAAAATCCCCAAATGCCAAATTGAAATGGAACATCTTGATGAGATGATACTCCTTGTATTTAAAAAAAGATTAGCAATCATGGAAGGATATGATATTATCTTAGTTTTTGCTACATGATTGTTTGTGGCACTCCAAGAAAACGAAGTTTTTTTTTTTTTTTGAAAGGTCAAATGATGACTCTGAACTCAAGAAAACTGAGAGTTGGTACCCAGCTTTTCTTACTGGGGTCAAGGTTTTTGACCCCGCCCCACCTCTCCTCGTTGTGAAAATGTTTGAATCGGGTCGATCTAAAACTTTTCGCGGGTTGTGGTATATACTTGGGATGTTGAACAAGTTAATGGGATTCAGTTTTTCAAACTTATCTGACTCAGAAAGCAGCAATCTAAGGTAGATTTCCACAGTAGAAAACACATAATAGAAATGATATAAACAAGACTTGTTAGCCATGTAGGATTTGGACTTGAAGGCAAGCTTTTTAGTAGAAGCTGAGTGTACATTCCAATATTCCAAGAATCAATAGCAGTAAGTTTTCAAATATTTCCTCCCCACAAAAAGCCCTCTGAGATCTTTATATGATTTATTAAGCAAAGTATGATTCAATTATGATTAATTGATTTTTTTTTCACATCTTTTGGACTAATCAACATTGCTTTGTTCTTTATGTGTGGTCCATATTCAGTTTTGGTGCTATGTGTACATAGGCATCAAGATTTGTATGAGCCTATTCACTAGGCTATGATAATCATGATAACTTTTGTATCCAAGAAAATTTCAACATTGAACCCCATATAAAAGTTTTTGAGTTCCCAATTGGTGCAGCTTTGTATGAGTCGAGAACGAGAATAATAATGAGTATCGTTAAAAAATTAATCCCAATGCGGTCGATAATTGTATTATTACACTATTTAATTAAAAAATTATTAAGCAATATTATGATGATTTATTGGATAATTTTTAATTTTAAAATGTAGAATGGAACACTGAAAATAGCACAGAGGATATCATTCGCATAATAATCCCTTTCGGGTTTTCACTCCATTTGAAATGAAATACTACTATCTTCTGTCTATACTATTTTACTTTAAATATTCTACATTCACCATAATATGAAAAAAAGAGTTTAAATCTATTGAAACTTGTCACCATTTTCAAACAAATTACTCCAATGAAAATGTGCCCCATTTATTTGAAGAAAAAGAAAGCAGCAGCATTTTGATTTTAACAAGATGCAGCAGAAAGCAAGAACCTTGAGAGAGCAACTTTATTCCATTTTGATTCTTTTATCTCTATTCTTGGCCAATATTCTGATTCTTGCTAAATGAATCAAGATAAAGACCATTTTGATGAGGTTTGGAAATTTGACCAACTTACAAAAGAATCTTATATTATATTTGAAATTACATACACCTCATACTACAAAAAGTTTGAAATTCTCTTACAATCATCCTTCAAAAAGTTGGATATTAATTTTGTAAATAAGTCAACTTTAAAGATAGTTGTGCAATTATACCTAAAATTTGTCTAGGATAGAAAGATTACATAAGGTATAAGACCATCTCCAGCACTGGGCGTTATTCTGGGGTCAATTTATCACTATTCTATTATACAATTAATATCATATCTCCACCAGTTTGCACTATTTTTTGCACTAAAACAAAATATTCCATAAAGATTCTTTATTAAATGATTTTTTTTATTATTATGCTATAATTATTTATAATTATAATATACTTTTACACTAATTTTAATATAAATAATAAAGTAATATTTTTTTATATTTAAAATTTTACTAAATTTAAAAAATATGTATTCTTCATAAATATTCATGCAAATTAAAATTGAAAATTAATCATAATATTACAAGGGAAATTAAATTACGATAAAAATTTAAATTATAACAAAAATATAAATAACGAAACGATATACAATAAATTATGTAGTTTTATCTATTTGTAGTAATTTTCTATAATTATACTTATTATTGTAATGTTTGTATCATATTAATATGCAATTTTACGGTATCTTTCGATTAAAGTATATTATTTTAATTCATTGCACAATATTTTTTAATTACTTTATAATTTAAAACTACAATGCTAATTTATTCTTTACTAATTGAGGTGAAAAAATAGGTGAAATTTATAATGTTAAAAAAATTGAATTACTAATGTTCCATAATATTGGATAAGTAAAAAGAATGCACTACCAATAAATTATAAAATTAAATTAAAGAATTAAAAAGAAAAAAAATAGAAATATGCATATAACGCTACTATAAAGCAGCACTATATTTGGTGTTGATTTGCTTTAATAAAGAGCAAAACTCTATTGTATTGTAGTGTCACTTTAAAGTATCTGCTGGAGGGGGCAGCATAGCGCAAAACGCTACTCTAGGGCCTTGCTGGAGGTGCTCTAATACGTCATACACAAATCAAGGAAACACGAAAAACAACAAAAAAAACTTGGAAAATTGGGGTAAATGCCTATTTTAAGGCTAAGAACGGTTCATTGTAATAAGTTGCATCTTTCAGTATAACAAGTTGCATATTTTTAAAATGCAATATAAGTGTACCGTGTACCTAGATGCATATGAGATCTTTTTATTATAATTTTTTTAATCGAGCAAATAGTGACTCGAACAGATGACTTCACGATAATACTCATATATAAATAATTAGGGTTGGTTTGTTTACATCTTTCCACCCTACTTTCTCAATTGCATACCTAAATCCTCGTTTATCTATTTGGATTTTGGTATATAATTATAAAGAGTAAGTCTTATGTGCATCTGGGTGCACCATGCATTCATAGTACATTTTAGAAGCGTGCAAGTATACAAAATAGAAACGTGCAACTATTTCAAACAAAAGCATGCAACTATGTTTCCATATTAACAGTTGCACTTTTCTGTGTAAATAAATCACATTTTTCAACATAACAAATTGCACACTTCTAAAATGCACTATAAGTACACGATGCACCCGAGTGCATAAAAGACCTAGCCAATTATAAATCATTTATCATCGTTCACGGAATTCCACATAACTCATGGGGAGAGTTATGTTGGAAATACAATATTCCCCCAATTGCCTCTGTTTTAGCTACCTTCTACCGCTTGCGTCTTTTTTTAAGCTGATGTTTGAAAATTGAAACACCACTTACGCTTAGAAAATTCTTATGGCCGTTTGGTTGGGGGTAATGTAAGTGGGTAATGAAAATAATTTATATGTGAAAGTGTGTTTTACGGGGTTGTGTTTAGTAAAATCAGAGTAATATTACACTGAATGTTGTGACACTTAAAGTAACATTCAAAAGACAGAAACATCGGAAGACTCAGAAACACAACACACGAATTTTAATAAGACTTTACACAATCTATATCAATATAGATTGTGAAGCCCTATGGCCAAAATCATTATTTATTAAAAATAATGAGTACAAAGAGGTTCACAAATCGACCCTCTTGAAACAAGATCAAGCATATGATCTAAAAGGCTAGGTGTATTTTCTAAACTACCAAATGATCTATTCTAAGAACAAATCTAGCACCAACTCGAGGTATTGTAAACCCTACAATTACACTCTAATGGTAAAACAAAACGACAACAACGACCCTATCACTATGGATGCACTCACGCAGTCTACAGTTGATATATTTGGCAATTGATGTGAACACCAATATCATCTATTTATAGACTTCGTGTATGCCTTACTAGAGCCTCCTTGAAGGATCTAGAAACTCTTCAATCCACTCTTCCATGATCTTTGTAACTGCCACTTAGTGGGTCTTCTTTGATCTCTGGAAAAACAGCCGCATGATCTAGTCCATTCTACTCGATTCTTGAAGCTTGTGGAACCTTCTGGAATCTTGCAGAACAACCTAGATCGTCAACCTGCAGTCAACAACATCAAAGACAACATTGAACATAGAAGTGTTAGTGGTTAAGAAGAAAGGACGAATACTGATGTTGTAACCAATGTTGTAACATCGGTGGCAACATCAACAATCTCCCCCATTCGATCTTTCTGCTACAACACACCTGAAATACCAAATACATCAGGTACTGTGCATGATAGAACTCATAATCATATCAACTGCACTACTAAGTGTCAAACCATTTTGTAGCTATTAAGAATCGAATCATCATCAAACAATTTCATTTGTTTGAGAAATTTCAGTCTGCAGAAAACTTGTTAAGATATAATATAAAACATATCAGAGCATATGACATATCAGAGCATCTGTGTATTACATTGAAACTCATCAGAGCACTCATCAGAGCAAGATGTAAGAACATATCAGAGCAAAAGGAACAATGGCACAAGTACAACATGTACCAATCCTTATACCTGCAGACAAAGTAGAACATATATTCCTTGAACATATTTCCACCAATCATCAAGGTGAGATTATCAGAGCAATGAAAACAAGGATATCAGAGCTAAGAGACATCTTAACCTAAAAAACTTCAGAATATCAACATCTGACCATGCTAATCATCAATATTAAAAATAACAGAATATCAGAGCAAGTCATAATACTCAAAACATAAACAAGTAAACCTATCAACTGCTTGTCCAATAATTACATACCAACATGAACAGAGTTTTAGGAAATAAACTTGTAAAAATAAGATCAATGAATATGAAGGATAAATAAGAGAGAGTGAAGGTGATGAAACTAATACATCAGCTGCAGCATCAACAAGGCCTGCACATGCTCCCCCTCACTTTGTTCTCAGCTCCCCCATTCTTCATGATCTAAAACAAACTCCCCCATTCAATCAACATGGGAGATCACCATAGACTTTCTCTATGATATCATCAATGTCAGCATCATCATCATCACCAGCTTGTTCATCAGCAGCCTGTTCAACCTGTACAACCGGAGGATCTGGCTCATTCTCTTCATGCACATCACCTGGAACAACAGCAGGGACATCTTCAACAGCAGGAACTTCAAAGAAGAACCCGGAAGCATCAGGAGCTACTCCCCCTGGTGGAGCAGAAAGCAACCTCTCCCAAAAACTCTTCATAACATTCAACTCAGCAATCTGATCCTGCAAATTCTCAATTTGCTGAAGTATGAAATCCCTGTGAATGGTTACAGACTGAACTGGAGAATTTCTCAAGTCAGTGTCACCATTAGTGTTGCTAGCATTTGGTGCAACATCCGGATTTTGAACAGCAGGTTCAACAACCTCAGGTACAGCTTCATCTCCCTCTTCATTAGGCCTCATGTATGGCAAGTCAAGGATTATGTTTCCTTTCAACAACACTTTGGAAATTCCTAAGTCAGGAATCATTCCACCAAGACTTTCAACAGGTTCCCTAGCAATGTCTAATCTGTCAAGCAGAGCAAAGATCATACAAGGATATGGTAAAACATTTTTCTTACCACCTGCACATTTCATAGCATTATCAAAGATTGTCCTCCCCAGATTGAAATTGTTCATGACCACTATCCTGTACATCAAAATAGCTTGAGCTTCAGTGATCTTGGTAGTGTTGGTAGTGGGCAACCAGTTGTACACAACAAACTTGTGAACAACTGAAAACGGACTTGTCAGCTTGGATGACAACGCCCTTGTTGTCCATCTCCTTGCCAAACCACCAGTAATAGCAGCCACAATCTCATTCAAAGTAGGAACAACATCTTCCTCAACATCAGGGGTTCTCAAAAATGCATTTATCACACCAGGATTAAAACCTACATTCTGTCCTCTAAACCTCACATGCCCATATCTCCTAGAATTTCTTCTACCATTTCCTTTCCTCAAATTGCAGTAAAACTCATATACCCAAGTATCAAAGAAATGTGAAGCAAACTGTACAACATGTAAAAGGTTCATTTCCTCAAAGAATTGAATCAGATTTTGCCTATCAAATTCATAAACTTTCATTCTCCTTTCAGATAACAAAAGTCTCCTTTTCATAACAACATATTTAGGACTAGAAATACCATGATATGCATCATCACTATCATCATCATCAGATAACATGTAAAAGGTTCATTTCCTCAAAGAATTGAATCAGATTTTGCCTATCAAATTCATAAACTTTCATTCTCCTTTCAGATAACAAAAGTCTCCTTCTCATAACAGCAAATTTAGGACTAGAAATACCATGATATGCATCATCACTATCATTATCATCAGATTCAGAAGATGTGTTACCTGAACTACTTGAGTCTGATTCATCAGGATCATCAGAGTCATCTGGTTCACCTGATGGTGTTGCAGCACCGTGCTCAACATCTTCATCAACATCAGAGTCAACAACAGGTTCATGCCTCCTCTTTATTCTCAACTCAGTTGTAGCTTTTGTAGTAGCTTCAGGATCATTTCTGAACTTTGTCCTTTTTTCATTTCTAGCCAACAATTCAGAAAGAGGAATGATTTCATCAGAACTCTCTAAATCAGCAGGGGCATTAGTAATCCCATCATCATCATCATCATCATCATCATCATCATCATCATCATCATCATCAGATCCGCAGCAGCGCAGATGCTTCACTTGGTTCACTTTCCTAGCAACCAATTTCTCACTCTCCTCAGCAACACTCTTCTCAACAGAGTGCTCAACTTCCTCAGCAGACTTCTCACTCTCCTCAACCTTCTCCAAACTCTTTTCTGATTCAGAGGAATCAGACACAACAATTGGCCTAGAGGCTTGACCAAAATCAGAAGTCTTACCCCTCTTTGTCTCAGAGTAGTCAACCTTAGGCTTGTAGCGATTCGACCTTCTCCTTGGTTTCACAGGGCTTCTCTTCCTCTTCGGCTTCTTGGAGGAAGTACCAGCAGCAGCATTGTCAGCCTTAGCCTTCTCAACGGGCTTTCCCATAGAAATATCTTCCATCTCAACATCTGCTTGAGCATCGGGTTGCGCGGGCTCGACATTTTCAGTGCTTGGTTTCGGATTTTTAGCCCCAACAATAAAATCATCTGGGAAAACGCCACGAGGAGGGTTCAAGGATGAGTAGTTAGAGAATGGTAGGATATTAATCGAAAATTATCCAAACATAATCATCGTAGGAGTGTCAGAGCGTTGAAGCGAAATGATTGCCTCGCTCACGTTCAGCGGATGTTCGGTTTCAGGGAATGCAACCGAAAATGGTTCTGGGTTCAACGGATTCTGGAGTGTTGGGTTAGATGATTCAGCAATAGGTGTGGCATTTGGTGAATCGATCGAAGACACCATTGATGCAAGAAGGTGAAGCGGGTTCGCGATTTCAGAGTTTTCAGAGGAAGGGTTTGAAGGCGTGTTTGGTGAGGTATTTTGATTTCCAGCCATTTGCTTTATATATATCAAAAGTGTTAGTGAAAAAATAGAATTAAAAATTCAATTCCAACTAATACTTTATGACAAAACCAGTAATACCTCAACTTCTTCAAAACTTCAGTACGCAAAACTCAAAAACAAGTTTTTAGTATGAAAACCAACACCCATTCGATCCTTAAATAGAATTAAAAATCAATATGTTACAAGCCATGATCCCACAAAGTGAATGTTCTAGAAATGGAGATCATGGGGTGCAATGTGATGAAACCATCACTCCCACTACTTCCATCATCCAACAAACACACGATCCCTGCTCATTTTAAAAAAAAAAAATGCCCGAAAAAGAATAAAACAATGTACAAACTGAAATTAAATAAAGTGTGGCCAATTTTTGAATTAAATAATCAATTTAATCAAAAAGTCACAATTTAAATAATCATTCAAGTAAAATCCAGTCAAATCAAGTCAATGTTGCAATCAAGAACGGCACACACACACTTCAACATTCATTTTGCCTGTTTTACACAGCCAATGTTGCACTTTTATCTTTTCTTTTTTTTTTATACACTTAACTCATATTGATTCACCTTTTGAAAAGAGAACATCGTAGTAGCGAACTCCGTGCCCCATAGTTACTCAGTGGATTATGAGCAAATTGATGTTATATCAATCACCTTTTGAAAAGAAGACATCGTAGTAGCGAACTCCGTGCTCCATAGTTACTCAGTGAGAGATTACATCCAAAGTGTGTATTTTTTTTTTTTTTTGTGCATTTAAGAAGTGTGTGTCCAGAAAAAACACAATGACTTGACTCAATAAGAATTCAACTCAAAATCATATCCAAACCATGAGAATCGATCAAATCAACCAAGTGCTACAAAAATCAAACCAGATGTTGCTTCAAATGTTGTAACATTTGTTGCAACATCCACCCTACGTAACTTTCGGATAGTATATAAAACCAAGAGATTTCCTCAGAAAGGAAAATCTCTCATGATCAAGGGCTTTAGTAAAAATATCAGCAAGTTGATTATCAGTGGGAACATACTCTAACTTCACAATTTCCTTTTCTACAACTTATGAAATGATGTCTTATACTTATGTGCTTGGTGAGATAATGTTGTACTGGGTTTTTAGAAATGTTAATAACACTAGTATTATCACAAAACACAGTCATAATATCATTCTCAAGTCCATAGTCATCAAACATCTTTTCAACCATAAAAGTTGTGTACAACAACTACCAGCAGCAATATACCCAGACTCTGCAGTAGATTGTGAAACACAATTTTGTTTCTTACTATGCCAGGAAATCAAGTTGTTACCCATGTAAAAGCAACCACCACTTGTGCTTTTTCTATCATCAATGTCTCTAACCCAATCATCATCACTATATCCAGTCAGTACACTGCTTGTGTCATTTGTATACCATATACCAAGATCTGTTGTTCCAGCAACATATCTGATAATCCTCTTCACAACATTCATGTGAGATTCCTTTGGATTAGCTTGGTACCTAGCACAAACACAAACACTATACATAATGTCAGGTCTACTAGAGGTGAGATATAGAAGACTACCTATCATGGATGCATGCGATTGTGTGATCAACATCTTGACCAGCACTGTCTTTGTTCAACTTCTGAGTTGATCCCATAGGTGTTTTCATATGCTTCAAATTCTCAAGACCAAATCTCTTAACCAGGTTCTTAGCATATTTGCTTTGACAAATGAAGATTCCATCATCTTTTTACTTGATCTGCAGACCTAAAAAATAATTCAAGTCTCAAACCATGCTCATCTCAAATGTAGATGACATTGCCTCAACAAATTCATTCAGCATCTTGTTTGATGTTGCTCCAAATACTATGTCATCAACATATATTTGTGCAATCATCAACCCTTCATCAACCTGTTTAATAAACAAAGTCATGTCTGCTTCTCCTCTAACAAAGCCAAACTGCAAAAGAAAGTCAGTCAATCTGCCATACCAAGCTCTAGGAGCTTGTTTCAAGCCATACAATGCTTTCTTAGGCTTATAAACATGATCATGATAATGAGGATCTTCAAATCCTAAGGGTTGTTCAACATAAGCTTCTTCATTCAAGATACCATTAAAAAATGCAGCCTTTACATCCATTTGATGCAATTTGATATTGATAAAACATGCAATAGCTAACAACAATCTAATAGATTCAATCCTAGCTACAGGTGCAAATGTTTCATCAAAATCAATACCCTCAACTTGAGTGTATCCGTGGGCAACCAATCTAGCCTTATTTCTTACTATGTTTCCAGACTCATCAGTTTTGTTCTTAAAAATCTACTTGATTCCAATGACATTAGTGTTACCAGGTCTTGGAACTAGTGTCCAAACATCATTTCTCTCAAACTGATTAAGTTCTTCATGCATAGCATTTATCCAATTTTCATCATTTAAGGCTTCTTTGACATTTTTAGGCTCAATTACAGAATGATAGCATTCAAAATTAACCATGTTGCATATAGAAGACATACAAACAAATCTCACCACATCTTTTGAGCTTACCCTTCTTCTGGTGTACTCCAACAGAAGAATCACCAATGATTTGGTTTGAAGGATGGCTTTTCATGATTCTGGAAGCAGGTACCTTGTAATGAGTGTATTGAGTATTGCTTTCTAAACTTTCTGTTTTTGGATTTTTAGAGAATGTTGTCCCAGATGTCGTGGCATTAAGTGTAACATCCTTTGAATTTTCAAAATTTCCAGTTCCAGCAGAAATCTCAATATGCTCAGACACATCTTCTTCAGTACTTTTTCCTGTTATGTTAGTTGTATCATCAAAAACAACATTCACAGATTCTTGAACAGTGTTTAACCTAAGGTTGAAAATTCTATAGGTTTTACTATTTCTAGAATAGCCTAAGAAAAAACCTTTGTCACTTTTAGAGTCAAACTTTCGAAGTTGATCTCTATCATTCAGAATATAACACACACAACCAAACACATGAAAGTATTTCAGATTTGGTTTCTTGTTGTTCAGAATCTCATAAGCTGTTTTTGAACTTTGTGGCCTCATAAAAACTCTGTTAATAATATGGCATGAAATGTTTAATGATTCAACCCAAAACCTTTAGAAAGATGTTTAGCTTGCAACATTACCGTAGCCATTTCTTGAAGAGTTCTATTCTTCCTTTCAGCTATTCCATTTTGTTGTGGAGTTTTAGGAGAAGAAAACTCATGCATTATACCCTTCTTTTCACAGAAATCGGAAAATAAGTTATTTTCAAATTCCCTACCATGATCTGACCTAATCTTACTCACTTTTAAGTTGTATACAATTTTAAACCTTTTATACAAAACCTTAAAAGCAGCAAAAGTTTCAGATTTTTCTTTCAAAAACTCAATCCAGGTATATCTAGAGAAATCATCTACCACAACCAATGAATACCTTTTACCTCCAAGACTTTCTGTTTCTATAGGACCCATAAGATCCATATGTAGCAGCTCAAAACATCATGTTGTCGAACAATGTGACAACATCTTGTGTGACACTCAGATCTGTTTACCTTTCTGACAAGAACCACAAATCATGGTTTCTCCAATATTCAGCTTTGGTAAACCTCTTACAGCACCAACCTTCACAAGTTTCTGGATATTCCTGTAGTTAACATGTCCAAGTTTTTGATGCCATAAAACTTCTTCATCATTATTGGCAAGATTGCAAACATTGTTAGTTCCAATAAGATAACAATTATCAATTGACCTATTACCAGTCATAAGACACTTATTTTCATTATTCAGAACATAACAAGAATTCTTATCAAACTTGACATGTAAATTGTCATCACATAGTTGACTTATACTAATCAAATTAGCAAGCAAACCTTCAACATGTAAGACATTAGACAATTTAGGAACTCCTTCAACATTGAGAGTACCTTTCCCAACAATTTTCCCTTTGGAACCACCACCATAAGTGACATTTCCTCCATCAAATTTCTCATAATCAGATAGGAAATTCACTTGACCAGTCATGTGCCTAGAACAACCATTATCAAAGTACCATAAACCAGGCACACATGCTTTCAGAGATGTATACACAACATTACAAGTCACATTTAATTTACTGACACATTGAGTTTTAGCACATTGTGACTTAGAAATTTCAGCTTGTAACACCTTCATGTCCTCTTTCAATTTATCACAAAAAGGACTAATATGACCATGATCAAAATAATAGTGACACACATACTTCTTTTTCTTCTTTTTAATATGAACTTTTGTTTCCACTGGAGCTTCAACATTAGTCTTTTCTCCAGCTTTAACAAATTTCACAGGTTTAAAGCTTTTAGAAGTAGTTTTAAAATCAAGACCAGAAGTATCAGATTTACCAACCATCAAAGCATCTTTTAAAACGTCAGTACTTTTGGCATATTTCTTGAAACACAAGGTTGAACTTTTCAATTCTTCCTTAAGTTTAGAAATTTCCAAATCATTTCTTATTAAGACAACTTCAAGTTTGGTTAGTGAGTCTCTCAAGTCATCATTTTCCTTAGTCATAGACTTTAGAATCTGATTTTGAGAATCCCATTTATCAAACAAATCTTTACAACCTGATCCACATGATTCACTATTCACAACAGATGTTCCTTTATCATCAATTAAACCATTAAAACAGTTAACAGTTTTATCAGAACAATCTTCATCTAATGTTACTTCAGATGTGGTAACATCTGTTTCAACATCAGAATCAGAATAGTCCAGATCATCATCTAAGGAATCATCATAATCTATTCTAGCATAGAATGCACGTTCTTCATTTTGTTCTTCATGCTCTTCATTAGATTCATCACTTAAAGTAGCATTGAAGTTCAATTTCAGTTTAAGCAAGGAATTAGCACATTCATTCGCATAATGACCATACCCGTGACATGCATTACATTGAACAGACTTTCTATACTCAGGGTCAACTTTGTCATACCTGCCTTTGATTCCATTACCAATTTGCCTTGGTTGGAACGCATTACCTTCTTTTCAAAGGTTTGTTGAGAGTTGTTGATCTGAATCTTTGGTTGAATGTTGCCTTTGAACTTGCTATTCCTCTTTTTCATAAGAGCTTCGAATTGCCTTGTCATAAAAGCAATGTACTCTTCGGGGTTGGAACATATGTCAGCAACATCATCCTCTGAATCAGTTTCAGTCACAATAGGCACTTGCTCAGCATTTGAAGATGTTTCACCTTTGAACACCACCACTTTCTTTGCATCAGCTTTGTCATCTTTCTCAGTTGTATTCATCTCATACGCACGTAGGATGCTGATCAGTTCATTTTGACTTAGTGTATCTGTATCCCTTGTCTTTTCAATTGCACAAATCTTTGCATCGAAGCGCTTAGGTACAGTACGCAAAATCTTATGAACTAATCTCACATTGGAGATGAGATCTCCAAGAGATTGAGCTTCATTTGCAATTTCAGTGACCCGTTCATTGTAAGAAGAAATTGTTTCATCCTCCTTCATCTTCAAGTTCTCGAACTTTGTCCCAAGCATTCGAAGTCTGGACCTTCGAACACTATCTGAACCTTCATTGTGCTCTTGCAATCTATCCCAAGCTTCTTTTGCAGAAACACATGTTGATATGATCTTGAACATGGTCATATCAACTGATGTGAATATTGCATTTAAAGCTTTAGAATTGTAGCTAGCAGTTGTACTTTCATCATTAGTCCAATCCAGTTCGCGTTTGACTGTAACTTCTCCTTCTTCATCTGCAGCATTCTTAGGAGGTGTCCATCCTGAAAGTATACTTCTCCAAGCACGTTAATCAATTGACTTGATTTACATTCTCATCTTTAGTTTCCAATACGCATAGTTTGTACCATCAAGAATTGGTGGTCTCAAACTTTGTGGAGTAAGTGGATATTCCATTGCCATAACAAAAACAACACACTTGACACAGGATCTAACTTAGTAAAATCAAGTTTCGGCTCTGGTGTCAACTGAAAGTGTGTTTTACGGGGTTGTGTTTAGTAAAATCAGAGTAATGTTACACTGAATGTTGTGACACTAAAAGTAACATTCAATAGACAGAAACAGCGGAAGACTCAGAAACATAACACACAAATTTTAATAAGACTTTACACAATCTATATCAATATAGATTGTGAAGCTCTATGGCCAAAATCACTATTTATTAAAAATAATGAGTACAAAGAGGTACACAAATCGACCCACTTGAAACAAGATCAAACATATGATCTAAAAGGCTAGGTGTATTTTCTACACTATCAAATAATCTATTCTAAGAACAAATCTAGCACCAACTCGAGGTATTGTAAACCCTACAATTACACTCTAATGGTAAAACAAAATCCACAACAACGACCCTATCACTCAGGATGCACTCACGCACTCTACAGTTGATGCTCGGGTGTTGCTTAAAGATGGCACACGATATATAGCTATATTTGGCAATTGATGTGAACACCAATATCATCTATTTATAGACTTCGTGTATGCCTTACTAGAGCCTCCTTGAAGGATCTAGAAACTCTTCAATCCACTCTTCCATGATCTTTGTAACTACCACTTAGTGGGTCTTCTTTGATCTCTGAAAAAACAGCCGCATGATCTAGTCAACTCTACTCGATTCTTGAAGCTTGTGGAACCTTCTGGAATCTTGCAAAACAACCTAGATCGTCAACCTGCAGTCAACAACATCAAAGACAACATTGAACATAAAAGTGTTAGTGGTTAAGAAGAAATGACGAATACTGATGTTGTAACCAATGTTGTAACATCGGTGGCAACATCAACAATATGGATGTTGCTTGATAACTTTGATACACAAGTAATGTGAATAGAAGTAAATAATTGATTACCCTCGCTCACTCAACTCATCTCACATGATACTCATTGTTGATGTTCTAACCAAGCAACAACAATACAATCAATAACTCTTAGTGATTGACCCCTCACTAATACCCAATATCATTACTATTCTCGAGTCATACCAAGCTACCCCTTATTTTTTTGAAAAAATTGAATGACATGTCACCGACTTTAAAAAGCATTTCTTACCATTCCAATTATATTTTAAACGGATACTGAATGTATCATCAAGTATACCTTAAAAAAAAATGCATCACCAAGTACTTGTTAAATATAAGCTGACCACGAGTGTGTAGATAAATGAATTACTTTACTTTTCTAATGAATCATCATTCGCATAATTCCACAACTTGTGTAAATAGTTTTTTTCAAATACATTTCAATACATTATTAAAGAAAACTTACTAATAGTTATAGATTTTTTATGGAAATTACCAATAAATATAAATGAGATTGTATATATAGTCAAAGTTGCACGCGAAAATATAAATATATTTACGTATATGCAATTATTTTGTATATAATAGTAAATTGCAATCTTGAAACGTACTTATAAATAAGTACTCCATTATTAATCATCTATCACCCACTTTTTAATTATTATCTATCTAACTCAACACTTTTTTTTTTTCCTATTCTTTATTTTACACACACACCCTCTCTACACTAAATTTTCGATATACAATCAATCATCTATCACATATTTTTTTAAATAGTACCTTATCAAATCCTACAAAATCCATACAAAATCCCAATATACATTTTACTGTTTCATCCAGTTAGGTGATTTTTGTTTTACATTCTAGAAATCAGGTTTGGGTTTGAAATTTACGGTTCAACTTCGAAACTTTGAATCCGATTTTAAAAAATTACCACTAAACATTCATAAATCTACTATCGCATTTTTCAATCAATCAATCTCTCCTTACACTTTTGTAGTTTTATATATTTAATTTATAATTCACATCACCTAATCATCACAGTTACACTCAATAATAATATAATAATACAAATTCATTCACTTTTATACATTGACTTAACATAAAATTAAAGTTCACACTACTTTAAAACTCAAATAAAAAACACCTTACAATTTTTCAGAATTTTTAAAAAAAACCCCTCAATTTCAAAAATTATTTTTAAAAGTCATTTAAAACTCAAAGCTAACACCACCTTATAATTGTATGTATGTTAAGGGTAAAAATAAAAAAGGAAGCATTCTTCCCCCATATATATGGAGGGGGATTTTATCCCAGACTTAGGGAGTGTTTGCAAAAACTTATGGTTTTAAAAAAGTGATTAAAATTAATAATTATAAAAAAAGTAATTAATAGTAGAAGTTGATAGTTTTTGTAAAAAAATTCAAAGAAAAGTTGATAGTATTTGCAAAAAAAGTTGAAAGTTTTTAAATAAAACTAATAAGCTACTAAAGCATCCCCGTTGAAGCTTTTAGTTTATAGCTTATGAGAGTTTATTTAAGCTACTAAAAATGAAATAAAACACTCCAAATTACTTCTACACACAATTCTAGATGACTATAATCGCTTATAAGTTTTTACAAACACCCCCTTAGCATTAAAAGGGACTTTTAACCCAATTCAACTAACTTAAACACGAACCAATGCTTTCACATAGACATGGCATCAGAAACTATTATCAAGAACAAATGAGATATTTTGTATGTATATAACTGGAATGCAACATAGATAATGTATCAACTATGAAGTGTTATTTATACAGGGCTACTATCCCATTAGCAAATGAAACGTGTGATTTTGGACACTAAATCCTGCTTCATTACCTGTACTGAGGGGTGATTTAGTCTTTGAGGATTTCGTTTTTGCTCGTCAAACCATAACCGATGGGGAATAGAGGGTCGTACGAGGCGTCCTCAGCATGCATGGGGAGTTCTTTGACATTTTTAAACCAAGTGAAGGGTAATCGGCCTTGGAATTCGTAATCCCCGAAGATGGCATCTGTGATTCCGACCCCTTCACTACCGGGAAGCCATGCAGCAACAAGAGCTTCAGTTTTGTCCAAACACAGCCCTAAAACCAACGGCCTCCCAGATATCAAGATTGCTAATGTGGGGACTTTATCAGCAACGGCACTTATGAGTGCGGCTCCGTTGAAAGGGATTGTGAGGTCTGCGCTGTCACCACCGAATTCAGCATATGGGGCTTCGCCCACAACTACAATGGCAAAAGAATGGTCTTTCCTGTTTAAGGTTGTTAGAGATGGAATTTCTTCGTATATTACTTCTGTTTTGTCCCCTGCAACTTCTCTAATAGCATCCAAAATGGTAGAGCCTGTTGTGAATATATTGAGTGTTGGTTAAATTGATCATTTCACCAACTCATTAGACATGGAAGAGGACAAATATTCACATTCTTATTCAGATATTTTCAAGAAAATATTCTAGCATCCTAGTGAAGAAGACATGAAAAACTTTCTAATTATGTGCATGCCAATGCGCTGCTTCTTGGTGCTTCGATTTTACACACGCAGTCATGTTAAATGCACATACACACACAGAGGAAGGGAGGTAGGGAGATGTAAACTAGTTTCAATTTGTGAGTATTTTTAAACAGTATTAGTTGTTTTATTAAAACGTATTAGTTTGTCAATATTAGTTATTTCATTCAAAAGTATTAGTTGTTATACTCTAAACAGATAATTTCGACCAAGTTGTATGCTAGAACTATTTTACTTGACCAATTCAAAGGAAATGAACAATGTCTTACTACCAAATAAGGTCCCATATTCTGCAATCATACAGCTAGAAAATTCAAAGCAACCATGACACTATCACTATGATGACATGATACATTGATAAGGAAAAAAACAAAGAATCTCATGCTAGTCAATGAAAACAGCTAAAGCAAAAAGTTGACTAACATACACAGGAAAGTTGGCTCAAACTTACGTACATATCGATAGAAGCATATCTCGAGCTCTGAGAACAGATAACAAAGTTTACACTATTGATTTGTGGTCATGTAGGACAGCTAAATGCTACCCCCGCGCCCCCACCGTTCCTAATTATCTGTCTGATTTTATCTATTTATATATACCAATTTTTCATTAATAAGGATATCAAAAAACCATCATGTCCCTCATTAATTAGGATATCGAAAGACTAACAACAAGATGATTAGTATTATTAGGATATATGTAGAAGAAAAAAGGTAAATTTTTGTTGATATTAGCAATGTCCCAAATAATTAATTAGGAACACAATTTCGGATAGAATCAGACAGATAAAGAAAGTATAAGTTAACTCACCAGTGGTTATTCTACCACCTCTGCCATCCCAGGTCTTTGTCCACCCCCCACATTGATAGCCCAGATCATCAGCATGCTTTCCAACCACAAGAATTCGTTTAGCATTCCGGTCAAGTGGAAGAAATGGTTTGTTTTGATCCTTCCCGTTCTTTAAAAGAACTAAGGATTTACGAACTGCTTCACGGGCTAAATTCTTGTGTTGCTGAAAATATCATCCAAATATTATGATTTTTTCCAAGGGACAAATGCTGATTCTCCTTGGTCTATTATTTCTACATATAAAGGTTCTAGTAAAAATACTACTTCACCTCAACTTCTCCTGAAGATCATCCTTTTTTTTATTTTTTTATCAAAGCTCTCAATCTCATAAAAGCAGTAACCCCTAATAAATATCCCATATATACTAACACATCTGATATTTTATTTGAGAAACTAATTAGACATGATTCTTATATTCTAAGGGGGGTGATAGGAATGCAGGAATGAAATTAAAAAGTAAGGGAATGATGATAGGAAAGGAATGACGCGAGTATAACCTACTTTTATATGTCAAAGGAAAGAGAAATGAATGGAATGGTAATTTTAGAAATTAATTTCTTGATTTTTATTCCATAAATGATATTTAGAAAGAAACACAAAAAATTGAATAAAAGTACATATATGATAAAACTAACTCTTAGATAAAATAAAATTGGGTATATCAAAGAAATTTTTATATAAAAAATAATAATTGTATGCCAAGAACGCATGTTGAATATCGAATAAATTAATCACCTTTTAATTCATTGATCATTAACTTTGCAATGTTTCAGAATAGTTTATGAATTTTATATGACAAACAACATAAGATCTAAATGTAAAAACCAAAATACAAAGAAGCTAATTCTGATTTGACCAACCTTAGGCTCTATAATTCAAACTAACTTTAGTCATCAAAGTCGGATGCTAATTTTTTTAGCCTTTTGATTTCAGGCTGCAATATCTATGCATACTGTCAACAATTTTGGAGAGCTCACCTCACATCTAACTGTATCAAATAGCGAACCATCGCTCAGGGGATGTTCGAAGAGGCCAGCAACAAACTTTACTCTCAGAATTCTTTCAACTGCATCATCAATTCTGGTCATTGGTATTATTCCTGACTCCACCAAATGCAGCAAACCCTCTAGAAATAATTGATATCGAAAAGGCACCATCACCTGACCAAAAAAAAAAGACTTACTGATTTTGGGTTTTCTATAAACTTGAAACTTGTTGAATATATTAATATGGATTTTACATGTGAGTTGTCAGAGTCGGAATATTGAAAGAAGTGAGACTAACTTATAAGCCTAGTGAGATACTCCTCCTATCATCAATTGGTTTTAGGATGGAACCTCACTAGGGTCGTGGCTAGTCCCCTTCATTATTGGGTGCACTTCAATGTGTGGGACCACACAGGGCACCCTTGATTTCTACAAAACTGTTGAAGAAAATGTGATATTTACCATATCAATTCCTGCAGTGATTGCTAATAAAACACTCTGCTGGTAATTAGCCCCATGAGGACTATGAAGCCTGTCTAGGCCTTCGGAATCAGAAATGATAAACCCCTGCAGATATTGGACGAAGTTACCAGTTACTAATATACTAGTATAATTATATTCAATGACAATATTTTATATGCACCAGGTACACCATGCAGTTAAGTGCAAATTCAAACGGTATTAGTTGTTTTCACTGAACAGTGTTAGGTGTTTTCATTGAATAGTATTAATTGTGCACCAGTTGCACGGAGCAACTGTTGTACAAAAAAACTTACTCTTATTCCATAGCAGAAAAAAAAAAAAAAAAAACACGTGATTATGTGGATCAATAAAAGAACAGAAACTGGAATGTTTGTCCAATCATAGTAGACTTACCTTGAAACCAAGCTTATCTTTCAAGACCTCTGTAAGAAGAAAGCGGCTAGTATGTAATTTGGTCCCATTCCAGCTAGAGTACGATGCCATTATGGTACATACCCCTTGAGAGATACAGTCAAGGTAAGGGGCCATGTGAATTTTCTCTAATTCATCATATGATGATACCGTATCTCCTTCATTTAGGCCATAACTGGTTCCCCCATCTCCTACAAAATGCTTTGCACATGCAACAACATTTTCTCTGAAGTTAAATATTCTCATCAGTTAACTCTGACAACACTCTAAATGCACATAATGAGCTTCAAGGAAAACATAGAACCAGATGAAGGAATTTGAAGAACTGTATACAGAATTCTGAGAGAACTTGAAAAGGAGAAATTGTTGCAGGTTTGGTAACTCTCTGCAGGTATAGAATCTAAGTTGAGTTGGTGGAAAACAATTTTAAACAATCCACTCCTAGAAATTTAAGATCACAACTAAAGGGGTCTCCAAAAATTGAAGGCGGCAATTTTTTAACCAAATGCCGTTCTCTTACTAGTTTGAACCCATTAGTAAACATAGACTGTGTTTCTAATTATATAATGTATCAATCAATTGTCTGGAAAAGAATGTTGTTCAAAGTTTTATTAGTTCAAGTTGTTTGTACCTCCCAGCAAGAAATGGGTAACCCCCCGGGTGTCCTTGAGGTGGTTGTCCTTGCAAGCCAGACACCTTCACCGTCATCTTCTTAACAATCTGAGTGTCTTCACTAAAACTCTCATAGCACCTTCCCCATCTGGGATCTCTACACACCTGTTAGCATCATCCTAATCAACAATTTCAGATGATTTTAACAGGAAAAGAAAAGAACTAAGATAAATCACAAAGTGATACTGAACAACCACAATAAAGCAAATCAGGGAAAAGCTTGTATAAAGTAACCATTTTTAAAAAATTATGCATTTGGGTCTTAATATACTCATTAGAATTGATATTCCTTTATATCCAATTAGTGCTTATTTTGGTAGTTTTATCGTTTTACTGTTTGAAAGAGAATGTGAGATGCAAGTTTTTTTCTTTCTTTTTCAGTTAATCCAGATATAGATGGAGCATTACTATTAAAATGTCAGTAATTTAACAGCAAACGGACTGAAGATAAGAAGTATTTTGTTTACAAAATCCCTTCTCTTTATTAAAACAAAATCATGTAAGGTATCAGACACGATATAATACTATTGATCACTACACTATAAAGTAAAACTTACAGCAACAGATGGAGCAAAAGTATAGTGAATCCCACTTGCTCTAACTTCAAGAGCTGTAGCGGCGCCAATCCGCCGGACCAAGTCAGCATCTCTAGAAGAGGACAATTACATAGCTCATATCATTCAGCCAGCATTCAAAGAAATTCTATTGCAATTAAGAGTTTACACAATTCAATTTAAATCAACCTCGTAGCTCCAAGGCCTATGTTGTGAGGAAAAATGGTTGCACCGTAGACATTGTTATTACCATGAACAGCATCAATCCCATACAACAAAGGAATTCCAAGGCGTGAATCCAGTGCCTCCTTCTGGAAATTATCAACCATGGCTGCCCAATATGACGACGTTGCATCTTCAAACGGCCCACTCCCACCTACACTCAGTATACTCCCTGCACCAATCAAAAAAACAAAATGCAATCGCCAAAAAATCAATCTAAATTCATATATAATGAGTTTATGACTGTTGAAATTCAAAACGATGAAGAACAATTCATTCCGAAATGCAATTTCCCCAATTCTAAACATAAATCATTAGCAGAACATTGAAATTGCAACTCTCAGCTCTGCATGAGTGCAATGCAACATTGAATAAGTTTAACTAAAATACCCAATATATTGTACACGGAACAATGGCAATTTCCCCAATTCCAAACACAAAAACATTAGCAGAAACATGAAATTTCACCTCTCAGCTCTGCATAAGTGCAATATTGAATAAATCTAACTAAAACCTAAACAGATAATGAGCATTTTTTTTTTCAAATTCACACCAGTATTACTTCGACTGACCTATGCCGATGTCTTTAATGAGTGAAGGCGTGGCGACTTGGCGCTCAATTTGGGTCATTTGACCGATTTTCTCTTTAAGGGTCATTCGAGAGAGCAGATCCTGAACTCTTGCTTCGATTGGAGCATTCGGGTCTTTGTAGATGCAGCTCATGCTTTCAGTTCGACGTAGATATCAATTCAAATTCAACAAAACATTGGTAGCAGGAAAATGACGAAATTATAGATGGTTGATGATATGGGTGGATTTTACATGAAGAAGAGTGATCGTTGACTTGTAACGGTTCCAATTGTGTGAGCTTGATCATGAAAAGGTAATTGATCTATTGAATTCATTATCTAATCTAAGTATAAATATTAGGGGACAAAAACTTGTCTAAATCGGGTTCATGTTATGACGTATGACCTTATTTTTAATTTATGACTCTTTAGTAATTTAGAAAAATGTGTGGGTAATTTAGAAAAATGAATAAAACGAGTTAAATAATTCAAATTCATAGAATAGACCTAGTTCATGAGAGACGAATTCATATTAGGGATGAATTTATAACTTAATATAAAAATAAAAGTTATTTTATGTCATAAGATTTGAAAAAAAAATTAAATTAAGAGAATTTTTTTCCAACTCTATCTTTTTTTCGTCATTTCATTATTTTAATTCGTACTATTATATATACATAATGTATCAATATCATTTCATAATGTATGCAAAAATGTAATACATTTTAGTTATAATATTTCAATTCGAGACACTTTTGTGTGAGACCGTCTCACTATGAGACGAAGTGTAATTTGAGTATTGACGCTTTAACATTTTGGGAGGGGTGGTGTTAATCTATATCTATATCTATATCTATACTATATTAAAAAGTGACAAGAGTGTGGAAATCATTTTTGGATCAATTTACCCTTACTCTTTTTAATCTTGATCATTTACACCCTATATTTTAATTTATTATTTATTTTGTTATTAATTTTCATTATCCCCTTTTACAATTGATGTCTTTTCATTTTCTCATTTCATTTATAATTCTTATCAATTACTACATCCGTCTCCAAAAAAAACCAAGACACTACTTTTTATTATTATTTTTTTTTGGCGAGTTGTTTATTAGTATTTCAAATGATAAAGTGGTTTTTAAAGAGAGATATTATAGATCTACCTCTCAAAAGTGACAAGAGTGTGGAAATCATTTTTTGACCAATTTACCCTTACTCTTTTTAATCTTGATCATTTACACCCCATATTTTAATTTATTATTTATTTTGTTATTAATTTTCATTATCCCCTTTTACAATTGATGTCTTTTCGTTTTCCCATTTCATTTATAATTTTATCAATTACTACCATAAAGTCCAAAAAAACGCGTGCACACCACTTTTATTATCGAGTTTTTTGAAGCGAGTTGTTTATTAGTATTTCAAATGATAAAGTGATTTTTTAAAGAGGTATTATAGATCTACCTCTCATCTATCAGACGATATCTTAAAAAAAATATTTTATCATTTCAAATACTAAAAAAAAAACTTCGTAAAAAATACGCGGAAAACAAATAAACATGCACGTTTTTTTTGGACGGAGGGGGTATTTTTCAACCGGTATTTTATTATTATTTATTTTATTGTTACTTTTTTTATCTATCTATATCTATATTATATTAAAAAATGACAAGAGTGTGGAAATTATTTTTGGACCAATTTACATTTGCTCAAACTATATTAGTTAGACAAATTGTCAGGAATTTCTAAATGATTTGGGATATGTAAGTTGTTAAAAATATAATATGAAAAAACAAAAAATAAAGACCCTAATGCTTAAATTTTAGGAAAAATGTCAATTCAGGACCTGAAAGATGACAAAATTATCAATTTAAGGCCTTAAAGATTTTTCCTATCGATTCAAGGCCTGAAAGATAGAAAACTATCGATTTAGGGCCTGAAAGATAAAAACTATCAATTTGAGGCTCACACATTTTAAGGCCATGTTTGACACTTATATTTCATATCCTTATTTCATGTTTTTTTTAGGGTTTACAGTTCAAGGTTTATGGTTCAGGGGGTTTAAGGTTCATGGTTCAAGGTTTAGGGTTCATCGTTTAGGGTTTAGGGTTTAGTGTTCAGGGTTTAGGGTTTTAGTGCCAAACATCGCCTAAAATTTATAAGCCTCGAATTTATAGTTTCTATCTTTCAGGCCCTGAATTGATAGTTTTCTATCTTTCAGGCCTTGAATCGATAGAAAAAATCTTTCAAGCCTTAAATTGATAGTTTTACCATCTTTCAGGCCCTGAATTGATAAAACTCCTAAATTTTACAATATTGTGCTTATTCAAGGAAACCACTAAATTAAAATTGTCCATGGAATATGACTATGTAGAAAATTAGGTGGAAATAAAAAATAAAAAAAGCTACCTCCACCCCATTTTAATTGTCATTGAAGAAAAAAAATTTGCACCAAATTAAAGGAATAGTGGAACATTGTTTCTGAGACCAGACCAGTTACAAAGACATTAATTTTGTCATTACGAATTTGGGACTACAGAAAGAGCAGTAACAAGCTATAATATTAAGAATAAAAAGGTCTTACATGATAATCATAAAAATTAATAGGATGATCCAGTTGACCGAAAATACCATCACAATTTCATATCATTTTGATAATTAGATATGAGCTCAAAAATTTCACAATTGTACTCTAAAAAAAACTACAAAGATCAACTTCTTTCATTGTAGAAATTTAAACTTTGTTTGATAAACAACATGTACCACTAAACATAAAAAATCGAACACGATTACACGGGCCACGTGCAACGCACGTGTCGAAAAACCTAGTTGTATTAAATTGTACTTCGTCTCATATATGAGACCGTCTCGTATGAATTTTTGTCTTGTTTTAAATATTATATAAATTAATTATAAATTTACTCTCCAGAAAAGATGTTATACTCTTTTTTTTCCCCTTAAAACCAAGATATTGTAGTCTTATAATATGTAGTTTTGTTTAAAAAATCAGCCTCAATAATGTATGATTTTGTTTGGCAAAAGGGATTTTTTTTTTGCTATTTAATCTAATTCAAAAGTAGTGAATCTCCATATATATAAGCTCATGAATTTCTGATTGTAAGACTATATATATATCAAGAATGAAACTAATGATCTTCACAAAACATACATCTACCACCTATGCAGTATATGTGCTATCTATGCTAAAATCTGGATATTCACTAGCTATTTTTTCTAAGTTAATCCTGGAATATAATACACCTACATAATATATGAACAAAGATATGATGATCAACCAGGTGTCTCATATGATCTGCTACTTATTATCATTGTCTATGTTATTATCATTTTCGGGCAATATCGTCCCTTTGTGAATTTGCATTATGCTCGTCTTCTCTATGATCCGCTCCATTCGTCTCGTTGCCTTCCACTGGTTCTGGAAGATCATAATCTTGAACTTGTTTTGTTACATCAAAAGAATTTGAACTTGTTGAGTTTGTTTGCCTCTCATCATCATGTGTAGACTCTCTAATTACCACCTGGTCCTGTTGTTTGAACAATTAATATAGATTATGATTTAATTAGATGAATAAGGATGTTAAAAACATTTTGATTCTGGAATCTTTGAACATGAACATACCTCTGGTTGATCTATGCCTTTGCTAGAAGCATTTTGATTTGATGTAGCTTCAGAATCATTAGCAGATTTTGCATCAATGGATCCTGAGCTAGTTTCTTCATCAGGATCAATACTACTAACAACAACTTCTTCTGATTGATCGTCGTTTTCTTGGATTTTCAGTTCATCGTCATGTGCAGATTCTCTAACTACCATCTGATCATGTTGTTTGAATAGTTAATATAGATTCTAATTTAATCATATGTATTTAAATATGTTAAAGCTAATAATGGGGATGAATTTAAGGAGGGCGCAAAGGCGATTGCCCCTTTAGATTTTTATTTTTTTTCCCTCTTGAATTGAAAATATATAGGATATTATTATATAAATATTTTTGTCTCCCTTAAAATAAAATTCTCCCTTATAATTTGAAATGTTTAAACATAAACATACCTCTGATTGATCTATGCTTTTGTCAAAAGCATTTTGATTTGACGTAGCTTCAGAAGTATCAGTAGATGCTGCATCAATAGATCTTGAGCTAGTTTCTTCATCATGATCAATACTACTAATAACAACTTCTTCGGATTGATCAACATTTTCTTGGTTTTTCAGCTCGTCGCTTACATATTCAAGGGACGCATCAGCAGAAATCGAAGATTCTGTTGTGTGTGGTGCAGGTTGATGAGCCTGTTCGGTCCCATCTTGATTAAGATTTGGTAAAGATAATGTGGATATTAGTACAGATTTAGGTGATATAGTTGAAGTTTGTGGTTGTTGATCATTAGAATCTACATCAGGTTGGTTGATACTTGGATGATCGCCAGAGCTTTGTTGCTCTAGCTCAATGTGGCCTTGATCTTCACTATTGTCACTTAACTCGAATTGGACATGATGTTTTTTGTCCAATGGATTTTCTCGATTTGTGATGTATGTTGTCTCAATTCTTGAAACTCCATTGTTGATTGGATCTTGTCTGTTGATCTCGTTGTCATCAGCTTCAGAGAGGGCCCCGTTGTCACTTAATTCAGATTGGACACATTTTTCGTTCAACAGATGTTCATGATCTGTGGTGGTTTCTAATAAAGATTTGTGTTTTGTTGTCTCGATTCTTGATTTTTGATCATTGATTGCATCTTTTATGTTGGTCTCGTTGTCGGAGGGGGCCCACGAGTCATTACCATTGTCACTTAATCTGGATTGGACACGTTTTTCATTCAATGGTTGTTCATGATCTGTGGTGGTGTCTGATAAAGATTCGTCATTTGTTATCTTGATTCTTGAATCTTGATCATTGATTGCATCTCGTCTGTTGGTCTCGTTAGCGGAGGGGACCCACAAGTCATTACTGTTGTCACTTAACTCGGATTGGACACATTTTACGTTCAATGGTTGTTCGTGATCCGTGGTGGTTTCTGATAAAGATTCATCCTCTGTTGTCTCGATTCTTGAAACTTGATCGTTGATTGCATCTCGTATGTTGGTCTCGTTGTTGAAGGGGGCCCACAAGTCATTGTCATTGTCACTTAACTCGGATTGGAAACATTTTTCATTAAACGATTGTTCATGATCCGTGGTGGTGTCTGATAAAGATTAGTCATCTGTTATCTCGATTCTTGAAACTCGACCGTTGGTTGCATCTCGTCTGTTGGTCTCATTAGCCCACGAGTTGTCACCGTCCTAAGAAAGATCGTTCGTCTCCAATATCTCACAATCACACGTCAAGACATCCTCGTTCATGTTCTCGTCTATGGTTAGAGGAGGAGAGCTAACTTCCGAGACCTCGACTTGCATGTCTGAGGCAATGGAGTAGGAGATGGTGTGACGTCTCATGGGCTTATCGTCGTAATATTGTTGCTTTAATTGAGTAGCATTCTCCAATGTGGAGTTTGCGTAACTCAGGTTGTCCCCTAACGCTTCTTCTTTGTTCTCGATTTCTAGAAGGGCGTTTCTTCGCATAGACGAGAGAGATTTTAATACGGCTTCTCTGTCTATCTTGAAGAGGGGTGGATCTTCTTCTGATGATGGTGAGCTTGAACTTGAATTGAAATCTGATTGTGGAATTTGTTGAGTTGATTCTGATTCACCATTACTTTCTGAACTGTGATTCTCACTCTCATTTTCGTCATCTACTTGAATGACTTCTTTGATCTGATCATCATCTTGGTTGTTCATACTTGATTTTGATTCAAATAATTTTTGCTCGAATATCGGACTAAGTTTCTCTCTGTTATGAAAAATTAATTAGCAGCAGTATAACAAGAAAAATTATAATGTTAAATGTGACACTAATCATATAAGTAAGTGTTTGTGCTCTCGAAAAGATTGATTTAAATGATTTTTGTTGTCAAACTTAATTGTATTTTTTCTACGAACTGAGCTGCAACCATCATTTGCTTTTCACTTGGCCACTAGCACAGGTAGTCTTGTGTAGGACGATTGAGCTGAGCTGGCACGTGAGGAGGCAAACGATGATTCTAACTCAACTCGTGCACAAGACATAACAAACTCCATGCATGTTTGTTACCTGGAGACGCATATTATGTCCTGGATAAGCGATATCCTCCACGCCTGAACCCAAAATCACGATCGGATGATGTTGCATCGCGATTACGGGCGTGTAGTGAAGGCCCTAAACTGAAACTCTCATGTCGAGTAAACATCACATCCCTATAGTTATTGCTCAACGTAAATTCTTGATGAAAACTGTCTCCCGTTAAAACGGGTTCTCTTCCTGAGGATCGTAGGGAAGATAGAACGGATTCCGCATTGGTATCAAAACTGAAGGAGCAGAACCGGGGCCCGGAGAAAAAGGACCGCTTATTTTATTAGGGGGGTGTGTGATAATTTTTGGTATGACTAAGTTGGCCATTTGGGTGATGGTGTGATCGTTGTTTTTATTCTTGTTCATGAGTGACGATCGAAGATGGTTTAGCATTTTGCGTGATCTTCGCCTCGCGATCAAGCTCTCGAGTCTCTTTGTCCTTTCGGTATCTGAAATGCCGATATCCATCACATTGTTTTTACGGTCATCTTCGTTTGTCGTCTCCTCCTCGTTTTCGTTTTTTAAGGATGTCTGAGGAGGTGAACGCACTTGTTCAACTTCTCGAATTTCCTTTGGGATTTCTTCAACCAACAACGTGGTCTTATCGATGCAATCGTCATCGCAATTGGTTGATGAAATTACTTCTCCTCTTCCTCCTCCTGTTCGTCCTGCTGCAGCAGGACGTCCTGTTTTGCCAGCTCATTTTCCCACATGGTCTCGTCCTGCTGCAGCAGGGCGTTCTGTTTCGCCGTCTCTTCTTCCCTAGAGATCTTGTCCTGCTGCTGCAGAGTGTGCCATGTCGCTAGCTCATTTTCCAGGGTGATCTCGTCCTGCTGCAACAGGGTATTCTGTTTCTTCTCGTCTTCCCTCACGATCTCCACGGCTCTTCTTCGTCTCACCGAGTGGACGCGTTCCGTCGCAAACTTAGTTTTTTTTCTAGTGTTGTAATTCTGATCCCTTTTCACGTTGCCCTCAACAACCTCTCTCGGCTTTCTGAGAATGATGAGGGCAACACAAGAACAAACAACGAGAGGCGTCGAATATACCAAGATCCAAAAGACTAATGGAAAGAAGACGCAGAGGATGAACGAGAAGAACAAAGAACAAGAAACATATGGATGGTTTATAGAAGCATCCACACATGTTTTGGAAGACAATCTTAGCATTTTCCATAGGCAAATTTGGACATCATAGGCATTGTCAGTCATCTTTCTTGAATCAAGAATCTAGAGTATATGAGTTTTTTTTCAGATAAACAACAAAGTGTGAATTTCTGAAAAATGGATTGGATAGCATAATTGATTCAAGAGAGAGAGAGGAGTGGATGCGAGAAAGGGGGACAAAATATAGTAATTAATCATTGTTTGGTTTAAATTTGAATGTGATCCTGTTTATGTGGCCATCTTTAGTATTCTTCTCTTGTTTCCCCGACTTCAATGCATGCAACGCCAACCAAAAGATATAGGAAATTTATTCTTCCTATTTTCACCAATTTCATCCCACCCCTGCATATATATAAATCAGATGCTTTCGAAAAAAGAAAAAAAGAAAAATAATAATACTACTTTTAAACAAATCTAAATTAATTGCATTTTTACGTACTCATTTGCCCACTAATCCATACTCATTTTACTTTGTGACGACTGAATTTTGATCACCCCAAGTAGAGGAGAGTGTTTCATTCATTATATTAAGATCTGTTTTTTCATTTGTAGAAGATACTCCTCCACTCCTATGCTCGATTTCTCATTTTTTATTTTGATCCGTCTCATATTTATTTTTCTCTTTCATAAATATCAATAAAATAACATTGTTTACAATTTTATCATTCCAACATCTTAAAAACGAGTGAGTCTCATATGCATCAGGTACACCGTGCACTTATAATGCATTTTAGAATCATGCAACTTATTATACTGAAAGATACATTTTGTTTACACTGAACCATGCAATTTTTTTTATATCAATAATTGCACGTTTCAGTGTAAACAAGTTGCATATTTCAATATAACAAGTTGCATGATTCTAAAATGTACTATGAGTGCACGGTGCACTTGAATGCATACAAAGCTAACCCTTAAAAATTATATTTATGTCATTACTTTATACACACTAAAAATTAATTCATCCACTTTAATAATAAAGTAGAAAAATCTATAATACTCTCAACTAAAAAATATTTTAAGCTCTTACTATATTATGGGCGTGTTTTGAAACACGTAAAGCTTTCAGAATCACTTATTTTTAAAGCTCCATCTCACAGCTTTTGAAAATAAGTGCTTCTGAAAGTTGTTTTAAGTGTTTCAAAATACACCCTATATACCAGATAAACAGTAAATAATCAATCAAGTGTGAGATGGAGGGAGTACTAATTTAAAATTTATTTTAAAAAAGTCAACTTTTAAATTAGGATAAAGTATGACTAACTCGTCGCTGGTCTATTGAATGTAAGGAGTAGCTACTTGTATTATGATTGGGTATCATAATTGCTAGTATTTATGTGATTTTCATGCTCAATTTGATAGGAATCCATGCTTTTATTGCACTAATTTCACTCAATTTGACCTAAATGTGGAGAAAGATTGTGTGTTGCTTTTTGTGTAGGAAATGAGTGAAAACGAGCTAGAATGACTAAATAAACTGCTCTGATCTAGAAGGATGTAGGAGAAGAGAGTTGAACCATGTGAAATAGCTTGAAATGAGGGTATCAACGCAAAAAGAACCAAGTCAATCGGAGTTCGGGAGCTCGAGTTATGGGCGAAACAAAAATGTCGCGCTGTTGGTGCTACTCGACTCGAGCGAGACTGCTCGAGTCGAGCTGGCAGCTCGAGTAGATCCAATGTGCTCGGCATTTTGAGCATTTTGAGTACAGTAGGTTGGGAAAAAATTATGACCAGCTCGACCCGAGCAACACGGCTCGAGTCGAGCTGCTGGAATAGCAAAAATGCGAGAACGATTATGGCCAGCTCGACCCGAGCAACCTGGCTCGAGTCGAGCTGGCCCAAAAATAGAGATGCTGCCAAAAAGCCCTAGGGACACGTGCCAACTGATTCCAAAGCATATATAAAGGCCCAACCGCTTTTTTTTTTCATGATTCAAAGAAATGAGAGAGAGAGAGGATAGAGGATAGTGATATGATACTTCGAGAGCGCAACTAACTAATACTTTTACATGTTTTTCAATGTTTTTTCAATTTTGCTTCCATAGATAGCTTAGATAGTCATAGCATAGCATAGATAGAGTGTTTATTTCAGTTTTGAGCAAGAAACCAAGGAGTATTGATGGATTTTGTATGAATTTGTGCTTGAACTTCAATAGCAAGGTGTCTCTTTCTTTCTTTTGGTTTATTGTTGTTACTTTTGATATGAGTTCTTTGATTTCTTGTTGTTTAGCCATGGGTTTTTCCTTGTGCACCATGGGCTAAGGTTATTAGTGTTTGGGTGTTTGGTGGTTTTGCTATTAGCTTGTGTGTTTTTGCTAGTTTATTTCAACGAGAGTTGGGTAGACGGGTTTAGGCATATGGGTATCCGAATTAGAGTCGGTCAAGTCCTATCGCAACGAGAGTTGGGTAGATACTTTAGAACCCCCCTAATATACATTATCTTCTTGAGTTAAAACCTTGAGTGGATAGTGAAGAGCACATAGGAGCATCAACCTTAGTCTACAAGTGGGAACACATGGTGATGTAGTAGTTAGCTAATTAGAGGACCATATCCGTGCAATTACACGGGTTAGCAAAGGGAGATTCACCTCTCGATCCTAGGATTTCAACCGATATCGTACCCTAGGCTTACCAAGTACGGGAATGGTATATGTTTAGCGATCGTCCTTATAGAATAACCGAAAATAGGGGAAAACACCATAATTGATCTTTTGACAATCGTCTCACAAGGAAAAACACCCGAGCACATCTTCTCTCGCTAGTAAATAAAAATCGTTTGCTATTTAATTGCTTTCTCTTTGCTTGCTCGTTTATAGTTTGATCTTTGTTTCGCTTGTTGAATATTGCTTTCTTTAATTTTTCCAAACATGTCACACTATAATCATGCGACAACATATAACAATTAGACTATATTCCACATCTAGTCCCGTGGATTGATATTTAAAACCGGGCACTTTAACGACCCTCTTATACTTGAGAGGTTAGTGTGTTGCAAAACACGTGTCAAGTTTTTGGCTCCGTTGCCGGGGATTAGGTTGTGTTGAGTATAACTAGTTGTTCGTTGAACGTGATTACTAGTGTCTTTTTCTTTTTAGTAACTAACATTGCTAATAGTTGGCTTGGAGATTTGTGGTGCTTGTTGATTCTCTAGGTGTGTATGAACACAAGAGCAAGTGGGATAAAACCAATTCCCATTGATCTTGAGATTGAAGCCACGGCTAGGAGAAGAAATCGAGACCGAAATCGAAGATTAGCCCAACAAAGATCAATGAGCGAAAATCAAAACAATCGGATGAATTTGGAAGGGGGTGACAATGGAGATCACCCAATGTGGGAATATTTCAACCCTCAAGTGCAAAAGCACTATGATGGCATAGCCCGTCCGGCTATTGCGGCGAATAACTTTGAAATCAAGTCGGCCCTCATTCAAATGCTCCAAAAACAACAATTTGGTGGAGGGAAGAATGAGGACCCAAATCGGCATATCGCTCAATTCTTGGAGTATGCGGACACTGTCAAGATCAATGGGGTCAGGGACGACGCTTGGAGAGCTTGAACCTTCACCTTCACCTTGAGGGATAAGGCAAAAGATTGGATTGTCTCCTTACCCCCCGATAGTCTTGGCTCGTGTGACATATTGTGCCAAAAGTTCTTGATGAAGTTCTTCCCACCCGCAATGACACTTCAATGCAAGAAGGAGATCGCCCAATTTCGACAAAGGGGTGGGGAGATCTTTTACGAAGTTTGGGAGAGATATAATGCCATGATAAGGAGATGCCCACAACACAATTTTGTCAACGATCAAGTGGTGATCTATTTCTACTATGGTTTGAACGACGAAGGAAGAATGTTCATCGATTCATCATCGGGTGGATCAATTTTTGACAAGACCGGTAAGGAAGGGTTTGGCATTGATTGATCGGATTGCCAATAACACCTTCACTTGGACATCCGATATTCAAAAGATCTCCCAAATGGATAATGATCCAAACAACGCGATGGCGGAAGCAATGAGAGTTTTAATGAACAAGGTTGATTCGTTAGCGGAAAGCCAAAGGAGAGGAATATTGGGAGGGAACATGGAGGTGCCATTGAATGCTAATCAAGTTGAGGAAGCCAATTACACGGGAAGGGGGAATTATCAAGGAAACTACCAAGGGAATCAACAATTCCAAGGTAATTACTACCAAAACTTCCAAAACCAACCTTCACACTACCTAAATCCTAACCAAAACTTCCAAAACCAATCCTCAAACTACCAAAACCGCTACCAAAACAACCATTCCCAAAACTTCTCAAACCAAAACAATCCATCATCAAACTTCCAAGGCCAAAGCAACCAAAACCAACCATCTAGCCAAAACCAAGGTCAAAACCAAAACCAAAACACTCAATCCTTCCCACACAATAACTCCTACAACCAAAACCTCCGTAAACATGAAAACTTTTCATACTCTAATCCGAAGGCAGCCCTCACTCTGCCACCGGGATTTGTTCCCGGAGCCCGTGCCCCAAACAATGAATGAAGACCTACTTTTGAGGATAGTTTGGCCACCTTCATCAATCTTTTAAACCAACAAACTCAAAAGTCGAATCAACGGTTTGATAAGATTGAAGAAGATTTGAAGAATCTTGAAAATATTCCAAATGCTATTACATCTCTCTCTAGCCAATTGAAGAATTTGGAATTCCAACTAGATCAAGTGGCATCCTCAAGCCAAGGGAAGGACAAATGAAAGTTTCCCTCCACAACGGAGGTGAATCCTAGAGAACATTGTAAAGGCCGTGGAGTTGAGAAGTGGTACGAAGTATGATGGGCCGAGCATGCCTTTGGAAGATGATGAGGTAGAAAATGAGGGAGAAAAGAAAGATAAGGAGGAAGAGATTGTTGTAGAGGATACACGCGTTGAAGAAAAGAGGGTTCCGAAATGGAAGAAGGCTAAAGAATTGAAGGAGAAAAACGAGAAGGTTGAGTGTGATGGATGGGGAATTCCTAAAACCCCCATTCCACCATTTTTTTCTCAACGTTTCATGAAGAAAAAGCTTGATGATAAGTTCGCCAAATTCTTAGAAATTTTCAAGAAAGTGACCTTGAATGTGCCTTTCTTGGAGGCAATTGAGGAAATGTCATCTTATGCAAAGTTTCTTAAAGAGTTGGTCACCAAGAGAAGGAAGGTGGAAGGTGGTGAGATGATAAGCCTAACAAGTGAGTGTAGTGTTCTACTACAAAGGAACCTCCCAAAGAAAGTCAAAGATCTCGGGAGTATCACTTTGATGTGTGAGCTAAGCAATACAGAGAAGAGGAATGCTCTATGTGACGTTGGGGCGAGCATCAATCTTATGCCAAGATCTATATACGATCGTTTGAAAATCGGTGAGCTCCAACCAACGTCCATGATATTACAATTGGCGGATCATTCCATCACCTACACGGATGGTATTGTGGAAGATGTGCTCGTAAAAATTGATAAATTCATGTTTTCGGCGGATTTTGTGGTGCTAGAGATGGAAGAGGACGTTGAAATTCCCTTGATCTTGGGTAGACCATTTCTAGCTACCACAAGGACAGTGGTGGACATGTATACAGGCAAGGTGACCTTGAAGCTCGATGATGAGGAGCTCGTTTTTTACTCCTACAAAGCCATGAACCATACACTTGAGAAGGAGGAGTGCAAAACGATCGATGTCTTTGAAACTAGTGTTCAAATGGAATTTGAAAAATCCTTTGACCCCTACTTTGCCAATGGATACTACAATGCACTCTTTGAGAACGATGAAAGCTCCTTTGAGGAGGATGATTGCAAAGATGTGCTTGAAGTGGATCAAGTCAATGAAGTGTGGGGAAGGAAAAAGATCCCAAACTTACCATTAAGGGAACCGGTTGAAGGAGTGGAAAAGCAAGAGGAGAAGAAAACTGGGTTAAAGCCATTACCCGAGCATCTCACATATGCCTATCTTGAGGATGGTGAAAATTTTCCGGTAATCGTTTCTTCCTTTCTCAATTCGTGTGAGTTAGACAAATTATTGGGGGTACTTCGTAAGCATAAGTCCGCAGTTGGGTGGACAATTGAGGATATCAAGGGGATTAACCCCTCCTTATGCATGCATAGAATAAGAGTAGAGGAGGGTAGTAAACCAATTGTCCAACACCAAATAAGGGTGAACCCTATCATACAAGAGGTAATTCGGAAAGAGGTCATAAAATTTCTTGATGCGGGTATGATTTACCTAATTTCGGATAGTCCTTGGGTGTCACAACTCCACGTGGTTTCTAAAAAAGGGGGAATGACGGTTATCAAAATCGATAATGATGAGGTGATAGCTACACGGGTATCTACGGGGTGGAGAGTGTGTGTAGACTATACGGAATTGAACAAAGCTACATGCAAAGATCACTTTTTCCTTCCCTTCATGGACCAAATGCTAGATAGGCTTGGGGGTTTCGATTTCTATTGCTTTCTTGATGGGTACTCCGGGTATAATCAAATCATGATTGCCCCGGAGGACCAAGAAAAGACGACATTCACTTGTTCCTATGGAACGTATGCTTGGAGACGCATGTCCTTCGGGTTGTGCAAAATGCTCCGGCTATGTTCCAAAGATGCATGATGTCGATCTTCCATGGTTAGATTAAAAATGTGATGGAAGTGTTTATGGATGATATTTCTGTGTTTGGTAAATCATTTGATAGATGTCTCTTTAACCTTGAACTCGTGCTAACAAGGTGCCAAGAGACTAACCTTGTCCTTAATTGGGAAAAATGTCATTTCATGGTTAAGGACGGGATAGTACTTGGTCACCATGTTTCTTCAAAGGGACTTCAAGTAGATCGAGCAAAAGTGGTGACAATTGAGAAACTTTCTCCACCTTCTAATGAAAAAGGCATCTGTTCCTTCTTGGGACATGCCGACTTCTATAGAAGGTTTATAAAAGATTTTTCCAAACTCTCAAAGCCCCTCTCTTATCTACTTGAAAAGGATGTCCCATTTGTATTCACTAATGATTGTCTTGAAGCTTTCTTAGCATTGAAGGGAGCACTTATAGCCTCTTCGATTTTGGTGATCCGAATTGGGAGGAACCATTCGTTCTCATGTGCGATGCTAGCGATTATGCAATGGGAGTGGTACTTGGGCAAATCCAGGAGAAGAAGTTTAGAGCTATCTATTATGCTTCGAAGACCTTCAACCCCACCCAAGCCAACTACACCACAACGGAGAAGGAACTATTGGTCGTGGTCTATGTGTTTGATAAGTTTCGCCCCTATCTTGTGGGGGAAAAACTATTGTGTACACGGACCATGTGGTGATTCGGTACCTTATGGCAAAAAAAGATGCAAAGCCAAGGTTGATCCGATGGGTGCTTCTCCTTCAAGAGTTTGATATAGAGATTCGGGACAAGAAGGGGACAGAAAATGTGATAGCCGATCATCTTTCGAGGCTAGAGAGGGACCAAGACTTTGTAGAAGAAGAAACCGAGGTGAAGGAAGAATTCCCGGATGAGAAGCTTTTGAAGTTGGAGGAGTTCTTTGAAGAAGTTGAGGAGATTTCGGTAATGAGAATTGAGGTGCAAGAGCCATGGTATGCCGACTTTGCCAAGTACTTGGCTTGTGGAAAGCTTCCCAATGAAATCCCTTCACATGCCAAAAAGAAATTTCTCAAAGATGTGAAGAGTTTCATTTGGGATGATCCGGTGTGTTACAAGAGAGGTAAAGACTCGATCATGAGAAGATGTGTTCCAAAAGAAGAGGTTGATGAGATCTTGACCCATTGTCACTCTTTGCCATGTGGAGGCCATTTCGGAGCATCGAAAATGGGAATGAAAGTTCTCCAATCGGGCTTCTTTTGGTCTACGATCTTCAAAGATAGCCAAGAGTTTGTTCAAATATGTGATCGATGCCAAAGGATTGGGACCATCACCAAGAGATATGAAATGTCTTTGAACATATTCTTGGAGGTATAGATTTTTGACGTTTGGGGGATTGATTTCATGGGACCGTTTCCCCCTTCATTTAGATTCATCTATATCCTTTTTGGGGTGGATTACGTGTCAAAATGGGTTGAGGTCATTCCTACCAAGCTCAATGATGCAAAAACAATGATTCAATTCCTCAAGAAGAATGTGTTCACCCGATTTGGAGTGCCAAGAGCCTTGATAAGTGATGGGGGGACCCACTCTGTCAATCGAGCAATGGAAAAGTTGCTTGGGAAGTATGTGGTCAAGCACAAGGTCGCCACAGCATATCACCCACAAACAAATGGATTGGCGGAGGTTTCAAATCGTCAAATCAAGCACATCTTGGAAAAGACGGTGAACTCGAATCGGAAAGATTGCGCGATTCGCCTTGATGATGCCTTGTGGGCCTACCGAACAACTTACAAAACTCCATTGAACATGTCTCTGTACCAACTTGTCTTTGGTAAATCGTGCCATCTCCCGGTTGAGCTAGAGCACAAAGCCTATTGGGCCACCAAACAATTGAACATAGATGGCTATAAGGCGGGGGAGAATCGGTTGTTTCAACTCCATGAGTTAGAAGAGTTCTGTGAGAACGCCTATGAGAGCTCCCGAATTTTCAAGGAAAAGACTAAGCGTTGGCACGACCAAAGGATCAAAAAGAAGGAGTTCAAAGTTGGAGATAAGGTGCTTCTTTTCAATTCCCCCGGTTGAAACTCTTTCCCGGGAAGTTGAAATCTCGTTGGAGTGGGCCGTTTGAGATTGCAAAAGTGTTTCCAAGTGGATATATGGAGTTGAAGAATGAAAAGGGTGACCACTTCATGGTCAATGATCACTGGGTCAAGCATTACCTTTCCACATCCCAAGTTGGGATCGTTGGTATCGATTTTCTTGAATGAAGTTGAGCGACTTTAAGCTCCATCTGGCAAAGGACGTTAAATATAGTGCTCAATGGGAGGAAATCCATTTTTACCATTTTTATGTGTTCGTGTGTTCGTTTGATAGTATTTTGTATAGTGTTGTTTTTTGTAGGTGATGGGGTCGTGTGTTCGAGGCTTGGTGGATATCAAGCTTTAAAGGAAGATGTGTACTCGAAGGGCACTTTAGGTACAAGCACTTTCCCCGAACTTAGATTTGCTTTGCAAAGTCTAAGTTTGGGGGGGGGAGGTGTGCATTTTCTTATGCATTTTTGTTGCACCGGCACACCCCCGTTTTGAGTTTTGGTGATGTTCACCGTATGGCATGTTTTTTAGCTTAAATTGTGAAAATACTTGTACATGAATTTTGCCGTGTTGGGCTCTCTTTTGTTGGTATACTTGCTTGTTGAAGTTGAATGATGATGAGCTTAATTGTTAAGATGTTGTTAGTATAGAGCTTAATGTTTCTTGGTGCTTGGGGCAATTTCATGGTAAACTAGTCCTTTTTTCCAAACTTAGAATTGCTTAGCAATATCTAAATTTGGGGGGAGGGTAGTCATTATTTTACGTTTTATTTGCACCGGCTCACCCATTTGTCTACTTGGTGGAGGTCATTAATTGTTGGTGGTTGACATTGTGCTATATTTCTTGATGATTGAGTGATATTATTTGCTCCTCGGATATTGGGTATTGTGATGGATGTTTTTGTATGTGATGTTGAGACATTTGCTTAGTTAATTGGTAGTGTTTGATGTGATGAGGTGGTTACTTGTTGGAGGATTGTACTACTTGATTACATGCTTTGAAATTGATAGACTAGGGATGATGTGACTATTCCCTATTGCTAAACATGAGAGACTTGGGCCATTTGAATCATTCATATCATGATTTAAGTTTCTTTCTTGAGTGGATCATTCACAAAATGCATGCTAGAACTTGCCCCTTTGTCTTATTTGAGATCATATTTTTGGGAAGGTGTTAAAGATGATTGGAGGCCATTTTTGGTTTGATGAGTCACTTGGCCAAATAAATTCCACCCGAATGAAGTCAATCCGTAGTAAGCCCCTTTGAGCCTTTAAGCCCATTTTTGTTGGCAAGCTACATTGATTTACCCATTTTTACCATTTCTTTCTTGAGCCCCATTTTGATCCCTATTGACTTGTAGAGCTTCATGGTTGGTAAATAATGGAAGAATAAAATGTAAATGAGTGGATTTTGAGTTGTCAATGTGAAATGGTTGAGAAAAATGGAAAAAAAGGAAAGGTTGAGCAAGAGAAAAGAAAGAAAATAAGCTTTGAAAAAGAAAAAAATGTGAAAAAGAGAAACAAGGCTAGAAAAGAGCTCTAAAAATGAAAGAAGGAACCTTGAAAAATGTAAAAAAAGGGAAGAAAACAAGGTTTCAAATGAGCTTGAAAAAGAAAAAATGGCTTCAAGAGAAAAAGAAAAGAAAGGGAAGGTGAATTGGGTACTTGTGAGCATTGAAATGAGAAAAGAAAGAGAAATGAGTGTGAGTTTGTGTTCTTAAACTTCTTGATTGATTTACCAACATTTGTTGCTCTACAAGGAATTGAGTCACTTTGTCCCAAATTTTACCCCACCTTTGTCCAAAGAGCCTACATTACCACCTAGTGAAAGACCTCCTTGATTTGATTACCTACCAAAAGAGTTGGTGGAGAATTGAGATGAGGGGCAAGCCTATGGATGTTGCATGGAGTGAATTGATTGAATGAGAGTAAAAACATCCCTTGAAACACGTGAGCTTTGAGTGAATTACTTCCATAAGAGAGTGGGGTTAGTGCACTTGAACTTATCTTATCTTGATCATTGCATGTTTGATTGTGGTATGAGAGTTCACTTGTGATTCCTTATTCATTTGATATGATCCTTGAAGTCCATTGCATATGTCTTGATGTCTATACATTGCATACTTCACAATCCCCCCCCCCCTTGTTCTATTTTCTTTCGTTGCTCGGGGACGAGCAACACTTTAAGTTTGGGGGGTTGATTGGGTGTCATAATTTCTCGTATTTATGTGATTTTCATGCTCAATTTGATAGGAATCCATGCTTTTATTGCACTAATTTCACTCAATTTGACCTAAATGTGGAGAAAGATTGTGTTTTGCTTTTTGGGTAGGAAATAAGTGAAAATGAGCTAGAATGATTAAATAAACTGCTCTGATAAAGAAGGATGTAGGAGAAGAGAATTGAACCATGTGAAAGAGCTTGAAATGAGGGTCTCAACGCAAAAAGAACCAAGTCAATCGGAGTTCGGGAGCTCGAGTTATGGGCGAAACAAAAATATCGCGTTGTTGGTGCTACTTGACTCGAGCCAGACTGCTCGAGTCGAGCTGGCAGCTCGAGTCGATCCAATGTGCTCGGCATTTTGAGCATTTTGAGTACAGTAGGTCGGGGAAAAATTATGACCAGCTCGACCCGAGCAACATGGCTCGAGTCGAGCTGCTGGAATAGAAAAAAAAAAAAGCACGATTATGGCCAGCTCGACCCGAGCAACCTGGCTCGAGTCGAGCTGGCCCAAAAATAGAGATGCTGCCAAAAAGCCCTAGGGACACGTGCCAATTGATTCCAAAGCATATATAAAGGCCCAACTTCATTTTTTTCATGATTCAGCAGCTGGGAGAGAGATAGAGGATAGTGCAAGTGATATTTTTGAGAGCTGCAACTAATACTTTTACATGTTTTTCAATGTTTTTTTAATTTTGCTTCCATAGATAGCTTAGATAGTCATAGCATAACATAGATAGAGTGTTTATTTCAGTTTTGAGCAAGAAACCAAGGAGTATTGATGGATTTTGTATGAATTTGTGTTTGAACTTCAATAGTAAGGTGTCTCTTTCTTTCTTTTGGTTTATTGTTATTTATTTTGATATGGGTTCTTTGATTTCTTGTTGTTTAGCCATGGGTTTTGCCTTATGCACCATGGGCTAATGTTATTAGTGTTTGGAATTGTGGTGATGATTGTTTAATTGCTTTGATTATGGTTGTTTATCTCTTTTGATGGTTATCCTTTAGATTAGGGGAATTTACTTGTTCTATTTTGGTGGTTTTGCTATTAGCTTGTGTGTTTTTGCTAGTTTATTTCAACGAGAGTTGGGTAGACGGGTTTAGGCATATGTGTATTGGTTTAATTCACCCAAATTGGAGTCGGTTAAGTCCTATCGCAACGAGAGTTGGGTAGATACTTTAGAACCCCCCTAATCTACATTATCTTCTTGAGTTAAAACCTTGAGTGGGTAGTGAAGAGCACATAGGAGCATCAACCTTAGTCTACAAGTGGGAACACACGGTGACGGAGTAGTTAGCTAATTAGAGGACCATATCCGTGCAATTACCCGGGTTAGCAAAGGGAGATCCACCTCTCGATCCTAGGATTTCAACCGATATCGTACCCTAGGCTTACCAAGTACGGGAATGATATATGTTTAGCGATCACCCTTATGGAATAACCGAAAATAGGGGAAAACACCATAATTGATCTTTAGACAATCGTCTCACAAGGAAAAACACCCGAGCACATCTTCTCTCGCTAGTAAACAAAAATCGTTTGCTATTTAATTGCTTTCTCTTTGCTTGCTCGTTTATAGTTTGATCTTTGTTTTGCTTGTTGAATATTGCTTGCTTTAATTTTACCAAACATGTCACACTATAATCATGCGGCAACATATAACAATTGGGTTATATTCCACACCTAGTCCCGTGGTTTATATTTAAAACCGGGCACTTCAACGACCCTCTTATACTTGAGAGGTTAGTGTGTTGCAAAACACGTGTCATATTATTATATTTTCGTTGACAAAATATTAGAGCGTAAACATATATTAATTCATTGTGCGAAAAAAAAACTACGAATCTAATTGCATTCCGTGTAAAAAATTTACAAACATAATATCAAACTTTTGACAAAGTCTCATCTGCAACTAGTGCACGGATTTAAGATCTGTGCACTCGCCTCAACCCCTACCCATATATTCATAGAACATGTCTAATATATTTAATGAGTCAAGTATTTTCTTAAATGAGTCATTCAATTACATGAGTGCATGGTGCACTTGGGTGCACAAGAGACTCACTCCAAACTTTTTTGTGCTCTCACAAAAGAAAAAAAAAACTTTCGGGTAAAATAAAATCCATCCCTTAATCTTAAGTAGAAAAAAAGAGGCACATTTGCATGAGACGGTTTCAAGCACGGTAAGAAGGAATATAATTTGGTCATTGATGCTTTAACACTTTGAAAATAATGAGTGTTGATTTGTGTTAGGTTGTACCATATCTCATGTATGAGACCGTCTTGTATGAGTTTTTGTCATTGTGAGGGACACTTGCCTGAAACCATCTCACGGTGAGACAAGATATAAGTTAACATTGTCACTTTAACACTTTGAGATAGATGAATGTAATTTGTGCTAAATTATACTCCGTCTCATGCATGAGACCATTTCTTATGAGTTTTTGTCTTTGTATAATATTTCACAGAGACTTTCATGAAATCTGTTGATATTCACTCACATGCCAAACTTCATCCTAATTTCCTAATATTTTGAGGGAAATTTTTTTGTGAAATATTTTACCCTGAAATATTAGTTCAAATGGAAAATTCAAATAGAAAGAAGTTGAAATTTTGTGGATTCTGCACAGGTCGAATAGGGTCAACTGATTTTAATTTTTTTTTGCATAAAGGCAAAACAAGAAAACTCGCTCCCAGTCTGTATTAATATAAAGACAAATATGTTTTACTATAACGACAATAATGTGTCACTACATGACGATGAAAAAAAAGATATTTTTACTAATTTAATAGTGTAATCTAGTGGTTTTAAACCTTTACTTAAGTTAATTGGTCACCGATCAAAAGGAGAAGTAGATAAAAAATAGAGGGGGAAGCAAATGAAAATAGAGAGAGTGTTATTTTGTTCATACAATAAAACATTTATGTGCGTATAATTAATAACACAATCTTCAATACCTTGCAGACAAATATGTGTATTGAAAAAATAAGTATGTATTATTTGTTCTTATATTAACACATACATGTATTTACAGTAACACATGTTTGTTCTTATAGAAGTAAAAATCTCGAAGCGAGTTCTACTGTTTTGTCTTTGCTTGAATTTTATAAAAAAAATATGTTTGATCCAATTTAATTCGCACAGGATCCACGTTTTTTTTCCTCTGTGTTTATGCGCTTCTCCTTTTGATCCACGGATCATGTTTCACGGATAATTCTTTATAGTACTACATCCGTTCTAATTTTGATTGATCATTTCCTAAAATAGAAATAAAGCAATTTTCTTGACTTAAAAATATATATTTTATTTACACTACATGGTACTAAAAGGATATCCATACCCCTTCACCAATTTCACTTTACACAATTTAATACTAATAAATAACACGTTTATTAAAACTCGTGTCATTTACAAATGACCAAACACAAACAGAACGAATGGAGTAATACATACATGTACTTACAATAATACATGTGTATTCTTATAATAACAAATATTTCAAAAAGAGCTTTATTATTCTATCCATTTTACTGAAAAATTTGTTTGACTTAATTTGACCAACATATTAATTATAATTTTTTTTTCTGAACCATGAGCCATATTTCGTAGATTTAGCGATATCTTTAAGTAGTGACTACTCGTAATTATTGCAGGGATGTAAAAATCGGCCTAGGCGTTCGTGTTGGGGAATTATTTGCCCGGATCTATTCGGGATGAATATTTAAATACAAATTTAATTCTAACAATTATTACTAGCATGAATTAATTCTATATTAATTCAAATAATAATTCAACAACAAATCATGCATATAAACAATTCACATAAATCCTACGCATTCGGAATTGCTATGGGTTTACGTGAACTAACCTCTCGGAGTGACAACCGTTGAGAAGATGGATCCCGTTCACACGAACACACCAAAAGACCTTCACAAGTATTCCCTTATCCTTGTTCAACAATCCGGTGGTAGGAACTCGCGAACAATTTAACAAAAGGGAAAAATAAAATTATGTTGCACCACCTTTGTGGATTTCTAATTTTTCCAACACATGGAATTGCACTTGGGGATAAAAAATCCATCCCCTATTTATAAGAGGGTGATGACCGATTTTTACTAGGGGAATAGGGAGGAAAAATTTCTTTCTTGATCTCCAAGAAATCTTGAATATATATCCAATATATTTTTTTCTCCATAATTAAAATATTCCATAAAATCCCACTCTCTTATTGTTATGGTATTTTCGAAATTTTAGGATAAAGATTCCAAGATTTGGATCTTCTTGAATTTATGAGATATACTTGTATTCCAAGAATACATATCTTCCATAATATCTTTTCAAGAAAATCAAGAAAATCTTTCTTTCCTTTTATTTCTCATAATTTTCGAAAATCTCACATAAATAACTAAGTGGGAGATTTCTTGAATTTAATGAGATAATCTTGTATTCCAAGAATACATATCCTCATTCCATAACAAAATTCAAAGAAAATCTTTCTCCCCTTTTATTCATGTTTTTCGAATTTTTTTTTGGAAAAATAAGCAACCATAATTTATTTTATTTTAAACACATTTTTCAGTTATTGGACATTATGTTTGGGCTACTTGAGGGGCCTTTAGGAGAATTAAGATTGGACCTTCTAATGGAATTTGAATATCTAATATTGAGCCACAATATTATTCAAGCTCATAAATATTAATTAATCCCACTACATAATTAATATTGTACTATCCATCTTAACTCATATTACTGTTAATATGGCTCCCGGTTATTATTTCCTGTGTTTAAGATTATCCAGCCCATTAATTAATTCAAGCCACTGAAATAGCTTTCCATTAATTAATATCTTTTGTCCTTGGTCAAGGAACGGTTTAACATTATTATCCATACCGGAAACTAATTCCACTTGCAAGATTTGGTATGATAAATCTTATGAACCTCCCAAGGGGGCAAATCGAACAAGCGTACTTGCACACGATTTTTCGTATTAAATATTAGCAATCGCATGTGACCAATAATATTGCCCAAGATATAAAGTATTGAATCATATTGATTCTCTACACGTCATAAGTCAAAGCAATAATTACTAACCACACACGATCATATTTAAGGGACGAAGATTAAGAAATAACGAACTACTGAGGTCTAATTCTTCCTAATTCAGTGCTGAAGAATTTATCCTCCTGTAGGTCCTATTCAGTGCATCAGTCACGCACTAGTGTAATCTCTTGGTCAAGACAAGTCAATCTGAGCCTTACACTTCAACCTTTCACGATAGATTGTTCATTTCCATCTAGGTCGTGAACAACGTACTTTTAGTTACAAGGGACTGTTAATTTAATCTTATGTAATCTGGTATCACTAAATTAACTACAATGTAACACGTACTATTTATTGAACAGTTATGCAGTAAATATATGTAACATTCAATGATATTTAAAGCATCAATGATAAATGATTTATTTCAGTAAATAAGACAGAAATTCAGTTTGGTTATACAAAGTAAAAGCATACTTTCCAGTATAACCCCAACAATCTCCCACTTATACTCAAAGTCTGCTTTTAAGTATACTACAACATATCTCGTGTAGTTCCTAATGCGTGACATCTAATGTCACCTACACGAACCTAATAATATCTCCCACTTATACTCAAAGCAGATTGGCAACGGTCTTGACACCCATTCCTTCCACATATCTCTCGAATGTGTTCTGAGGCAGACCCTTTATGAATGAATCTGCTAGGTTGTCTTCTGACGCGATCTTTGCCACCTCTATATCTCATCTCTTAACGATTTCTCGTATAAGATGATATTTTCTTTCAATGTGTTTGCTGGCCTTGTGGGCTCTTGGTTCCCTTGACTTTGCAACTGCTCCGACATTATCATAGTAAACAATGATTGTGCTGGGCAAATTCAGAACTACATCCAAGTCCACTAGGAAGTTCTTGAGCCAAACCACTTCTTTCACTGCCTCGCAAGCATCTACGTATTCGGCTTCCATGGTAGAATCGGTGATGTATTTCTGCTTAACGCTTCTCCATGTCATGGCTCCTCCCCCCATGCAAAACACACTACCGGAGGTAGATTTTCTGGAATCTAAGTCTGATTGGAAATCCGAGTCCGTGTAACCAATGGGGATTAAACTATCTGACTGGTAAACTAACATTCTATCCCGAGTTCTTTTCAGATACTTCAGAATGTTCTTAACTCCCGTCCAATGCTCTTTTCCCGGATTACTTTGATATCTCGCTACCATGCCAACGACAAAGCAGATATCCGGTCTCGTGCATAACATTGCATACATAAGACTTCCGACAGCCGAAGCATAAGGAATGTCTTTCATGTCATCTATCTCCGTTTGTGTCTTAGGGTACATTTTCTTGGATAGATGGATTCCATGTCTGAAAGGTACGAAGCCTTTCTTGGAATCCTGCATGCAGAATCGCTTCAAGACAATGTCTATATATGAAGCTTGCGATAAGCCTATCATCATTTTCTTGCGATCTCGAGTGATCTTGATCCCAAGGATGTGCCTGACTTCCCCTAAGTCCTTCATATCAAACCGTTTTGAAAGTCATGCCCTTATGTCTGAAAACACCTTTACATCGTCCCCGATGAGCAGAATGTCGTCTATGTATAGTACCAAGAATACCAATGTAGTTCCGACACACTTCTTGTACACACAACTTTCGTACTCGTTTTGATCAAACCCATAAGACTTTATTACTTGATCAAAACATTGGTTCCAAGCTCTGGATACTTGTTTGAGTCCATAAATGGACTTCTTGAGCTTACAAACTAGGTGTTCTTGGCATTTTCAATGAAGCCTTGGGGTTGTTGCATATAGATTTCCTCTTCAAGACTTCCGTTAAGGAAAGCCGTCTTGACATCCATTTGTCAGATTTCAAAGTCGAGATGCGCAGCAATCGACAAGAGGATTCAGATGGACTTGAGCATTGCTAACAGGTGAAAAGGTTTCCTCATAGTTGATCCCTTCTTTCTGAGTATAACATTTCGCCACAAGCCTTACCTTGAAGGTTTCCACATTCCCGTCCGGTCCTGTTTTCCTCTTGTATACCCACTTGCAACCAATGGGTTAGACCCCATTAAGTGGTTCGACTAGCTCCCACACTCTATTATGATCAATAGAAAACATTTCGGCTTCCATTGTTGTTTGCCAAGAAACCACATCCTTGTCTTGGATTGCCTCGTCATAAGTCCATGGGTCTGATTCATCTTGACTGGGGACTAAGTCCGAGGACTCTCCTACCCCCATGAATCTCTCGGGTTGTCTTACAACCCTCCCACTATGACGAGGTTCCGGTTGTGTAAGTGTGTCATTTGGTATGTCATCTTATGCAGTTGGCACTGAGGTTAACCCCCTTAGCTCATATAAGGTAATCTCACTTCTGGGCTTTCTTTCGTTCATATAATCTTCTTCCAAAAATCTAAAGTGGATGCTTATTACCACCTTTTGATCTTCAGGACCATAGAACATACACCCTTTTTGTTCCCGGGTATCCTCAAAAAAATTTTTTTAATCTCGATCGAGGATCCAATTTTCCGGCTTCCTTGTCCAACACGTAGGCCGGACACCCCCAAATTCTCATGTGTCTCAAACTGGGCTTGCGCTCGGTCCACAATTCTTTGGGAGTTTTGGGAACCGATTTGGATGACACCAAGTTCAGAATATAAGCCTCTGTTTCCAAGGCATGACCCCAGAACGACCTGGGTAGATCCACATAAATCATCATTGATCTAACCATTTCTAAAAGAGTTTTGTTTCTTCGCTCTGCAACCCCATTTTATTGAGGGGTTCCGGGTGCAGTTAGCTGGGATACAATCCCATCATCTGACATGTAGTTCAAAAACTCATCACTGAGATACTCGCCTCCACGATCAGATCGTAGAGACTTGATACTTTTTCCCTATGATTCTCTGTTTGAGCCTTAAATTCTTTGAATTTGTCAAAGGTCTCTGATTTATGCTTCATAAGGAAAATATAGCCGTACCTCGAGTAATCATCAATAAAGGTGACGAAATACTCATAATCTCTTCTTGCTTTGATTGACATTGGACCACATACGTCTGTGTGAACGATTTCTAACACTTCTTTGGCTCTATTCCTTCGTCGAATGCCCTTCGTCATTTTTACCCTCCAAACATGATTCGCAAGTTGGGATTGGTTTAGGAGAGACTCCAATAAACCATCTTCTACCAACCTTTGAATCCTTTTTTTTGGATTAATATGTCCCAAACTGAGATGTCATAGAAGTGTCTCGCTCACGATCGATGAACGCTTTTTATCTAAAATGATTGATGTGTTATAGGATGTATTTCGTGAGTGGTGTGCACAGTTAATTATATAGAGATTATTCGACAACGTTCCATGACAGATAAATTTATCATAAAGAGAAATGGTAACAACTTTGTCAAAAGTAACCGAATATCCATCAAGGTAAAGTTTAGAAACCGAAATTAAATTCTTTCTAAAACTAGGAACGTAAAGAACATCTCTTAAAATTAAACATTGTCTTCAAAAGATAGGTGCACGTCTCCCACTGCTTCAGCTGCCACTCTCGTAGGATCGCCCAGTGTGATGAGGATCTCACTCCCACTAAGTTGTCGGGTCCACTTGAACCCCTGTAAAGTGAAACAAACATGATCAGTGGATCCCGTATCCACCACCCATAAATTGGAGGCATACGCCGCTAAACAAGTTTCAACAACTAGTGCGTGAAATTACCTTTCTTTCCATTCCTTTTGGGTTTGGAACAGGCTGACCTCCAATGTCCTTTTTCACCGCAATTGAAGCACTTCCCCTTAGCTGGTTTACTCACTCCTCCACCTCCCTTCACCTTTTCTTTGCCCTTGGCAACACTTGAGTTCACTTGCTTGTGGCCTTTATCCTTTTTCTTGTTCTTACCACCCTTTGGCCTAGAAGAAGAAGGTCCATTTGCCACCAAGGCTTGGCTCTTTTGCCCCAATATCGCCTCTGCCGAGACTAAAGCTTGCAATAGGTCAGGCATCGAGGACTTCTGATTGTTCATTTGGTAGTTCAGCCTGAATTGTTCAAAAATTTTCGGCAGAGAGTGGAGCACGAAATCGATTTGGGTCTCAATATCGTATTCATCGCCAAGTACCTCAAGCTTGTTAAGGTGAGCCATCATCTGGAGAACGTGCTCCCTTACGGGCGTTCCCTCCACCATTTTCATAGAGAGCAAGTCCCTTATGGTGATCTGACGAGCCACACGGTTCTGATGTTGAAACATCGCTTTAAGACTAGTCATGATGTTTACAGCGGTCTCAACGTTTTGGTGTTGGTGTTGCAACACATCTGACATTGAAGCCAAGATGGTACACTTTGCCATTTCGTTGGAACGCTCCCAGTCAGCATACTCTTTCTTAACCGCTTTAGTTGACTCATCATTTGGCTTTTCTGGTTTAGGTGTAGTGAGAACCCAGTTATGGCTTTGTGCAGTGAGGACAATAGTAAGTTTACGATTCCAATCAATGAAGTTTTCACCAGTAAGAAAATTGTCTTTAAGTATATTGAATAGTGGATTAAAAGGTTGTGACATGCTGAACTGAAATAAATAACAATTTGTATAAGCACAAACATATCACAAGGTTCGATCACATGCATCATATTAAAATCTCAAAAAAATATGAACATGCATCAGCCAACATCTCAAAACAGTTTAAATAAGCCACGTGGGGTGGGTAATTATTTAAACACATTCAAGCAGGTTACAAACAAGAAAACAGTTACAAACCTTTAATATCCAGATTAATAGTTGGCTCCCACTTGACCAATATAAAATTGACAGGGACTTCGGGGAAGTATATGCATATATACCTAAGTAATAACCATGATTAAATACAAAATTATTATTTTGTTTTGAACGAGCCTCGTGGGGAGGGTCATCGTCGCCACTAATAATAACCCACAATCATCATTTCGGAATTTATTCATGTGAAATCTATCTTTTGGCCATCCCGTGGAGGGAATTTCTCCAAAAGAATCCACAAATAAATATATCATGGAGGTCAAATTTAATTCAATTTTATTATCCGGAATAAAATTGTCAATTAATTATTTAAATATACTTAGTAATTTTCGAAGGTGAGATTTTTCAAAACATTTTCTCATGCATCGCATATTTAAACACAATTTAAATAAGCACAAAATAATGCAAAATATCAAAACAAAAATTAAACACATTGGGCACATATATCCAATTGTCACGGTTAATTTTGTAAGTATGCTTGTTCTTAATCGTATTCATAGCCTTAAATGCGTTCGTCTCGAAAAAAGCTCGCTCGGCCTTAACAAATTCTTTAAAAGCGTCCTGGATTTTGGGTTAGAACTGACGTCGGGAAAAGCAGTAACTGCGACTCGGAACCGCAATTCCGTGTCGCTAGGAGCATGCCCCGTCAAACTCGGCGAAATCCGTCATCGCCTCGGCACATCTTGTATAGAGTGTCGCCATGGGAATCGTCATATCCGCGAGTCGCCATCTACCGCCCGACGACCCGGCCGTAGCGTCTTGGTATTTTACTTGGGCTTCCGTCCGTAGCGCTGGCGTCCATACCTATCCCTTGTCGTCACGGGTGGTCGCGGTATGATCGTGGGGGGTTCCACGTATCCGTGTTGCTCCGCCTTGGCTTGTGTAATGCGTCGGAAGTGACGGTCGTCCGTCTTTAAATTTCGAATCTCGTCTTTGCTTTGCGATTCGATTACAATTTATTTACGAAAAATAAATAAACCTAGATCTAGACTAGTCTATTACACTAAACGAATCAAACAAATCCTAATCTACTCGTGGATTTTCTCATGAGGCAAAATAAATTCGAACGAATCGAATTAAAAACCACAATTTATATGCATGCATAAATATAAACATTCATCAAATATCATGACAATTGGATACCTGCAAAAAAGATCTAGCAATTCTACTATCCAATTTCAAATTTAATGAAAAAGAATTAAATTACAATCTAAAACTCAGAGCCTAACCGAGGCTCTGATACCAGTTGTTGGGGAATTATTTACCCGGATCTATTCGGGATGAATATTTAAATATAAATTTAATTCTAACAATTATTACTGACATGAATTAATCCTATATTAATTCAAATAATAATTCAACAACAAATCATGCATATAAACAATTCACATAAATCCTACGATGCGAATTACTCTGAGTTTACGTGAACTAACCTCTCGAAGTGACAACCGTTGAGAAGATGGATCACGTACACACGAACACACCAAAAGACCTTCCCAAGTATTCCCTTATCCTTGTTCAACAATCCGGTGGTAGGAACTCGCGAACAATTTAACAAAAGGGAAAAATAAAATTGTGTTGCACCACCTTTGTGGATTTCTAATTTTTTCAACATATGGAATTGCACTTGGGGATAAAAAATTCACCATCTATTTATAAGAGGGTGATGGCCGATTTTTACTAGGGGAATAGGGAGGAAAAATCTCTTTCTTGATCTCCAAGAAATCTTGAATATATATCCAATATATTATTTTCTCCATAATTAAAATATTCCATAAAAATCTCACTCTCTTATTGTTATGGTATTTTCGAAATTTTAGGATAAAAATTCCAAGATTTGGATCTTCTTGAATTTATGAGATATACTTGTTTTCCAAGAATACATCTCTTCCATAATATCTTTTCAAGAAAATCAAGAAAATCTTTCTTTCCCTTTATTTCTCATAATTTTCGAAAATCCCACATAAATAACTAAGTGGGAGATTTCTTGAATTTAATGAGATAATCTTGTATTCCAAGAATACATATCCTCATTTTATAACAAAATTCAAAGAAAATCTTTCTCCCATTTTATTCATGTTTTTCGAAATTTTTTTGGAAAAATAAGCAACCATAATTTATTTTATTTTAAACACCTTTTTCAGTTATTGGACATTATGTTTGGGCTACTTGAGGGGCCTTTAGGAGAATTAAGATTGGACCTTCTGATGGACTTTGAATATCTAATATTGAGCCACAATATTATTCAAGCCCATAAATATTAATTAATCCCACTACATAATTAATATTGCACTATCCATCTTAACCCATATTATCTTTGTTAATATGACTCCGATTATTATTTCCCCGTGTTTAAGATTATCCAAATTTCATTAATTCATTGAAGCCAATGAAATAGCTTTCCATTAATTAATATCTTTTGTCATTCGTCGAAACGGTTCAACATTATTATCCATACCGTAAACTAATTCCACTTGCAAGATTTGGTATGATAAATCTTATGAACCTCCCAAGGGGGCAAATCGAACAAGCGTACTTGCACACGATTCTTCATATTAAATCTTAGCAATCACATGTGACCAATAATATTACCCAAGATATAAAGTATTGAATTACATTGATTCTCTACCCGTCATAAGTCAAAACAATAATTACTAACCACACACGATCCTATTTAAGGGATTTAAAATTAAGAAATAACGAACCATCGAGGTCTAATTCTTCCTAATTCAAGGTCAAGAATTTATCCTCCTCAGAGGTCCTATTCAAAGGCATCACCATGCACTAGTGTAATCTCTTGGTCAAGACAAGTCAATTTGAGCCTTACATTTCAACCTTTCACGATGGATTGTTCATTTCCATCTAGGTCGTGAACAACGTACTTTTAGTTACAAGGGACTGTTAATTTAATCTTCTGTGATCTGGTATCACTAAATTAACTACAATGTAACACGTCTTATTTATTGAACAGTTATGCAGTAAATATATGTAACATTCAATGATATTTAAATCATCAGTGATAAATGATTTATTTCAGTAAATAAGACAGAAATTCAGTTTGGTTATACAAAGTAAAAACACATTTTCCAGTATAACCCCAACAGTTCGCCGGCCGATCCGATTTTGGTAGAATTGGTGGAAAAAGTCGTTTCCGCTACTAGGCGCCGCCTAGGCGGATTTTCAAGTTTTTTATCTTTTTTTTAAAAACCAACACTCAATAATAAAAAAATTGTGTAGGTGGCAACTAGGCGGTCTAGGCGCTTGGCGGCTAGAACTCGTCCGCCTGGCCACTTCCGACTTCTGAACCCTTGAATTATTGACAAAAATACAAGAGCTTTTCAGCCTTTAATGCAATTATCAGAAAATACAAAAATTTCCCCCCAAAGAAAACGTTTCTCTAATAATGAATTGGGTGCCACTTAACACACCCCATAATTTTTAAAACAAAATTAGATATATATAAAATGACTAAGTTACCCTATATAAATATGGGATACTATTTTGTCTTTCCTTTAAATTTTATTTATTTTGACTTTAGTTCTCTAAGTTTTTTTTCACTTTGAAATTGATTCTTTACTTTTTGTAAGTCTAATTTTTTAAAATTATTATACGTGGAAAAATAATTAAAAAAATTGAAAAAAATAAATTAAAATATAAAAATAATAAACCAGTAACTATATATTTAAAATGAATTAAATAAAAAAATCAAATAGCAAAAATTGGAAAAAAATTAAATTAAAATTTATAAAATATTATTAAATCTTCAAAATAAGTAAATTAAGAAAAAAAAATCAAAAACCAATTAAAACTAAATAAAATATTAAAAAATAAAATAAATTTTCAAAATTAATTTAATTAAAATATTTTTTTTTTTGATTTTAAGTTTTACAGATTTTTTTAATCTTAATTACTTTTTAGATTTATTTTTTTAAAATATTTTACAGATTTCATTTAATTTTTTTAGTTATTTTAATTTAAATATTCTTAAAAAATTTAGTTTACTTTTTAATGTTTTTATTTTGTATTTAGCCTTTTTATGATTTTGAAGATTTTTTTTCTAATTAAGTTTTTGAATGTATTTATGTTTGAAATAATTTAGTTGATTTTTTTGTAATATATTTCTAATTTTATATAAAATCTTAAGAATATTTTTATAAAAGATTAATGAATACAAAATAATTAAATGATTTTTATAGGAGAGAAATGTTCATGAGAAAAGGAAAGGTAGAAAATTGTTATTTTTATATTTTGATAGAAGAATGATATAATAGGAAAAAAATTGGGTATTTTTAGTAATGTATGTTAATTTTTAAATTTTATTGGAGTGTACTTAACAAATTGAGTGTGTTTAGAGAATTTTTGGGTGTGTTTAGTGACAATCGAATGAATTTAGAAATCTCCGAGACAAAAATCGGATAAAACGACAGTCTCTTCTCGTGCCTCTTTTAAACGGTCAAGAACTATCCTCATCGCCGAATCCAACGGCTCATATTGCCGCTCGTCGCCCCTCATCTCTCCCACACATCTCCGCGACTGAAAGAAAAAAATCTCCGCCTTTCTGTAAATACAAATATATATTCTTCAATTCTCTAAAATTTAATTTCCCTAAATTCCTTCTATTTTTCAATGGAAGCCACCATAGATACAACAGTAATTTACAGACGGATTTCGACGTTTAGACACAACAATTCCAACTATTTACGGAATTACAGCCTAGTTTGCAGTCGATATAGAGCTTTCGATGGAAAACCCCGTCGTTTGGCCCACGATACGGCGTCGTTTCGGTTCCAACCTAGGGTTTCCAAGCTTCAAGGGTACTTTCTGCGGAATAATCCGAACTGGAAATTCACGAAAACCTACGCCAACAGTCCTCGTGAACACGACACTGATTCGGCTGATAAGCCCGAAACGACCGGGCCCGAGAGCCCGAAGAAGCCGGGTTCGGATCGGAGGGAGAAGCAGGGAAAGAACAACTGGTGGAATAATAATGGGAATAGATGGAAATGGCAACCGATAATTCAAGCTCAGGAGATGGGGGTTTTGTTCATTCAATTAGGGATTGTGATGTTCGTAATGAGATTGCTTAGGCCTGGGATTCCGCTGCCGGGCTCCGAGCCCAGGACGCCCACCACGTTCGTTAGTGTTCCGTACAGTGAGTTTTTGAGTAATATAAATAGTAATTTAGTGCAGAAGGTGGAGGTAGATGGGGTGCACATTATGTTTAAGTTGAAGAGAGAAGCTGGGGGTGTGGAGAGTGTTGTTAGTGAGGCGAATAGTAAGCTACAGGACGCAGACTCTTTGTTGAGGACCGTGACTCCTACAAAACGAGTAGTGTACACGACGACGAGGCCTATTGACATCAAGACACCGTATGAGAAGATGTTGGAGAATGATGTTGAATTTGGTTCTCCGGATAAGAGGTCTGGAGGATTCTTGAATTCTGCATTGGTGAGTTGTTATTAGAATTGTTTTCAGTTAATACTCCATTTTATTGACATTTTTTACTATATAGGACCATAGTGTAGCATGATTTTATATAATAAAAGGGGTTGCTAGGTGTTCTTAACTATAAACTTTAGAGCTTCTGTGTTCATGTGGACTCATTTTAAATATGATGGATTGTTCAGTTGTATGGTTATACTAAGAAATTTTGACTATTCATATACTTTAAAAACCTTGATATAAGCTCGAGCACGTTATGACTTATGACCACTTCCCTTGGTGGTTAATGGCCCAATACAGAGTAACACAATAAAATGTCATGGCTCATGGGGTTACTGAACTGATGCTCAAAATGGCTTGCTTTGTAATTTATCAACATATATGTTAAATCACAAAATGTAACATGAACGAATGAGGCTGCAGCTCGTTTTTGTTGGTGAAATGAGGATTCAATAAGGTCCCAGTATTACCTGCTTTTTTTTTTTTTTTTACTGAAGACTTTACCAATAGGCATCTTCCAGCCAAACACGTACAGATAACTAATCTTAGAACATTTTAGCTAGTTGGTGAATGTTCTATTGGTTCAACAAGTTAATGAAAATACAAGTGAATTCCAATATTTTCACAATTGAGTAAATTTCATCAAGTTAAAGAGAGATATTTAAGTATGTTCTCGTTAAGTAATCAAAATCAGTGAACTTGGCTGTTAAGTGCGTAAAACATAATCAAGCTCACTGGATAAGCAATAAAATCAGCACTTAGTAAAGATATTCATGTAATTTATCTATTTCAGCTGTAATCAGATAGCTATAACAGCTCTGCAAATTTGCAGCACATATCATATTATATTCAGCAAATGAGAATTACTTTTAATGTTACTAAAGTATTAAGAAGAAAAAAAAAATTTCCCTCTCGAAAGAGGAAGAAAGGAGTAAAAGGAAGAGCAGAGAAGGAAAAAAATGGGGGGATATGATGATGCCGATGGCTTCTGACCTGTGCTAGACTCTCTCTCTCTCTCTGTATGTATATATATATATATGTATATTCGGTGGTTTGGTTTAACAAACTGACCCACACTGGGGCCTTAGTTTGGTGAAACCTGTCTATCTATGTTTTTGCCTCTATAAAGCTCTCCGACCTGATTTCTAATATGACCTGTAATAGAAAGTGAATCTCTTTGCTCAATCAAATTCCACTCATTTAATATGCTGATACTTGAAACTTTTGTTCTGACAATACGAGCATTTAATTGTGACTTTTATTCAGACTTTTCTCTGATCGAAACATTTGGTTGCCACAAGATACCAGAATGGTTCTATCCTTGCATTACAACTTAGAGCAGGCTCTGTAAAGTGCCACCTCCCACTTGTTTGCATTTTTGAGTAATGAAGTTTTATAAGCTCATAAGGATCAGTGTAGCTTGAGTTCTGGAACAAGTGTTCAATATTAAAATTTGTGGATGTGGCCATGTTTTTATCCATTTGTTTGTTATCTTCCTTTAAATTGTTCAAATTAGTTGAGTTTTATTTGTGGACATGTTGATTGCATCCAATTTGTCATTATTCAGCGTGCTGTATTTTGAAGTTCCTCCATTTTCTCTTATATTCTAGTTGTGTGTTTTCGATTTTACCCTGTCCTTCAGCTGGGAAGTGGAAATGCTATATCCGCATTTATGCTTGCTCTAGTCTTACCTTAATTTCCATCATAAGAAGAAAGATGAAAATTTTATCTTCTTCGACATTTATATGAATAATTGACCAATGTATGATTATTGATTTGTAGGTTTCTTTTGCCGTACTATCTTTGTCGATATTTATATGAATATTTGAACAATTTATGCCTTCTTGCTGTATATGTGTTAATAGGACATGAAAAGAGGCAAAGTTTAGATCTGATTTAATCTAACATTGCATGCATAAATTAATGTTCATCTTATTAGCTATCATGTATAACGTCTAGTCGAAGTTATGGTTTTCTGTTTGTCTTATGGCATGGTTTATATATCCTATGGGATCTGACTCCATTCTTTCCTTTATTCTACAGATAGCTTTATTCTATGTTGCTGTGCTAGCAGGCCTTCTGCATCGGTTCCCCGTAAACTTTTCTCAGGTATTAGACTTTATGCTGCTTATGTCCGTCTCTGAGGGAAATGCTAATGTCACCTGCAAATTTACAGAATGCCCCAGGTCAGCTTAGAAACCGAAAGTCTGGGAATTCTGGTGGAGCAAAAGTTTCAGAACAAGGGGAAACAATTACATTTACCGACGTGGCTGGTGTTGATGAGGCCAAGGAGGAGTTGGAAGAGATTGTGGTATGTAGTAGCTTTCAAGAAAGTTGAATTGTATCTACTCAAATTATATTGAGTTTCAGTATTACTTTTACCCTGGGTTTTTTTTAGCAAGGAGTTAAAAGCTTCTTTGTTTAATGCTCTGCTCTTTATTTCCCAGGAATTTCTTAGGAGTCCAGACAAGTATACAAGACTTGGTGCACGCCCTCCCAGGGGTGTCCTCTTGGTGAGTTGACTTTGTAGGAAACACGACAAGGAAACATAACATTAAACTGTGATTGGCTTTATGCTTATTTTTAGTGGAGTTTCGTGTTGATCTATGATTCTATATTTCAAATATGTTTTTCTTCATTTGTTTTATGGGGCATTTCAACAGAAACTTCCTATGTTACAGGTTGGTCTCCCTGGAACAGGTAAAACGCTTTTAGCAAAAGCTGTTGCTGGCGAAGCTGATGTTCCTTTCATTAGCTGTTCTGCAAGCGAGTTTGTAGAGCTGTATGTTGGTATGGGTGCATCTCGTGTTAGAGATCTTTTTGCACGGGCAAAGAAGGAGGCACCATCCATAATATTCATAGATGAGGTTTCTCTTGAGTTTTCTGCAAGGCATTCTGGTTGGCAATAATTTTCAATCTTCTCATTAACTATTCATCAAATTGTAGATAGATGCTGTAGCCAAGAGCCGTGATGGTAGATTCCGTATTGTGAGTAATGACGAGAGGGAACAAACCTTAAATCAGCTCCTCACTGTAAGATGCATAGTTTCTTTTGACTTAAGCATTTCTTTATTTTTCTCATGTGAGATATGCTTACAAATAAATACTGCAGGAAATGGATGGATTTGATAGTAACTCAGCAGTGATTGTTCTTGGAGCAACTAATAGAGCAGATGTTTTAGATCCTGCCCTCCGCCGACCTGGTAGATTTGATCGAGTGGTTATGGTAACTGGACATTTTTTTTAAAAGAGGATGGTGCATATTTAAGACTTACCAGTTTCTGTGTAATAAGATGCATACTTCGATTTTTAGGTTGAATCGCCTGATCGAACGGGTAGAGAAGCCATTCTAGAAGTACATGTTTCCAAGAAAGAACTTCCCCTTGCCAAGGATGTTGATCTGGGTGCTATTGCTTCTATGACCACGGGTTTTACTGGGTATTTGCTCATCCTTTAAATTCCTGATGCCCGTGTTTGACCTAAAGGAACATTTTTGAAGTCTTCTTTATTTTCCCCTTTTCGATATTGTGCAGGGCAGATCTAGCAAACTTGGTAAATGAAGCTGCATTATTGGCTGGAAGGAACAATAAACTCATGGTGGAGAAATTTGACTTCATTCATGCTGTTGAGCGGTCGATAGCGGTAAAAGTTTCAGTTTCACTTTCTCTTTTATATATGTAATATGCACATTCTATGTAAGGATATGTTGAGCTCATGCTGAATTTTGGAAGTCGACAGTTGAAAAAGTCATGGTTATTAAGTGTAAACCGTAATCTCACGGGAGTGAAATTATGATAAGAGTTGAGATTAGGCAAACAAATAACATAATAAACTTAATTCAAATCCCTTACCTTTTCCTTAACATGATGGCCATTCTCCCTCAGCTTGCCCCAATTAAAGACCTTGTCTTACTGCATATCATATTAGTACAGAGTTTTGGCTAAATTTATCTTGGTTTATGCTCCCATGCACAAGCGTGTTTGTGCCTTCCTGAATTTGATTTATTTGTGAATGTGCGACAGAAAGAGGAAGCAAAACTCTATGAATAGATTTCTTGGGGAGAGTTTTGTAAATATTCTCGGTATTTTAGATTTGAAGACTAAAGATCTACTCAGTTAGCTAATCTGTATTGACCTTTTGCATGGCTATGATTTTTTATGAAACATAAAATAAAAAGCAACTCCTTATCAATTATCCCAAAACTTCATTTGCTGCTGCTTACTTATGAATTTACTTGTTTTCAATAAAGCAACTGTTGCAAGAAAATTATTAGCATGCCTTTCTTGATTTTGATTTCTTAAGTGCGGTGCAGGGGATTGAAAAGAAAACTACGAAGTTGCAGGGCAGTGAGAAAGCTGTTGTTGCACGGCATGAAGCTGGTCATGCAGTCGTGGGAACTGCTGTTGCCAATCTTCTTTCGGGTCAACCTCGGGTTGAGGTATTACTGCGGTCCTTTTGCGTATTAGTACTATTGTTTTACTCCTTACAAGTTTCTTTCGTACGGTTGGAGTGGCTTAAAGTGAATTTCTGTTAATAAATGTATATGAAATTATTACAGCAAATGGCAGAGTGAGGGAATTATTGTGTACGTTCAATTAGGTCTGTGTCCTATTATTGTGTATGAAATGAAAGTATTACAGGCTTTACAGCAAATGGGGATGTTATCAGCACTCGAAGAACATTATAGGATAGTTACTGCTCTATGAATGATATTTTCTCGTCTAGAGTGAGGGCATTATCGTGTCTGCTATTATTCCCTAATTTTTATGAGGAAGGGAAAAATGAATTGAGGATTCATGATAACCATATTATGAATTGCTGAATGTGTTTGAGAGATCCCTGAGGTGACACTTAAGTATCAAATGACCCCTTTTTCTCAATCTTTATATTTATGAGTCTCCTAATACTTGGATAGTGATCCAAAGAGTAGAAACATGATTAATATGTGTGGATGGGTTGGTTTCATCAGAAGCTGAGCATATTGCCAAGATCTGGCGGAGCACTTGGATTTACATACACCCCTCCAACCAACGAAGACAGATATTTGCTGTTTGTCGATGAGCTGCGTGGGAGACTTGTTACTCTTCTCGGAGGGCGTGCAGCCGAAGAGTTTATTTACGCTGGACGTGTATCGACTGGTGCACTTGATGATATACGGCGAGCAACAGACATGGCATACAAGGCTGTGGCTGAATATGGCTTAAACGAAACCATAGGCCCCGTCTCAGTGGCTACTCTTTCTGGTGGTGGAATGGATGATTCTGGGGGGTCTTCACCATGGGGAAGGGAGCAAGTATAACCTGCACGCCTCTTATTTATTCTGGGCCTATGTTGATTTTAGGGATGCTATCATTTTTGGTCCCTAAAGTTTACCTTTTTCCAGGTTTGATCCCCCTCTTTCATTCACTATCAAGTTTGGTCCTAAAAGTACACTTTTACCCCCACATGGCCTCATGTGATTTTGTCAGTCAATAGACGGTCAACTATCGATGGGACCAAATGTGAGTAAAAGTGTACTTCTAGAACCAAATTTGATAGTTAGTGAAAGAAGGGGAACGAAAACTGGAAAATGTGAACTTTAGGGACCAAAAATGACATTAACCCCTGATTTTATATTTCCTGAATCTCTGGTGGCATCTGTAGTGATTGCAATTTTTTTTTACCTTTGATAGAGACATCTTGTTGATCTTGTTCAAAGTGAGGTTAAAGCCTTGTTGCAATCTGCACTTGATGTGGCGATATCAGTTGTTCGTGCAAATCCGACTGTCTTGGAGGGTCTAGGCGTCCACCTGGAAGGTATTACATTATTTCTGTCCAGTTTTTTTCATTGGCATATGCTTTCCAATTCAAATACCTGAAGAGATAATATAATATTAATTGCTGCATTTTATGTAATATATCATCCGAGAGCTAACAAAATGACCACTGTTTGCCTGAACTCCATGTTTGCCTTCTTGTGCCCTTGCTGTGCTTCTTTATACATCAATTCATGGTTAATTGATAATGTGTACCAGCATAATATCTAGTAGGACACTGCTGAGTTAAAAAATAGTAGAAAAAATAAAATAGATAGAAAATTGTTTCTTTGCTGGTTGTACCCTGCTCTTCTGCCCAAAAGGTCATGACGTTTTGATTCACAAACATAATCTTGTGTTTTTTGCATTTCTCATTTATTGCATTTGGATTAGGGATGGCAACGGGGCGTTTGGATGGGGTTGGTCTATCCTGAGTCCTGCCTCGCTCGGAAAGCAGTGGCCCGGGACCCACCCCATTTTGTTTAAACTATATTTTAAAATAAAAAATCTTAATTATAACATTAAAAAATTCAAACTAAAACATATAATTGTTTAATATAACATGTTGTAACATTCATCTAATAGCTTAAATAACACATTAGATTTATTTACACATAAAGATATGTAAAATAATATGAATATAAATTCATATCTATATATAAAACATTAAAAAAAATATGTGGCGGATTCTAAGAAGAGTTTGTGGGGCGAATTCTATAAAAACCACGATCCTTCTTCTTGACTGTGTCCAAACCAACCCCGCTGGGGCAGGTTCAAGGCTGGTCTGGGTTTGAACCGCCCCTTGGCCATCCCTAATTTGGACTGGCTTCTCTTGGTTCCCAAGAATACATGTGAAGTGGAGTTCAAAAAACTTAATATGCAAATATTTCGCTTTTATCTGATTGTTCATTTTTATTAGTCTATCTTGTGTTGCCTTTTATTCAGATATAGAAGCATCTTTACATATCTCAGCATGCTCGAATAGTAAGCCCTGGCTCGCTCACTGTTTTTGAAAGAGAGAAATAGAAGAAATGAACAAATGCACAGTATAATTTCTCATGAGCTATTTTGGAATGATGTTGATAATGGCATAGTATAATTCATTATAACCTATTACAGAATGGTTTTGATTTTCTGACAAGAATATTATAATTATAGAAAACGAGAAAGTAGAAGGCGAAGAGCTGCAAGAATGGTTGAAATCGGTGGTTGCTCCAGCAGAGCTTACGTTCTTTATCAGAGGAAAACAGGGTCTCTTCTCCCTCTCCAGTCTGCAGGATCTTGATAATAAAACCATGTTTGCTCTTTTTTCAAATCGAGATGTCTCGAGCTGTCCTCCTTTCTTGAACGTTGCGATATTCTTACAGATTCCGTCATCCCTAAAATGCTCGAAAGGAGGACGCAACGAACCGGGCGGTGGACATCTTACTTTGATGATTTTGTATATTCATAGAAATAACATAATCTTAGTTCATTTGTACAGTCTACTTACTGCATATGCACACATTATGAAAATCGTGATAGAGTGGAAATAGAAAGAAAGGCTTATTATGTTATTTAAGGGAAATTGTCTCATGGTGTTTTGTACCTACTCGTATGTTACTATACATTACTTCTTTTGTCCAATCGTGTACATGAATGACCCACGTTAATAATTCTATTTATAGTTATGAAGATGTTCTATGTTAAATTTAATAACTTGTTAATTGCAAGACTAATAGGCCCTACTTATTAAATAAAATTATTAAATCATTAATGAAAGATGAATGTGCTTATTAAACTTAATGAACATAGTTAAAAGTTAAAACTTAAATGAGATTTTGATTGGAAGATATTTAATTATATCAATAAAATTATTAAATCATTAATGAAAGATGAATATGCTTATTAAACTTAATGAACATAGTTAAAACTTAAATGAGATTTTGATTGGAAGATATTTAATTATATCATTAATGAATTCTAGCTATTAACAATTTGTATCTTCAAATATATGATTGCAAGATTAATCTTATCTAAACAATCATACAGATTTTAATTTCAAATCAATTATATTAGTTTATAATAATCTTTTAAATAATGATAATAGATTTTTATATTCAAATCCCATTTTTCGTGATGGGCAAATCTTGCGGTTCATGTTTCAAAATAAATATCTATATATCAGATCCAAAAAATAAATAAAAACATACATATATATATATTAAATAAAAGTAAAATAAAATATTGATACTGAACGTCTACGATACATGTCAAATATTCTAATAAATATAGGGGAAATATGATTTCTTTTATTCCCCTTGAAATTTGCATTACTATCCTCAGAATTTGAAGATAAGCCCTATAAAGTTTTCGATATACATTGAGACTCATAGTTGCAGATAATACTTGTGTTTTTATTTTATAAAATATATATAATTGACATGTCGTATCATACTATATGATTAAATTAAATGAAGATATATTTATATGTATCCATAGAGTCGGAATCAACGACGCAACAACTTGTGTGGTATTCATCGGCAAGAGTTGAAAATATTTATGCAGAAGACACGTCAACACCCCGAGTCAACTCAGAATCTTGGTCGTTGCTAGCACATTCTAAACTCAACTCGGAATACTCATCCTCCCCAAACGAGTATACTTGTTTAAGGGACATTATCAATGGCGAACAATTGATATGCTCTTGTAATGACATTGCAATCGAAAACCCGACGGGCTACTTGGTTGTACTTGCGGCCCGTTTATCAGGACCAAAAGCCCGCCCCAAACTGCACTATTGGGGAACAAGATTGAAGCACTTGATAGGAGCTTGTTTTGGATTCACTCATCATAACAAACCTATTCATACGTCCACAGATACACCTAAGGTTGATTGATTGATAGTGGTTTGTGATTAATTTTTTGGATACTGACTGCTGATGATTTTTTATTTATTTTTTAACTTTAGTAATTGTTCTAACAATATGGTAGCTAGGTAATTGGATGTTGATTTTAGGATTTAAAGGTAGGCATGATCCCTTTTCTTTTTTTAATAGTATATTGCAAGAATTTTATTTTTGACCTAAATATTGTGGTTTGAGCAACTGCAAAATTATTTTGTTAGAATATGAAATAAATTATTGCGTGACAAGAGAATAATGAGGACAAGATGTATATATAGATAGATGAAGATAAATTTACGAAGAGTGTGACTACATACATAATATATCCTACCTCAAAAAAAAAGATGAATGGCAAAATGATTAATGATGAGGAGCTACAAAATGAATGGTAAGATGGTTGCTTAAGGGAGAATAATGATCCAGTAACCATACATTTGGGCTGACTGCTTCTGCCAACTCCAAAGTCTTTTCACAGAGAGAGAGAGAGAGAGGGGAAAAAGTCCTGATCATAATGGAGGAAGTTAGTCAGAAAAATAGCTCCAATTATCAATCACTTTTAAAGCAAGGGTAAGGCATCAACCTCTAACATTTTGAAAGGGGTGGGTGTTGATTTGTGCTAGAATGTACCCCGTCTCATGTATGAGATCGTCTCATACGAGTTTTGTCTTCGAATAAATAGTAAATCATCATATTACAGACAGTGTCTGGATGCTAGAGCTCATGAACTCCAGTTGAATGTGGATGCAGAATACAAGAACAAAAAACAAAGTCTAGATCATGCTAATATAAATTTATAACCAATTCACCCTAGCTAATCTACCATGTCTCTCAATCTTGTGAATTACCCCTCACTATCATTTCCTATGCAATTCACTTCAATTTTGTGGTATAACATGACACTATAAAATGGTAAAGATGAAAACAGAGAGATTGAAAAGTAGATATTTTAGTCAAATTCCATTGAATAACCAGCCCTCCGGCTCACTACTTCATATTTCATTCGACAATTCTAGAGGCTCACTACTTAATTCGAGAACACAAAGGGTGCTCTACATTTCTTTAATATCTTACAACACCAGATTAAGAAAGCAAAAATGCTTTTTTTTCCAGTCTCAAATCAATTCCCAAGACACCACTCATGGAATTTGCTATTTTCCACTCAAGTCTGGAGATGGTGAATTTCGCATATACTACAAGATAGCACCAATTCATATTCATCAAAATGACAAATTTTTTTTTTTTTTTTTATTATCGGATACGATATCCTGTTCCGAAGATACGCGTATCGGATATGTATCGGGATTTTTTTGGAAAATTTATTAAATTTTGGGTTTTTTTTTTGTAAAAAATTAAAACTTACTAATAATTTGAAGGACACACTCTAAAACTTATTAACTATTCAAATTTATTAATCTTTTATTATGATTTATGACTTGTATAGGTTAATGATATTTGATTTAATTGTTGTTTTGTTACTTATGGGATGAATTCCTTGATATTAGTACTTGTGTTTTAAATACTCTTGATATTATTACATGTGTTATATATAATTGTTGTAATTTTTTTAATATTATTACAGGTGATATATATAATTAAATTAAAAAAAATTGACGTATCCTAACAGTATCGTATTCTAAAAATTTGAAAATCTACGAATCCCCGCACCCGAATCGTATCGTCTCGTATCTGCACCCCGCACCCGTGCAACACAGACAAAAACTGAGGTTTGGAGTCTTGAGTTCTAATCAGGATCTACAGAATATGCATTTGTTAAAAAAAAAAAATTATCACCAACTAAAAGCATATAAATTTGTCAACCATCATCTTGTAGCAGAAGAAATACCAAAAATATTAAAAAAAGCAAAATATGATAAACAGCAAAAAACAGAATGGAGTTATTAACCTTCGTCGAAAACCTCGTCTTCCTCATCGTCCTCCTTATCGACTCCATACCTCTCATTCAGATACTCCACAGCCCCTTTGGTGAGAATCAATTTATCACAATTCAAAATGTCGAACAAATTCAATGTTCTCGGCGTCAACATCTTCAACGTCCCAACATTTATACTTGACAATCTCACATTATCCGAAACTTCCGTCATAAGAAACGTCGATTTCTTCTTCGGATCCAACCCTAACCTCTTCATCAATTCAATAAACTCCTTCGTCTTCGGCTTCTCGAATTTCTCATCGAAATCCTCCACAACAATCGTGCTCTCGACCGCGCTAGCAAGCGCGGTTGAAATCGCGAGCTTCTTCTCCTTCTTATTTATCTTAATCGACCAATCCTTCGGCTTAGGGCCAAAAATAACACCACCGCCGGGCCGAAGCGGCGTCCGTTGGGACCCACGGCGCGCGCGGCCGGTTTTCTTCTGCGGGTAGGGCTTAATCCCACCGCCGCGGACCTCTGCGCGCGTGAGTGTGGACGCGGTACCGCGGCGGCGGTTGGTTAGGTCGGTGGTGATTCCGCGGTGGACGACGGCGCGTGAGGTGTCGGGAGGGGCGGTTTCAAATCGAGAGTGGTGGAGCCGACTTGAGCGCCTTCGAAGAAGAGGATTGGGATTGTGGCGAGCTCGGAAGTGATGGCGGTTGAGGCGCGTAGTTTGGGGAAGGGGTGGGGGTGGGGCTTGAGGGAATTGATGGTTTTGGGGGAGGGATTTTGGGAGAAGTGGAAGATCGAGGAGGAGAAGAAGGAGATTGGTGAAGCAGCTGCCATTGTCGTTGCAGAGTTGAGAATTTGAGAGAGAAAAAGAGAAGGTTATCTTCGTTATCCATTGCGCGGATACAGTTGCGCTTTATGTCTAATTTCAGCAGCAAAGCGTGAAATTCGATTTTATTTCAATTTGTGATTTTAGCCTGATTTGCTGGGCTTTTTTTTTCCGCGTAATAATAAGAAAATTCATCTGTTTTTTTAATAAAATTTGAATAAATGCTATTTTTATGAGTAGTTCCCAATAAAACTTATTCACAGTGATACTTATAAATTAATATCATAACACTTAACTTAATAACTGATATCATTATATTTATAAATTGAGTCATGGGCTTAAATGCAATTTGTATTAATTTATAAGGATAGTAATATAAGTAGCGAATCTATATAGTCCAAAGGGTATGCAAGTGCATACCCTTAATTTTGCCAATTCTTATTATATATGCATGTATATTATTTTGTGTATGTTTTGATTTTTTGGCAATAGAATCTGGCGAGATTCATGTACTCAGTGCGTTATCATTAATGTTTACTCGTCCTGTGTGCTTGCCGATAAACTTCAATTGTGGAATTCAATCATTATGTTAGTAGAGCAGTTCAGTGATTTGAGCATATGCGTTCTGGGAGACTTTAATTCTATCAGGGCCAGTAATGAAAGAGTGGGAAGGGGTGAACATATTGACTGTAAGGAAATTGCCGCTTTCGAAGATTTTATTTCCAAAAGTGGTCTTGTGGACTTACAAATTGCAGGGAGGTCGTTTACCTGCTATAGACCAGATGGAACTTGTAAAAGCAGAATTGATCGGATGATGGTGAACGAGGAATGAATTCAAGCTTGGCCGGATCAGACACTCAAGGTCCTTAGTCGAACTCTTTCTGACCATTGCTCTCTTGTCCCAAAACCTTTCAAATTCTTCAACTGATGGTTTGAGCACCCCAATTTCAAGGAATTCTTTCTGGATAAATGGGCAAATTATGGCTTCTTGGGTTGGGGCAGCTTCATCCTTAAAGAGAAATTAAAGAGTTTCAAATCAGACGTGAAATGTTGGAGCAAAACGGTTTTTGGTCATTTGGAGAGTGAGTTAGAAGAAAAGAAAATAGAAATCGAGAAACTTGATCTTATTGATGATGTGATGGGATTAGAGGAAGAGGAAATCATAGAGAGAAACCGTATAACCGCTGAACTGTTGAGAGGGAAAATTTGGAAAGAGAAGATGTTACATCAGAAAGCAAAAAACCTTTGGATAAAAGAAGGAGACGTCAACTCGAGATTCTATCACAAATGGATAAACAAGAGGACGAAGATCAATTCTATCGAGGGGCTGCTGGTGAATAACAGATGGGTTGAAGAGGTGGATGAAATTAAAAGCGCTATATTCGACCATTTCAAGAATATGCTTGAAGCAAAATCACGGCCGGATACCAGTCTTCCGGAAGATCTGTTTGCAAATAAGCTTGATGAATGTGACAATATGTTCTTATGTGTTGATTTCACGGAAGAGGAAGTGAAGAATGCAGTTTGGGCTTGTGACTCGAATAAGAGTCCGGGTCCGGACGACTTCTCGTTTGACTTCTTCAAACAAAATTGGGAGGTTCTAAAAGGGGAGATTATGACGATGATGGCCGACTTTCATCGAAATGGGAAATTCGCAAAAGGTATTAATGCTTCTTTCATTGTTTTGATTCCGAAGAAGGATAGCTGTCAAAGTTTGAACGATTACCGCCCAATATCACTTATCAGCAGCCTTTACAAAATCATCTCCAAGACCCTGTTGATGAGACTTTGCAAAGTCTTAGATTCAGTCATATCCGAAAATCAATCGACGTTCATTGGGGGTCGAAATATCCTCGATGGAGTGGTGATTCTAAACGAGGTACTGGATGAAGCCAAGAAAAGGAAGAAGAGTAGGGTGATCTTCAAAGTGGATTTTGAAAAAGCGTATGACTCGGTCAATTGGGACTTTCTTGAGGAGATGATGACCAAGCTTAATTTCAGCTCGAAGTGGCGAGATTGGATGAAAACTTGCATCTCGACAGTGACATCCTCAATCCTCGTCAATGGAAGCCGACTAAGGATTTCAAGCTTGGTAGAGGGCTTAGACAAGGTGACCCCCTGTCGCCGTTCTTGTTCCTTATCGTGGCGGTGTTGGGAAAATAATTCATGTGCCAGTATCTATCGGGATGATCTTGTAAACACGAATTTAAATTAACAATTATTACTAGCATGAATTTACCTAAGTGAATTCAAATAATAATTATGCCAACAACGACACGTAAAGAGTCCTAGCATGCGGAATTCTAGGAGTTTACGTAAACGTACCCGTTGGAGAGACGGTCTGAGACAGGCAGGATCAGGTAATAGCTACCAACCAAAAGTCCTTCTCAAGTATTCCCACAGTCCTCGTTCAACAACCCGGTGGGAGGTTCTCCGAAGAACGATTTATAAAACAAAGGGAAAATAAATTTGTTGCACCACCTTTGTGGATTTCTAATATTTCCAACACATGAAATTGGTGTGTGGATGAATGAATTCATCCCCTATTTATAAGAGGGGAGTGGTCGAAAATTAGGGTCGAAAAGATCTTTTCTTGATCTCCAAGAAATCTTGAATATATCCCATATATTCTTCTTTCCATGTGTATTTTTTCCACAAAAATCTCACACCCTTATTTGCCCATAATTTTTGAAAATTTCTATAAAGATTTGCAAGATTGGATATTTCTTGAATTTATGAGATATTCTTGTATTCCAAGAATACATATCTTTCTCCATAAAATCTTTTCAAGAAAATCAAGAAAATCTTTATTCCCTTTCTTATACACATTATTTTTGAAAATCTCATAAAGAAGGCCAAGTGGGAGATTTTCTTGAATTTATGAGATAATCTTGTATTCCAAGAATACTTATATCCTTTCCATAAAATCTTTTCAAGAAAAATCATTCTCCCTCTTTTTCTCTATTTTTCGAAAATTTGAGGAATATTAGGCAACAAAATATATTTTTATTTTAAGCACCTTTTATTTATTGGACTATAATTTGGGCTACTTGAGGGGCCTTTAGGAGAATTAAGATGGACCTTCCAATGGACTTCTGAATTCCAATATTGAGCCACAATATAATTCAGCCCATTAATATTAATTAATGCCACTATATAATTAATATTGCACTATCCAATCTTAACCCATATTACGGTAATATGGCTCCCGGTTATTATTTCCCGTGTTTAAGATTATTTAGTCCACTAATTAATTAAGCCACTGAAAAGCTTTATTAATTAATATCTTTGGTCTTGGAGTAAGGACAGCTCAGCTTTATTATCCATACCGGAAAATTAATTCCACTTGCAAGATTTGGTATGATAAATGTTCCGAGCCCACCAAGGGGACCAATCACGCAAGACTTTTGCAAGCACACAATTCTCTGTATTAATCTTAGCAACCGTCGTACAATTAATATTATTAAAGATATAGGGTATCGGAGTCTCAATGATTCTCTTCCCATTTATAAGTCAAAGCAATAATTACTAATCACACACTGTCCTTATTAAGTGACAGAGATTAAAAAATCAACAACCACTGAGGTCTAACTCTTCATCCCTTAAGTCAGTGTGAATGAGTTTATCCTCTCTGTAGGTCCACTTCAACACATCGAATGCACTAGTGTAATCTCTTGGTCAAGACAAGTCAATCTGAGACTTACACATCAACTTCTACCAATAGACTGTTCGGGTCTATCTAAGTTGTGAAACACGCACTAGTTAACAAGGGACTGTTAACGTGATCTTCTGTGATCTGGTATCACCACGTTAACTACAATGTAACATGTGCTTTATGAACGGTTTGCAATAAATATATATAACATTCAATCATATTTAAAGCAAAAGTGATAAATAATTTATTTCAGTAAATAAGTGTTTAATACATAGATTATACAAAGTAAAAACATACTTTCACGTATAACCCCAACAGGCGGAAGGTCTCAGCTTGCTTATATCCAAAGCAGTATCGAAGGGCATCTTACCGGCAGTGGAGGTAGGCAAGGATAAGCTTTGTATATCCCATCTTCAATACACGGACGACACCATCCTCGCGTGCCCTAGTAAGATCGACAACGTCAAAGTCATTAAGCATATACTCCGATTATTTCAGTTGGTTTCGGGGCTAAAAGTGAATTTCCAAAAATGTTGCTTGTGGGGTTTCAATGTCAACCATTCGGTACTAGAACAAATGGGGCAGACTTTTGGTTGTGAAATTGGGCAGTCCCCTTTCTCGTACTTGGGGCTAAACGTGGGAATCAACCATCGGAAAATTGAGTCATGGGCACATCTAGTAGAAAAGGTTCGGAAAAGGCTCGAGAAGTGGAACGACAAACAATTATCCTTTGGGGGAAGAATCACTTTAGTTCAAGCTATTTTATCCACAATCCCGATTTATTGCTTATCCTTTTATGTTATACCTGTTAAAACTTTGAAAGCTTTGCTTAGGATTCAAAGAGAATTCTTGTGGAGGGGAAGTGAGCAAGATAGTAGAACTCCTTGGGTTAGGTGGGGTGTCATTTGCAAGAACAAAATGAGTGGGGGGCTGGGCATTCGGGATGTGAGGCTGTTCAATAGGGCTTTGTTGAAAAATGGGTGTGGAGATTTCTTAACGAACCACAAAGACTTTGGGTGAGGGTGATTGTATCTAGACATGGTGGATTAGGATTAGAAAGGGGGAAGGAATTGGGTCAAACTCGGGTCGAGGGAGAGGGCGGAGTACGTCCAAATCGGGTTGGTGGAAAGACATTTGTGAGATTTATGAGGGAGAGGAGGGAGGAGGGATGAAAGAGGAATTGGAAAAAATTGTAGGCAATGGTGAGAGTACAAATTTCTGGGGAGATATTTGGGTGGGGGAGCTACCTCTTCGTGAGTGTTTCAATAGGTTATATAGATTGAGTGACAAAAAAAAAGCGAAAATCAGCGAGATGGGTTTGTGGGAGGGCAAGAGGTGGAAATGGAATTTAACTTGGAGACGTAATTTGAGAGCTAGAGAGGAAGAGAGTCTGAATAATCTTCTAGAATGTATTAACAGGTACAAGCTGAAGCAGTCAAACGAGGACTATTGGAGGTGGAATCAAGCAAACAACGGGTTGTTTTCCACCAAAAAGACATATTTATGTATGGCAGAACAAGAGAGTGAAGAAGACGATGAAAATCAGAAAAAAAAACTTTTAAAACTTTATGGGGCAGCAAGGTTCCGAGAAGAGTCCAGACCATTGTGTGGAAGATTGTAAGACAAAAGATACCAACAAAGATTGAGCTAAGGAGAAGACGAATCATCCCAATCGATGGAGACGTACAATGCACGCTTTGCGGGGAAAAAGAAGAAGACATTTCTCATCTTTTCTTCAACTGCAAATTCTCAACAAAGGTGTGAAGTAATATCCATGATTGGGCAGGAGTCAGTATGGTAACTCATAAGGATCCATTTGTACATCTACTTCAACACAGGGTTGTGTTCGTATCAACACAACACGGTAATATCACTTCATCTATTTGGATTTGTACTTCTTGGTTAATTTGGAAAACTAGGAACGAGAAATTCTTTGAAAACATTGAACCGGATGTGAACAAGGTTACAGAGGAGATTAAAGCTAGAACTTGGTCGTGGCTAATGGCAAAAAGTTCCAAATATAAACACATCACTTTCTCGAGTTGGCGAAACAAGGTTACTACATAGATGTATTGGCGACAGTATTAGGTGTCTGTGTGTCATTTGTTATATTATAGCTGTGAGTTGGAGTCGTTAGAGGTAATACCATTTCTCTGTTGTAACTGTTTGTTTTGTTTGGGTGGTAGTACTTCTTGTACTTCACCAATTTCCTTGTATCTTTTTTTGGTTGTTCTAAAAAAAAAGACTAATATAAAAAAAATGCTTACTTTAGATGAAAAATTATTTGTTCTTAATCCTTAATATTATGGACATGGTCTCATAGTGAGATGAGACATAATTTTGGGCATAACGACGCTTTAAAACTTTAATTAGAAGAATATGTATTAGTTTATGTTAGTTTGTACCCCATCTCAAATATGCGACCGTTTCATATGACTTTTTGTCGAGAAAAAAATCACAAATGGTCCTGTAACTTTGCCCGATTCCAAAAATAGTCCTGTAAATTTTTATTTTATCAATTGTGGTCCTTTTGGTTTCAATTGTAGTATTTTTCGCCGAAACATGGCCGGAAATATGATGTAGCACACAAAATAATGCGAAAAAAATATTAAAATGATGGGTTCAATGAAAGGAAGAGAATAGTATAAGTTTCGACCCTCGCCTCAACGTAAATCACTCGAAATTAGCCACAATAATGAATGTAATTCGTGATTTTGAAGTTGCGATTCACGGGGAAGGTGTAATCAAATCATGAAATTGATTGATGATTTTTCTTCCTTGATGAAAGACAGTTCAAATGAGAGTGGTGGCGACCGTCAATGTGATCAGAATAAAAAGTTAGGTCAATTTTTCGATCAAATTTTAAACTATCCGGCGAAAAGGATTACAATTGAAACCAAAAGGATCACAATTGATAAAATTAAAATTTACAGGACTATTTCTGGAATCAGACAAAGTTACAGGATTATTTGTGATATTTTCTCACTTTTTGTTTAATATTATATATTTCAAGTTCTAAATTGTCTAGATCTTGTTTATGTTACTCATATTTTAGGACTTATTTTATATTTTAACTGTCTTTTTTTTTTTATATTATGCCCATAGTGCATACCATGCTTGAAATTTCTAGACCAGCCACTAAGTAATATCAATTTATAAAAATATAATGGTATCAATTTTATAATATAAACAATTTTTTCTAAAGAATTTGTGTTTTATTTTTAGAATTAGAATGCTCATACAAACAGATAAAAGAAAAAGAAATAACAATGTACCAGAAAGCAAACTAGTTCGAATGTAGAATACGTGTATAAATTAATAAAATACATCCAAGTATGAAATTTTACAACTCAATAATACACTAGCAACATAACAATTTGAATTCACAAAACCTGCAGGACCAACCAACTTCACATAATCACACAGACAAGAGGAGAGTCGCAAGAACACAAACCTTATTGCATGGTGTTGCAAGACGTATAAAACTACGCATTAAATACGGTGAAGGGTTTTGTTTCAAGAAGATGATGCTGATTTAGAAGGATTGAATGGAACCTGTTCGGAGCAACTGAGTACTTCATGGGGACCGCCCTCCTCTCGGCCAATGCCCATCAAGTCCAAATAATAGAGGTAATGCGATATGATGTTGTTCATTGGATCGATTTCTCCCTGTCCACAAGTGTAATCCCCATACAAGATATTCATCGTGGCTCCAAATCCAGGGACTCGTTTGGACAACGTGTCGTTTTTTGTGGGTTTCCAGTTTCCAACAAAGGCATCGTGTGCAGAAGGTTGTCCCTGTTTCAAGGGAGTCATCCACCTCCATATGGCGGCTTGGAAGGCAATAGTGGCGTTTTGTTCGACGTATTCGGGATGGTTCAATAAATCTTGCTTAATGCCATCTCCGGCTGCTCCATAATTGTAGTTCCTGGATGGATTTTAAGACGAAATGAGACGTCAGGAAGTGGGAAATTATTACAGGTTGGGTTGGATTGTGGGATTTGAAATAAATATTTCAAATTCACCCAAATTAAAGTGGGACTTCAAATCTACCCATGTCACTCAAAATCAAAATATGGCTCAGAATGAGAGTTTTGGACTTCAATCAATTAAGATGAACTGAATCTAGAGAAACAATGCACTAACCTGCTTCATATTTCTTTCTTGTCATATAAAAACTTAAAATAAAAAAGTTCCCCACACTTTCATATGAATTAGTAGGAGATAGTTTCAGCAAAATAAATTTGAAACATTATCCTGAATTTCAGTAAAAAAGTTAACCACCTAAAATATTTGATAACAGAGGATAAAATGAATTAGGCAGTTCTGATTCAAAAATGTTGCTTATAAACATAATATCAACTAGAGAAAAAACTCATCAGTCAAACTAGAGCCACCGAATGCAATGGTGGATCAAAATGAATGTCTTAAATCCTAAGAAATTAAACATTAACATATAGATTGCAGGAGTTATTTCCCCTAACAACCTCAAGTCAAAATATTTCGCAGTAACTCGATACCCAACAGAATGGATAAGAAAGAATATCACCAAAAGCAAGTATATGTATGAGTGTTTTGTGTGTGTATATATGGTAATGATATGGAGCTCGATAGTGGGTTTCTTATGGAGCCCAACATCAAAATAAACTACTTGTACCATGCTATAGTGTGCAAGTGTTTTATACTGGTGTTGGCCTCCACCATCGGGTTCCATATCATGACTACACACACACACACACATATATGTAAATATATTGGCAATAAAAGGAAACAAATAAAGAATGAAAAGGGGCAGTACCAATAGATTGGAATAGCACCGCGACCATAGTATTCTGCACCAGGAGCACATGGATAATCATATTTGTAGAAGTCATCGCAATATTTTTGGTCGGGACTCATTTCTCTGTTGAAGCATAGACCCCAGGAAAGTGGTCCACCTGTGGCTACTCCATAACCACCTGCATGATTTGCACACTAATTACTGTACAAGACCAATCAAGAAGGATGCAAGACAGTTAATTCAACTGGAAGATGCTCACACTATAACAAAGCAGTCTCCTATTCTATAATATGGTTTCCCCAAAGCCAGTTCAGTAAAGGGAAATAGGAATCCACCAGCTCAACCGGAATTCTGCTTCTATTTTATCATACTCCTATCTCAGATTATCCAATTGTATTTAATTGAGATTCTAGATGATAAATGCAACGGAAAGCTGCATTTGTCCAAAATAAAGATGTGCAACTCTCTTAGCAATATAAGATCAGCAATCTTTTGAGCGAAAGGTCAGGAACTAGGAGACTATGATGATCAATTGACTCAATCACTGCACTATTCAAGTATACTTGACATGTTCATTGATAATTGACCCAATCCCAGAAGTAGAATTAAGGAAAACACACGTGCAATAATCGTATATTAACGACCATTACATAAAAAATAGATGATAATACACAAATTACCACGCATAGATACAATCCTGTAAACCTCAACTGGACAAGCAAATCTACTTTCTTTTAATTGTTAGAAGACAAGTACAACCTTGAACAAAACCAAGCAAATAAGAGTTCATCACTACAGAAACAAATACTGCATCTAACAAGTAAATATGATTATATGAATGGATAAACTATCTAAACAATCACCTACAAAAATTCTAAAACTTATATATATAATGACATGTAAACCTCAATTGGGCAAGTAATGATTCTTTCCATCTCAATCGTATGCACAATTAAAAGAAACTTAGATCACAACACAATACCCAATCACATCCCAAATGCAAAATAACTAGGCACACAGTCCAAATCAAGATCCAGAACACTGGATAACCATAAAACCAATATAAATCGAGAAATTAAACTCACAAGAAGTTTTGCAGCCGACATGACCAAGAAAAGCAGCGAGTTCCTTCATCTGCATCAGCTTCCCACCAGTTGTCCCAAATCCAAGCGGCTCAAAACCGGCAGCGGCGAGGATGAAAGACCTGTAATCCCAAAACCCGACGGCTTTGGCCACCGGAGAATTCCTCTTGGAGAAGAGATTCTCGAATTGGTAGGTCTGGAAGTAATCGGAGATGGTGAGATTGCAACAGTATTTCGAGAACCCCCTGCACTCCCACCCTTGGTCGCACACCTTCTCCCCCTTCACCTTCTTCACGATGATTTCTTTCGAAGAAGATTCATCCGCATTCGCCATCCAAACACCGCACAGCACCATTACCGTCACTGAAATCGCAAATCCGCGCACACTCGCTTCCATTGTACTGAAAAAGGAAGAACACAATCAATTTCAGCTGGAAATTGGAATGATTGCAGAATTGGTCAGTTGAAATGCATCAAATGAATTGAATTAGGGGTTCAATGCGAATAAATTTGGGAAAAGTAAAGTGAAATGTAGAACTACTTACTCACACGCTTAATTTTGAGATTCTCTCTCAAAATTGGAAGAATAAATGGAAGAATCAGAATTTGTGTTGGAAAATTGATTTATTTTGGTTGGGTGAAATCAAATGCAAAGAGGAGCCACCGACGAAACAGAGCATGTTAGATCGGCTGTCTCTTTCACATTCTTCTCATATTTTTCATTTTCTTTTCTTTTTTTTCATTATTTGCATTCCAAGTTGTCTTGTATGCAGAATTTTATAATGTATTATAAAAATATATAACCTGTGATATTAAAATGCGTAATTTATTTATATTAAAATATGTTTATTTCATAAATACAAGTTAAACTTTTTTATAAGATAAAAATTCATATGAGACGGTCTCATGCATGAAACGAGGTATAACTTAACATAAATTATAACATCCCTTCCAAAGTGTTAAAGCGTCAATGTCCAACTTACACACCATCTCACCGTGAGATGATCTCATGCAAGTGTGCCTCTTTTTATAATCAGTGATGTAAAAGTTCCGACTAGTCCCCGCCTAGGCGGCGTCTAGGCGCTAGGCGGTCGTCGATCCGATTTTGCCTAGGCACTGCCTAGGCGATCGAGTCGGGAGCTAGACGGCTAAGTCGGGAGCTAGGTGTCCAATACTAATGTATTATTTGATAATGAGAGACTTTGTTCTTGGAATAAATTGATGGTAAGACAAAGATTGATAATTTTCACTACACTAAAATTCCAAAACATAAATTTGTCTAGTTTTTTTTATGTTAAATTAATTTTCTTGTACTCTATAATGGATAATAGATATAAGAAAAAGTGTTTCAATTGTTATCTAGATTTAAGCAGTTGTATAATGAATTTATTAATTAATTTTGAAGTGTATTTTTATTATAATATATTGTATTAAACAAAACTCATTTAGATGAAAAAAATAAAAGAAAATCGAACCGACTAGTCCCCGATTAATCCCCACCTAGACGGCCTAGGCGCTATGCGGTTCATATCCGCCCGACTACCGATTTCTGACTTCTGCACCCTTGTTTATAATACATTATGAAGAGCACGACGCATTTGCTACACATGAGTCTCACTCTAACATTTGGGGGTTATGATAAAAATAACCCTATAAAATACACACTACAATATTTATTGGTATTTAATGGGTCATTATTCTCTATTATATTGACGCCTAATTTTAGTTATACATATTATTTTTATTATTTTCCACTTATCTAATCGACTAACAACCACATGAAATATGTTGGGTAGGACCGTTTCACAATTTTATTACATATTCGCTTGATATATTGGAAATATTGATTCATTAAATTTGAGCTTAATAAATAATGCAGGTCTTATAATTTGAAAGGCTATCTCATATACGTTTAAATATTTTTCATAATTTTGTTTCGAGGCTCTATAAAGACTCTAATATAGTCAAATGACTTTTATGACCAACTAATACCTTTGATCATCACAACTAATACTGTTACTATTAGTTGTGTTAGTATAAATAGGAGTGTTAGTTATTTAGTTACTCACTTGTTCATTTCATCTTTCCAGATATACTGTAGCAACAGCTTCTTCTTTCAATTTCAAGAAAAATGTTTATATATTGATCTTGTGATCTTGTGTAAATCTGATAAGGTATCAGTTTTGATTTCGATCTGAAATCAATAGATACGTTTAGGTTGATTAATCGATCCTGCTTCCGTTTTCTGTTGTTCGATTCGGTTCAAAGAATCTTCGATCGAATTTCTTGTTTCGATTCAATTCGTGTCTATCACGATCTTTCTCTGGTTTTTCTTCATTTTCCCTACATGAATTCTCAAATTAGGGCTATGGCATTTAATGGTGGTTCATTTAATCCGGTTGACAATCCGCTTTCTCCGCTCTCCCTGCATCCCAATGACAATTTGGCAGTGTCGATTGTTCTAGATCCTCTTGACGGGTCGAATTTCATTTCTTGGAGTCATGTCGTTAAGAGGCCTTTGAATTAGTGTTAAAATAAAGCTCCGCTGATTGACGATTCGCTTCTTGTTCCTGCCGAAGGAGATGATCCTGTTGTTTACGCTGCTTGGATCTGTGCCAACGACTTGGTTCTCATGTGGATTATGAATTCCATTAAGCCGGAAATCAAGAAGACGCTTGAGTATTTCACAAGTGTGAAGGATGTTTGGAACGAGCTCCACGCCAAGTATACCCAATCCGAAGATACTCGTGTATATGAGCTTGAGAAATCTTTAAATGTGCTATAACATGTTTAAGTCATTGTGTGACGAATGGTTGAGTTTTAGACCTTCTTTACATTGTTCTTGTGGTGCGATGTTAGACTGTACATGTAAGTTGCTTCGTTTGTTAGTTAAGGCTCAAGAACGTGATGCTATTGTTAAGTTTCTCATAGGTTTAGACGAATCATATGTTGCGAATCTGTCAATAAGTCAAGTACATATTTTCTTTGACAAAGTTGAAGGCCTTTGTCACTTCTAGCAACTTCTATGTCTAAGATGTACTTTAGAACACCAATATCTTTAATTGAAAACTTATCATGAAGAAAAGATTTCACAGATTGAATCTCATTCAAACTTGTACCTGTGAGAATAATATCATCCACATAACATAACAAAGCAGTGAACTGTCCTCCAGATGTTTTTGTGAATAAAGAAGTATCTGCTTTTGATTGTATAAAACCAATAGATAATAATGTTTCTGGTAGTTTTGAAAAGCATTGCTTTGAGGCTTGTTTGAGGCCATAAAGGCTCTTGTTAAACCTGCAAACAATATTATCAGGGACATTATAACCAAGAGGAGGTGTCATGTAAACTTCCTCAGCCAAATCAATCACATTGATGAATGCACCAATTTTTAGCAACAACAATGGAAAGCAAAATTCTAACAATAGTTATCTTAGCAACAGGGGAGAAAGTATCAAAATAATATATTCCTTCTTCTTGAGTGTAGCCTTTTGCCACTAATCTTGCTATATACATTTCTAAACTACCCTCTGGTTTATATTTAGCTAATCTTGCTATATACATTTCTAAACTACCCTCTGGTTTATATTTAGCCTTATAAATCCATTTACAACTTATGCAGTGGTTATCTCTTGGTAAAGGAACTAATGGCCAGGTATTACTCCTTTTTTAGATCATCAATTTCACTTTTCATGACCTCAATCTCTCTTCTGCATCTCTTCTCTTCCATAAAATTTGTCAATTAGTTTGAGAAACAAGCTATGTCCTCATATACATACTAATTATTTTTTACAAAAATGATAAATCAATCAAAGCATAATCTAGGTGTTTTTTTTTGTGATGAATTTAATCAAAGAATAATCTGGGCGTGTTTACATAAACTTGTGATGAAGTAATTATTAGATATAAAATTATATTGTATATCATGTATTCATTTCCAGAAGTTAAAATACAAAGAAAAGAAAATGGTATAGGATTTTACAACTGTGCAAGATTAATGCAAAGAAAATATAAATGAGCAAATGACTAAAATTCATTGAGTAACATTTGTGTGCACCAATTGGTGCAATTGTATTTAATTTTAATTTGGATGAATAATTTACACCCTAAACACTAAATCATGATCTATTCGGACTGGGTGAACCATGAACCACTCGGGCCGAGTGAATCATGAACCGCTCGAGTCGGGTTTGGGCCTGTGCCTGGCTCGGCTCGGTCGGGCTGAAAAAAGAAGAAGTTAAAACTGAATTAAAATTCAATTGCACCAAATCAAAATTGATGCAAATGGTGCAAAAGAAAATTTGCCAAATTCATTATAATATGAATGTAAAATTGTACTATAAATAAGTTAAAATTTCGGTAATTAACCTTCTGAGAAAGGATCAATTATAATATGAAAGAGGAGTGCTAAATCCACATAACAACTAACTGATGGGAGGCGATTTGACTAGCATGATGTCGCGTGGTCAACGCGACAGAATATGCATCTGTCGCGTTGACTATGCGACAAAATTTAATTATAATTTTTTTTTCGAATTTTTTAATTTTTTTTTGACAATTTTTTTAATTTAAAAGTGTAATGAGTTATATAAGGTGAGATAAAAACCCTAGTAATTAGTTTATATAGTGCTTCGGTTCAAAATATTTTAATCAAAATATGTTTTCTATTAATTTATGTTTATTGTCTTTTTTTGGAAAATATCAATGCAAATGATTCAAAATTAAAAGAGATAAAATATTTGCACGGTATAAATAAATAGCACTATTTAACAAGAGATAAAAAATTGAAACACTAATTTATCATATGAATCAATTAAGTAGAAATAAATAATTCATCTAACATAAAAAAAAAGTGTACTACTAATTGTTATTATCGTCATCAGGGTTGTTGGGTTGGTTTTGGTAATATTGTTGAAATTGGGCTCCGTCCCACCACCAACCAGGAGGTATTTCTTGGGCGAATTGTTCAGGTGCATATGGATGTTGTTGTCCCCAATATGCAGGATTGGAGACCTGTGCGGTACCAGCATGATGGGCAATCACGTTAAGTCCAAGCATTATATAATCTGGACACTATGGATCATCACGAGCTTGATTCATCAATGTATGCGTGCGTTGCCTCACGTGTCCCAATATTTGTTGCGCTGACCCCGCCATAGGATTGACATAAACATTGTTTACACCGTGGGCAGGGTTGTGCACTTTCGGATGTGATATGTTTGCGTACCATATCGGATAATCCGACGTTGTACTATCCGGCACTATAGCTTCGTCACCAAGCTGCCCGAGATGGTAATTGTGATTTGCCATCTCGTTCCAAAATGCCACCGTAGGCCCATGCACCTTTCTATAGCTTTTTGCCTTGGCACCCAATCTAGAAAGATTATGATCGAAGTCGAACGGTGATGGGGGTACGGACTGAACTCTCTCATATTGCCTCGCAGCTCTCTTCGGCATATACCCTTCGGCGAAGTCAAGAAAATGAATGCATCCATGAAATAGCGATACCGGCGGGATAGACGATGGACTGCCGAATGGAGTCCATTTGACCTATAATGTAAGTAAAATATTAATAAAGATATGTTGTTAAGGTACTTAAATTATAAATGACGTTATTACTAGTAAGATGTATTGAGAATATGAAACATACATGACTCGACGGGTAATTATCCAATAGTTTGCGATAATGTAACAAATCCTGTGGCCTGGAATTGAAGGTTTGGGACTTGTTCCATTGCAATGCTTTTAAATTTATGATTTTTATTGAATTGAATTATAACTGTATTTTTTTAACTGTAATTTCAGCTGCATATGGCAACCGAGGACCATCCAGTACCATTTTTATCTGCATACTGGAAAAACTATCATGACCCTTCTGTAGATGGTTTAGATTTAGAATTTGAAAGCAGAATAGAGCTTTACCGTACATTACACGACTTGGATGCACCGCGACGTGAGTCTAATTATAGGTCTAGAAATAACGATCAACCACATTTTTATAATTTTTTTTAGTATTTAATTCATGTTTTAAATTCAACATAATTCATGTAATTGTATATTTATAGCAGAAACTTTATAGAAATAACGAAAAATATCATTTTTTCATGTAATGTGTATATTTATTTTTTCATGTATAAATTGATAATTGATACATATTAATTGAACTATAATATAATTCATAACAAAATAACTATTACTTTTCAATGAATGAACTAATACTCTTCAATGAATGAACTAATACTCTTCAATGAATGAACTAATATTTTTCATTTGATGAACTAATATTATATCACCATACTTTTCAATAAAAGAACTAATACTTTATAACTAACTAATTAATACTTTTAAATTAATCATATAATATTAGGTAATATATATTTAATTAATTAAATGATTAATTTTAACTAATAATAAATAAATTATAAATTAAAAAAAAAATTATGTCGCGTCAACGCGACAAATGTCTTCTCTGTCGCGTTGACCATGCGACAGACACCCTCTGTGTCGCGTGGATCGTGCGACAGCAGGAGACGTCAGAAACCTCAAATCAGTTAGTTTATATGTGGATATAGCAATGATCATATGAATGAAGATTTGTACTACTAATTAACCTTCGGAGAAAGGATGAATTGACATTCATCGTTGCTCAGGCAATTTTTGCAACAATCGAAGTATTGTGAGTTTCTGTTTTGACTTGTAGTTATCTTGCATTTTTATCAATCAAATTTTGCTCAATTAGAGGTGGAAAAAGAATAGGAATTCTATAATTTGCTTAGCTTCAAACTGAAAAATAAACTATACTCCTACATCACAAGTTTTACTTAACATATAATGGGGTGTAATTTTTGATGGTATGGAGGTTTATTTCTCATAAAACATTCGCAACCTGAGATTATACTCCTACATCACAAGTTTTACTAAACATATCATGGTTATTTTTTATGGTATAGAGGTTTGTTTCTCATACAACAATCGCACCCTCAGAGCTTTATTTATTTACTGAAAATTTCACGACGATTGAATATTTCGAGAGATGGAGAATATGTCAGCGCGAGTGAATTAGAGAATCTAAATTGAAAATCTAATATTGTTCCGATCCATATCAAAATTGTGTAATGTTAATATAAGATATTAAGTATCAATTAAAAATAAAGACAAAAACTCGTATGAGACGGTCGGGGTACAATTTAACACAATTAATATTCAACTCTCTCAAAGTATTAAAGCGTCAATGCTCAAATTACACTTTGTCTCACCGTGAGACGGTCTCATGTAAGTGTGCCTCAAAAATAAAATATGCTAGTAACTATTTACTTGATTCAACATAATTGATTTTCCTTTTTAAAAAAATGGCTTGTTTGATAAAATTTAATGTTTAAATCAAAAATCACATTAAAAAATTAAGATGAAATTAAATTGATGGCCAAAAAAAAAGTCTCTTAACTTGATTTGTGATCATATCAGAAATTTAATGTTTAAATCAAAAATCATATTAAAAAATTAAGATGAAATTAAATTGATGGCGAAAAAAAAAGTCTCTTAACTTGATCTGTGATCATATTAGAGTTCATTCAAACTCAATTGTTAATGAAACAAAGTCAAATAATTTATGAAGCCTCATAGGGGAGCGGATCAGGTGCTGAAGTACCGTTTTGCCGTCATTTTTATTTATCTAATAATTAAGGTCCACCGCACTTTTTCCTACGGCCATAGTCGGTAAAAAACTATATTTTAAAAATTGAAATCGGAAGTTAAATCGGACGATCCCAAAAAAAAAGGTTGGAATAAAGGGGGGTTGGATCGGTTGGATAGGAAATGGTAGGTGTGACGTATAATAAAATATATATATATATATATATATAGTATGCATAATTTTTAAAAAAAAATATAAATATAGAGTATGATAAGTGAATATAAAGGAATTAATGACTCTAAATAAACAATTACACATACAATTACACTCTATAATATATATATATATATATATATATATATATATATATATACACATATACTCTCTCTCTATCTATATACATATATACACACGGATATATACACACATAAACTCTCTCTCTATACTCTCTCTCTCTCTATACATATATTAATATACACACACATAAATTTATACACACATAATGACATAAACTCCCTCTCTCTCTCTACACATATATACACACGGATATATACACACACACATAAATCGGCGGCGACGAGGGTGAAGGAAGAGACGAGGGCGAGCGGCGAGTGGCGGACTCAAGACCGTGGTGGTTTGTGGCGGCGGTTGGTGGTGGATCTGTTGGTGGGGGTGATTTTGGTGGCGGCGGACTCGAGACCGTGGTGATTTTGGTGGCGGCGAGTGGCGGACTCAAGACCGTTGTGGTTTGTGGCGGCGGTTGGTGGTGGATCTGTTGGTGGGGGTGATTTTGATGGCGGCGGATCTGGCTTGGAGAGTGGCGTCAGGCGACGAGCGCGGGCAATTGCTAGCGGCGGACGGCGGCCTTTTTTCTTTCTTTTTTTTTTTTTTTTTTTTTTTTGTTGAAAATTCCATGGTTCACCGGTTCCCTTGTTTTCGCGAGTTTTCGAAACAGTTTTTCCGGTTTTTTGGGGCGGTCCAATAGCGATTCTATACACCTCTATTGGGCCGCTTTGGGGCGGTTCACCGATCCGACCGGTCCGACCGGCCGGTCGGACCCGATTTTTAAAACAGAGAAAAAGCACCAATATTTCCTTTTTATTTTTTTTCTAATTTTTATCTCTATTTTTTTGGTTCTAAATATTTATAAAACACCTTTTCTTTATACGCCACATTTCTGTTCTCATCCAAGTGGCCGCCACTTTCCTTTTTTTCGACTAATTATGTTTTTATGCAAAATTATTGATTCTATATATCAGATACATTTATTATTATTTAATGTTACTAACTTATGAATTTTTTTTTTGATAAATTTGCAGATATAATTTAGATAATACCTTAAGTTTGAATTTTGAACATGTGAAATTTAATCCTTTATCTATCTTATTCACTTTTTAAAAACAGTATTTGAAAATAAAAAATTTTTATTATTTCCTTTAATCTTAACCTCCTTAAAAATTATTTTATTATTTCAAATACTAATAAACAACTCGCTCATTAAAACACGAGCAAAAAAGTGAATGTGCAATCTAAATAGCACGAAGGGAGTATTAATTTATATATTTTGTTTAATATGTTATGTTTCTAAAAATTATTTGGACAATTTTTTTTTTTTTTAAATAGCTTAGTATTCTTCACTTTTTGTTTTCTTTCAAAGAAACAATTATACAATTGAAAAAATATATAAATAAATTGGGAAAAACTGTATTGTTCTTCTATAATTATCTGAGTTTTTATTTTTTTTTTCTCCTTTTTTCTTAGAGATAGTTGGTAATTTAGTGGGAAGAGATAAAAAAATATAATGGGAAGGAAAAAGAAACTGGGGGAGAGTTTCTATAAATATTTAGAATAAAAAGGGAACTGACTTGAATGAGCGGGGCAATATGTGATAGCGGGTAGTGCTGGTTTATAAATATGTAGAATATAAAAAAATTTAGAGAAAAGTTAAAAGAGTTTGAAACGGCGCCGTTTTGGAGGACAGGATGGTGTTGTACTGCACCTGATCAAAATTATTAAAATTATGAGTACTCAGATATAACCCCTCGTATTACATGAGTTGAAAATAAAATATACTACAGGTTAACTTATGTGTATATTCGTATATTACATTTGGGAAAGTAGGAGTAGTCGTGATAGAGTGGTATCAGAGCACGATTTGAGTCATATGTAGACTGTCTATGTACACGGGCTTAAAATTTGGGGAGCTCAGTTATGCCAGTAAATTTTATGTTATGTTAAATGAGTGTGTTCTGATTATTTTAATCAAATATAACTATGTTGTTCAACTTTACAACCGAATTAAATAGTGTTTTGCCTTAGTATTGGAATTTAATAGTGTAAAATTAATATGAAAATAAATATATAATGAAATGATAATATAATACCCACATTATGCAAATTATAATGTCTCATGAATCATAAAAGGATATATATTACACTTAGAATCATATAATTTTAAGAATATTTTGTTTATAAGAACATTATAAAAAAATAAAAAATTGTCTACCAAAATTTCAAATGCCTATGAAATTTTCCTACAAAAATAATTTAATCCTTAAAAGTGACTATTGCCTAGGATTTGCATACCAATTTTTAAAAAAATCTATGAAAAATTACTTACACAAAATAATTTTCTAGGCGAACAAATTATCTACCATGAAACTACCTACACATTTCTAATTTTCGTAGGCAAACTAATTAACTACAAAAGATAATTTCCTAGGTAACTTACATTTTTGTAGGTAATTATATTTATGGTTTAGAAATGTCTTACAAATAAATTTACCTACGAATTATATTCCGTATGCAAATTTACCTATGAATAAAAATATCTAGGCAAATTGAAATATTCCCTAGACAATCCTCTATTTTTTGAAATATTCCGTAGGCAATCCTCTATTTTTTTTAGTGGAACCTACCCTAACTTCTCTATTATAAGTTCCTAGTTTTTTTTATGATGCTTATTTAATAGACACAAATCATTGAAATACTTAGTTAATTTACATAAAAAGTGGGAAAAAAAATCATGACCATTTTACGAAATATTTGAAGATTAATTAAGATAGAAAATTTTGATTTCGTTCGACTACATAATATATGGTAGAACACCTCACATTACTATACTCTTACATAACGACAATGCTGCTAAGATGCTATTATATGATCGCCGTTACTGGGCCGTTAACTGCAGCAATGTATATATGCTCGTGAGCGTGTGTTGTTGTACATATGTATCGACGGATTGACGCATTGAACATGTGATATAAGGTGTTGAGTAAAATATATCCATAATCTATATCTATAATCTCTATAATGCAAAACCTATAAAAGATGATATGTCAAATGATAAAATGACATGTCAGCTGATGTGGCAAAGCCACATTTCTCTATTTCAAATCTCTTTAATATCATTCATTTGTAGTGTTGTTTTAATCTCAACAGTTGATTTTGTCTTCCATTTCCTATAAATTGTAACATCTCTTATTCATTTTTTCTCCATTCTATTTCACTGTTTCTCCTTTCTTCCTCTCAAATTCTCAGCCAATTCTTTTTATCGTCTCTTAGGGTTTCATATCATATTTCTCATTTGTTAAAAATGACAAAAATATATTATTTGTTAGATCATATTTGTTGGTGTCGATTTCATTTGTTTCTATTTTTTTGCAGTAATTTAACTAATAATTGTTTTGTAATTTTTAGATTAATTATTATTGTGGAGAAGATTAACTTTGAAGAATAAGGTGATTTCTTTATTTCTATTTTGTTCACATTTTATTCGTATTGTTTTTCATATTCTAACAAATGTGTTTTGATTTTAAGATTTATATATTTTCTTGAGAAGATTGTTTTTGGAGAACGAGAAAGATTATACCTGGAAATGAATACATAAAGATGGGTTGATGTCTACAATGAAACCGATGACATATTAACAAGTTTCGTTTAATGTTTACTGTTTCTGTATATTTTAATGTAACTGATATTCGTCTCTTCAATATACTTTATTCGAATATGATCTAATTTTCTTTTTAATGAGTAATGATTGTTCTTTACTTCAACTATAATTTCGTCGCATATGATTAGATTTTTGGCACAATCAATACATTTGTCCATGAATTTTTATTTTTCAATAAAGTCCATTATTCTATAGAGACCCTTTGACTATCTAATTTTTTAATTGGCGCAGTCATAGATTTGTTCCAAAATTTTATGGAGATTTAGGTATATTTTTTTGAAATCAATGCAATAATTAATAGATATAATTAACAATATTAGTTAATATTGCAAATTAAAAAACAGATCCAATCTCAAATTATTGATTTTATTTATATTGAAACTAGATCAAGAATTATAGAAAGTATTTGACTAATATCTATATACATGGTTATCTTATTTTTTTATCAACTATGAATTTTATTATTTATTTATTTATTTCTCAAATATTATAAACATATCTATAAAAAAAAAAAAAATTGCAATATTATGGTTAATTTATTTCGTTGACTTAACAATTAATAAATATAACTTATTACTTATTTATATGACAAATATTTTTAAAAATTATTTGATTCAATTTTTTTTTCTAAATTCATAGTTAATCGATAATTCATATATGTATGCTTAATTAACATATATAAATTGTGTACTTAAAATAATTAATGTTATGCAATGCTAAACAAATTTTCAAAAGTGATTGACAAGGTACCCTTAATAATTAATTGACAATACTATATTAACAATCCAAATTTCCAAATTGATTAATTGAAAATTTTTTATCTTAATTAAAAAATATTCAATAATTAAGAAAGATCTATGCAATTAATAATTACAGATTAGTTAACAATATATAGGAGTCCAAATTTCAAAATTGGTTAGTTGACCAAAGATATACTCAATATATAACAAAATTTGCGAAAATTGATTTAGTTGACCAAATTTCCAAGTGATTGCCAAGATATAATTAATAATTAATAAATGTAAAAGAGTAATATAATTTTTTTGTTATTGTAATATTAATAATTAAATTAAAATAATATTAATAATTGAATTAAAATACGTTCAAAATTAAATTTTAAATATATCTTCAAGATAGCGAAATTATGATTTTTATAAAAATATATGGACTGGTATCTACGGACCCGAAATAATTTTACGACAACAAATAGTGTTTAACTTACCTAATCAACATTTATTATTAATTTTAATCTTCTAATTTTTATAGAAGAATTATTTAAATTAAAGTCTAAATTAAAAATTATTCATTTTTTTTGATCTAATATTATTTATTCTTATCGCGATTTAGTTATTTTAGGAGATATTGTATTCAATTTGTATTGTTACAAAAATTCTACATTTTCTTTCAAATATTTACTCTTTTAATTTTTTAGGAAAATTATTTAAAATAAAAAGTATAAACTAAAAATTGATCAAGATACTATATTATCACTAAACTAATATTCTATGATTTGAAAGTTCTTTCTTTTTGGAAAAAAAAAATCTCCAGCTATCTAATACCAGAGAATTGAAAATATGAATTTATACAAAAACTCACACTTTATTATTTCTAAGATAATATTATAGGATGAATTTAAATTTATAACTTTAATCCAAAATTTCTACATTTAATTTAAAATTAAATAAATATGTGTAACTCGGGTTTTTTTTTTATATGGACAAATAAATTCTTGTAACTTCCAAGCATATCCAGACTTAATAATTATAATAACAACTAAACCTATACATGTATATTTAATCAAATTTTAAGATTTTAGTTTTCATATCATTAAAAATAAATATTAATCAAATATTATTTCTAAATTTATTTGCATAGATGAATATTATTTTGAATTTTATTTCTTTATATAAGTTAATTAATATTTAATGTCCAATTAATGATAATTGATTATAAATAATTACTAAATTATACAAAGTCAAACTATATATAATTAGATACAATATTTTTTTAATGGAAGATATGTAATAATTAATTAAACATAATTTTCTTGGTCTAATTTATTTAAATATTTTAAATAATGTACGCGTGTCAAAATATTTGTAAATGTAAATCATCTGATTATTAGACCAATAAATGAATTATTTTTTGGATAAAATATTTGAATCTACAAATATTTTGGGACAATTAAATTCACATTTCACATTACATGAAAACACTATGTCGAATGTCTTTTCATCCCCATACATCAATATCAATGCAAAAGGTCGGTCATTTATTTATTTTATAATTTATTAATTACTTTTAAAATTGATTAGGTATAATAAGTTATATTAAATATTTTTTTAAACAATTGAAATCAGATACACACAAGTCTGTTTTTACAAACAAAGATTAACATTTGAAGAAGATGCAAATATTCCGACTCCATTAAATAGAGGATATCCTTTAAATACATTTAATATTGGTAAGATTTATTTTTACAAAAAATTTATGTAATATATTTCACTAGACGTAACACCGCGTACTACAAGGGATTAAAAATAATTTTTTATTATTAGTTTTAGATTAAATATTTCAAACATTAAATTAGTTTGATTAATTTAATTGTAGATGTAATTTTTATTTTCTAATATTATATGTGAACATTTAGATTTATTTCTTATTCTAAATTATATATTATGGAGTATATATTTAATATTATGTATTCGTGCAAATAAGAATGATGACGCGGAGTGTGAGAAAATCACTATAAATAACCTAAAAAATTAAATGGTTTAATTTTATTTTTTTACAGAAGCTCATTCTTCTCATGTCATTGCCATCGCTCATTCTTCTCATGTCATTGACATTATCCGACTTAACGAATAGTAAGTACTCAACTACTATCACAATTCATCGAATAATTAATAATTAAGCTAATTAACTATTTAATTTTTTTATCTTATAATCAATAGCAATATTTAACCAGTATCGAGTTGTGCGTTCAAATGTTAAATCTACTACGTCATTATCTCAAAGTATAACAATGAACTCAAATTGTTATATAGATATGTCATTGTCATTATCTAACTTAAAGAATAGTAAGTACTCAACTACTATATCATAATTCAATGAATAATTAATAATTATGCTAATTAACTATTTAAATATTTTTGTTTTATAATCAATAACAATATTTAACCAGTATCGAGTTGTGCATCTAAATGTTACATCTACTACGTCATTATCTCAGAGTATAAAAATGAACTCAAATTGTTAGACTTTTTTTCTTCTTAATTATTAATTAAAAAATTTTAAAATTATAACTTGCTTTATGTAAATTGATATTTCCTACATATCTTATATGTAGATAAAGGAAAAGTTTTACTAAATTAAGCTAAAAGAAAAAGCAGTTTGAGTAAAAAATATAAATCGAGGAGATCACCATTGGGAACACGAACATTCACATTTAAGTACTCAAGTGAATGAAGTAATTTCTTCTAAGCACTTCAGGAATTGGTAATATACCATTTTATAATTTATTTATTATCTATTGTCATGTATGTTCATTACTTATGTATCTGCACAGTTAATTTATTTCAAAATTTCTAAATATGTGAATTTAAACATATTTTTTATTGTGAAATACGAAAAAGAGGTCTAGGTCCACATGATAGAAGCGATATCGGGAATTTACAAAGTAATTATACAAATCAATGGATAATATTTTTAATTATGAATTTTTCTTCTGACTGTAACAATAATTAAAAAAAAAATCATGTTTTTTTTCAAACTATCTTGAATTTGGTGATGCAACATACATGTGTATTTATTGTAACATAAATATGTGGTTGAAGAACGAAGTAAGAAGAATGAGAACCCTCCAAAGTTTCCATTATGTTGTTCAAATGGAAAAAAAATCAACTACAAATGGTGAAAGCACCATATGAAACTATTATGGTATGTTTGTTTTGGGCTTATAGTGGGTGGGAGAAATCCTGAACTTTGAAATCTTGAGATTTTAAATTTTGATGAATAGTTAAAATGTATTTTTGTTTTGAGATTTTATAGGGTTGGATAATGGAAAAGTTGATTAGTGTGGTATTATTATATTATCATGAGTGTGTTGGAAAAATAAAAAGGTAGATGGTGTGAGTGTATTGAAAGAATAAAAAAAAGAGTAGTGATAGGTGATAAAGTAGAGTAGGATTAATGAGAATTTTAAATCCTGAGGATATTTATCATATTATCTCTAACTAATGCATACATTCTACTCTCCATTAATCGTGGGAACAAGATTCCTAATCTTGGGGATATTTATCGTATTATATCTACTGAAATACCAACTAAAGATGATGATTTGATATTGCACGATTTGATTGGAAATAATATGATGCATGGTCCGAGCAAACTTTCAAATATAAACTCTCATTGCATGGTTGAAAATTATTGTTCTAAATGTTTTCCAAATATATAAAATGAAGAAACTACAGTTGACGACGAAGGGTATCCTCTTTACAAAAGAAGAAGTAATTTTCTGCCGTGATAAAAGGTGAAATTACTATTGATAATTCTTTTGTGGTACCTTATAGTTCAATTTTGTTGAGAAGATACCAAGCATATATTAAAGTTGAGTGGTGCAATTGACATAAATTTATTAAGTATTTGTTCAAGTATATTAACAAGGGTCCTGACAGAGTAACAACAAGCGTTGTCGAAGGTGGGGAAGAAGAAAACGATTCTATAAAATTTATTTTGACAATTATATCAATTGTAGATATGTTTCTCCATGTGAAGCCGTTTGGAGAACACTATACACTGCAAATACCCAACAATGCAGAGGTTGAACTTTCATATTCCAAATGAGCAAACGATTTTTTGTGATGATGATTACATTGATAATATACTTGACAAACCAACTGTAAAAAATCAATATTTTTAGCATGGATGGAACACAACAAGAATGATGAGAAGGCTAGAGATTTCACTTACATTGAATTCACTTCGAAGTATATTTGGGATGGAAAAAAATTGAAAGTGAAAAGGGAGAAAAGACTGTAAGTTTTCAGTGGGAAAGTTGTGTTATGTTCCACCAGGAGCTGGAGAACAACATTATTTGAGCATTCTATTACCTCACAACAAGGGTTCAATGTCGCAGCGATGAGGGATTGCTGAATTCTCCAGATGGATTCTAAAAATTGATAACAGTAAATTTGGAGACAGTAGGTATGTGTTAGTAGATATTGAGTCTACCGAAGAAAATTTAATTTATGATGAAATTTATTATGTTGCTTCTATGATACAAAGTATTTAGCAGGACGTAGCTGATAATTTAAGTTCAGATAATACATTGAGGATAGATCAATACTTGCACAAACACATAGTGATGTGAAATCCATTAATGAGAAGCTTCTACATATGATTTCTGGTGATAATAAGGTATATTTTAGTTCCGATAGTGTCTGCATAACGGAGTGTCAATCAGACTCTAATGCATAGATGTTCTCTGTCGATTTTTTAAACTTCATTAAGTATTCAGGATTACCAAACCACAACTTGATCTTGAAAGAAAGAGTGTCGATAATGCTTCTAAAAAATATTGATAAAAACTCAGGATTGTGCAATGGAACAAGGTTGATTGTTATAAAGCTTGGAAATAATATTATTGAAGCATAAATAATTTCTGGAAGAAATATTGACAATAAGGTATTCATCCCAAGAATGACATTAAGCAATTCAGACCAAACAATGTCTTTAATGTTTAAGAGGAGACAATTTTCTAATATGTTTTGAAATGATGGTAAATAAAAGTCAGGGTCAATCGTTGTCTATTGTGGGTTTGTATCTTCTAAAGTCGGTGTCCATACACGAACAATTATATGTCACAGTTTCTAGAGTCAAAAGCAAAAGACGATTGAAAATCCCGTGTCTTAATTATGATGTGAAATCTTGCAAGTATACAACAAATGTTGTTTATAAAGAAATTTTTTCAAAATTTATAATTATGTGTGATATATTTTGATTTTAAAATATAAAATTTTGAACTCTTATGTGTTTTATAAAAAATAAAGTACAATGATATGTAAAATCTCATTTCGAATATTTAGATTACATTTTCATTTTTAAAAATAGAAAATAATAACTAACTAAATAAATTTTTAATTTTAATTTAACTAAATGCAAAAAAAAATATCTAGCCCGCGTAGTACAGGGTCTAACACTAGTATATATATATTTGAGAGATATCTCATGTAAATATATTTAATCATTCATAATTATAGTGGACGTTAGTTATCTTACGTTACGTGCATATATATGTTACATAATATGTGTAGCTTTTTATGCTAGCACCTTATTGGTTACAAGAACTAGTGTCACGTAAAAAGTAAGTTATAACATGATGATTCGGGAAAAATAATGAAAAATGACAAGAGTTAGGCAACTGATATGTGTTCACTTTCCTCTCCTTTTCTATTACTTTCCTCCCTTTAAACTTTCCAATTTTGAGTAATGGATTATTATGGTAATAAATGGCCCAACACTTTTGGATTTGATTACATATATAGTATATTACTATAAGCCGACCTCAGCACTCCACATTGTCTACCACAATGTCTTAATTCCATTTGATTTATAGTGATGAAAAAATTCAAATATTTTTATGTTTCTTTATAATTTTTAATTAATTCCATTATTAATTATTATTGTACAATATGTGCATGGTAAATATATACTCCCTTCGTCCCAAAGAAACGTGCACGTTTACTGTTTTCACGTGTTTTTGCGAGCGAGTTTTTTATTAGTATTTGAAATAATAAAATAATTTTTAAAGATGACGCAATAGATGGGAGATAGATCTATAATACCCCTCTTTAAAAATAACTTTATCATTTGAAATATTAATAAACAATTCGCTCACAAAAACTCGATAATAAAGGTGGTGTGCACGTTGTTCCGGGAAGGAGGTAGTATACCAATATTATATCAATCTTGATGATACCCTAATCGCAGGCCTAAAAATTGGTTTATCACTTGATATTACCATCCTAAACACCGCTAGTGCTAATTAAATAAAAAAAAAAGTTTAAACACAATATAAAATTCTGTGATATATATATTAGACATTGAGAGCAAAAAAGGTTGATGTCATTAATCATTTGCAGTGCATTCTTGTTGTTCAATAAGATATAATTATCTCCATCTTGCAGCTACTTGATTATGTGTCCATTGGCCATAATTGCTACCTCCAATTAATTAGTGTAGTAATTATTTTCTTGGCTAAAGTTAATGTTAGTATATATATATGATCACTACTACTCACAACTTTAGTTGTCACCTCTAATATATATTATATAAAAAAAGCTTTTTTGTAACATTTACATTATTATATTGAGAAATATATGGTACATATACGACAACAATGATATGAACATGGCCCCTCATAAAACTTGCTGTACATGGATGTTTTGGTTTTCTACGTATGGGTAATTTTATATTTTTTTTAACTCTTTTATACATACATGCATATATACGTGATCATATAGCTTTGTGTTAAGCTCCATTTGGTAGGGGGTATGAAATTAGTACGAGATAAAAAAGATTTGTATAATATAATACGAGTTGGTTGTATTATCTTAGTTTTTGAGACGACGTAATATATAGCCAAGAACATAAAATTAGTATTCCACTTTATAGGGTGTAATAAATCTGTATAAAATTAGCATGACACTTGGTAAGGGATAATAAACATGTATAAAATTGAGAATTTCATTGAAATGTCCTATTTACCCCTTGACCCAAACATAATTAAAAGCCTATTTTGGTTGTTTTTTAAAACATATTTAAATTGAATATATTTAATTAATTAAATATATTTTTATACATATATTTTAAATTAAATATATTTTATAAATATAAGGAGTAATAAACATGTATAAAATTGAGATTCCATGAAATATCCGATTTTACCCTGTGTACAAAAACATAAAAACCCCTTTTTTTTAATTGTGGGCTAATATGTGGTATTAATAGTGGTCATGTCCATGTAATAATCAGGATTCATCATACCAAAAAATATTTATGGCATTTAAATTTTATTAAGAAGAATCAGTTTTCCAAATAAAAAAATAAGTTGATTTGATGACTATACTACAATCTTATAACTCAAAAACTCATTTTTCTCTTCTTCATTTATTTCCTGACCAATCATTACCAAAACAAAACTTTAATTAACCTCTCAAAATACAGATAAATATTTCATTACAATATCAACTATCAATTATACTTTGGTATAATGATTCTGCATCCTAATAAGTGCTACATATTTGAGCCTTAAACATCACTTGCAACTTAAGTAAATTACAAACAACCAAGAAATCTTTTTAAACTCATGAGCACAAATCACTGAATCACCACCAAATGACTAGAGAAGTTTCATAAGATTCAAGATTCATGAGATTTGAATAATGAAATTTGATAATCCCAACTTTGGGTATCTAAGTTCTACAGACAAGTACTAATGAAGTTAGAGAGGGAGCAGTTCGTATGATAATCCCAACAGATACGAGAGCAGTTTTTCCCTTCAGTATGAAGTCTTCTATTGTCTCAGGTTTCTCGGATGAACATCCTGGTGGAACAATGGGCAAAGCTTCCTAATAATTCAAAATAACTATCATAGTAAGTACATCAATATATAAAAGATTGATAGTTCCATTATAATATGAGAATATCTTTCAGATTACACCTGTTCCATGATTCCCCTGTACATCACCAAGACCCTCTTTCCATATGCACTATCATAATTATAAGCGCTGAGAGATACATGTCCTAACATATACATATCTTGTACAAATGGTCATATGCATAGATGAGTCGTATAACTGGTCATATGCAACCAATATGGATATGTATATGTTTTATGCTAATTCCTACAACCTAGAATCGTAGAATAGATGAGTCCAATGTTTTCATAACCGAACCGGTGATCAAACCGGACAGTCCACCGGTCAGTGGTTCAATCGGTCGGACCGGTTCAACCGGTGGTTCAACCGTTGAAATGATTTCTGCCTAATTTTTTTCAATATTTCTTATATTTAGTTAAAAAATAAAATAAATATACACCTATAAAAATTTAAACATATATCTTATAACTTTTCATATCTAAGAAAACACAATTGAGTCATGATCATAATAAAAAACAACACAATAATATGAGAGAAAGTAACTTAAAAGGGAAAAATGAACCTTATATTTTTATCCCACATCAAGTACATATTAAAAGAAAATGTAAGAGAAAATAAAATCTCATAATTTTGTCCCACATCGAAAATGTTAAAAGAAAATGTGAGAGAAAACAATATAAAAGGGGAAAAGTGTACTTCACCTCATATATTTGTCCCACATCGAAAGTGTTGGAGGAAAATGTGAAAGAAAGTATTATAAAAGGGGGTGAATGTGGAACTTGATTCATATATTTATCCTACTTCATACATTTATCCCACATCGAAAGTGTTGGAGAAAAATGTAAGATGAAGTATTATAAAAGGGGTGAATGTGGACCTTGGTTCATTTTATCTCACCTCATACATTTATCCCACATCGAAAGTGTTGGGAAAAAATGTGAGAGGAAGTATTATAAAAGGGGTGAAGTTGGACCTTGGTTCATATTATTACCACCTCATACATTTATCCCACATCGAAAGTGTTAGAAGAAAAATGTAAGATGAAGTATTATACATTTATCCCACATCGAAAGTGTTGGGAAAAAATTTGAGAGAAGTATTATAAAAGGGGTGAAGTTGGACCTTGGTTCATATTATTCTCACCTCATACATTTATCCCACATCGAAAGTGTTAGAAGAAAAATGTAAGATGAAATATTATACATTTATTCCACATCGAAAGTGTTGAGAAAAAATGTGAGAGGAAGTATTATAAAAGGGGTGAAGTTAGACCTTGGTTCATATTATTCTCACCTCATACATTTATCCCACATCGAAAGTGTTAGAAGAAAAATGTAAGATGAAGTATTATAAAAGGGGTGAATGTGGACCTTGGTTCATTTTATCCCACCTCATACATTTATCCCACATTGAAAGTGTTGGGAAAAAATGTGAGAGAAAGTATTATAAAAGGGTTATCCCACCTCATACATTTATCCCACATCAAAAGTGTTGAGGAAAATGTGAGAGAAAGTAGTTTAAAAATATTTTAAAAAAAATGTGAAAACCGATTTTTTCCGGTTAGGCGGTTCGCCGGTTGAACCGATTTTTTTTCGATTTTGACCGGTTCAACCTGAAAAGCGGTTATTAGGGCTTTTTTTGACCGGTTTGCCGGCCGGTTCTCGGTTCAACCGGCCAGTTCAAACCGGTTATGAAATCATTGGATGAGTCGACCAATCTAAATAGCGCCAATCTTGTACAACTGATCAGAAGGATCAGAGTTCATATATCAACTTCATAAAATTCTAGAAGATGACAAATAAATTGTTTCACTACAAGAAAAAAATATACCAAACAAAATAATACTATAAATTAAATAAGCAAGACACAGTAATTTAATAGCAAATTTCTTCCACTATTTCCTTCAATTGCACTAAATGAAGCTTTGGAAGGACAAAGCTCCTGGCATTTTCATTCCCTGTTCCAATTCTATGTCTGACATCAGAAACAAAACTATAGGAAAGATTAATAGAGGTTGCAGACTGAATCCATATTGAGTAAACATAGAGTTAAGGAAACATTTCCGCAAAAGCAACAGAAAATCAGGGAACAATATACTAAGTCATTCAGTTCAGATTATAGACACACGGTGCAAGGATATAATATAATCGGGGGAAGCAGGAACAAGAAGAAGAACTCCTCATGGAAGTTGAACCATGTCCTGCCAAATCAAGAATTCAATAAGTGAAATAAAGTAACACTACTATGATGGTTCCAAATTCCAAGTGCAAAAGATGAAAAAAGAAATCATAATATTTGTTAACCTCCTAATTGCATATTCATAATCAAGATAAATAGTAAGCCAATAAATTATTAGCCATCCTTCTTTGTTCTCCATGTTTAAGCTAATCTACATTTACATTAAGCAATTTTTTAGTCATTCCAATCAATTTCTAACCTCAAAGGGAAGAACCCCACAAATAAATTCAAGAACCCAACAGATGAAATTCAACAGAAACATAGGGCATGCTATTAATCTAACAAAACAAGATCTAACACACAAGAACATAATGCATTCACCATATTCACAATCTAACATAAAATACCACAAAAAATCACAAAAAATAACCCAATCTTCAAAAATACAACTAAAACACCAGAAATCAATCTCAAAAAGACTATTAATCAAAATTTCAAGATTCAAGCTTCAAAAGTTTCCGCGAGTGCGGCGTGGTAATTGCTCCGCTTCAGAATTCAAAATACAACTAAAACGAGACGGCGTGGTAATTGCTCTGCGAGTGCGCCAGGACGGCGCGGCCTTGACGGATGAAGGCTTTCGCGAGGAATTGGCCGAAGTTTCTGAACCCTACGACGGCAATTTTGAGCTTCGTCGACTAGGCGAAGCGGCGGCGGAAATGGAGGTGCAGCGGCGGTGGAGAGGAGGGAGGAGTTGTAATTGTTTGGAGCCGGTGGGGGAGGAGGGAGATGGTCGACGGCAGGTGCGGAGACGGTGGGTTGGATGGAAGGGAGAAGGAAATAAAATGGGAATCTCGTGCCTGAAGCGTATGTGTAATTTGGGAGGGGTAAATTGGACATAAAATTATACCGTAGAAGCCCTCTTACTCGAACACCCCCAACGTGAATACATTAATTAAGCAGTGTGGCTACAGTGTTTTAACCATAATATCAACCGCGTCGGCAAGATAAATGTCGGATCCATACAAAATTTGTATGCCCATATACCTTGATACCAAACATCCCGCTAAATTTATAAATGCAACTGTTAAATCCATATACTCCCCTACCAAATGGGCCTTATAATTATAAACCAGAGTTCAAGACTCAAATATATTATTATATAGAGATATTTTTGCATGAGATGGTCTAATGCCGCTTTAACACTTTGAGAGGGGTCGGTGTTTATTTGTGCTAGAGTATACCCGTCTCATACAAGTTTTTGTCTATTATATATATTAATCAAAGAGACACACTCGTATGAGACGATCTCACGATGAGACGGGACATAAATTGAGCATTGACGTTTTAACACTTTACAAGAGGTGAGTGTAATTTGTGTTAAATTTTATCCATGTCTTATACATGAGACCGTCCAATATAAATTTTAATTTGTCCTTGTTCGAAATAAATAGACCCAGTGCACTTGTTAGTTTAAAAGGGATCGGTTTCGGATCTAACATACTGCGATCTAATTTTTTTATTTCATTTTATATTATATATTAACCTTGTTATATGTTGCATGCTAAATTCATATAATACAAGATTAATAAAATAGGACAGAAAAACACGTGATATATTAGTATATATATAAGAAGACAAATTAAATATGTCGAAATTAATTAGATTGTGATGACAAGGTGTTGAGATGTTTTGAGTTGGGTATATGCAGAATTTTTGTTGATGTTGTTAAAATGAGGAGCAATCAGAAATAAATGAGCATATGTGTCACGGGTCCTCCAGTTTATATTCATTGCATCATATTCATATTTCATAACCTTATCTTCTCATACGAGACTGAAAAGATGGATGATATTTCGTTTATCGAATCATATTACATGTAAGGGGGTAAATGAGTCAAGTCGGCTCACGAGATACTCGTGTTCGATTCGTAAAAGGATCGAAACCGGCTCGAGCATAATCAAGTCGAGTCGAGTTCGAGCTACTCGATTAGTTTTCGAGTTCGAATTCATAAATACTTAGCTCGAGAGGCTCGCGAGTCTAATCGAGCTTGCACAATAGTTACTATATTATGTCATTAATTTTACTAAATATATATACTTATATTTTAATAATATATTTTATATTTAATTTTATAAAATTGTACAGATAATCAATTTTCCGAATAAATTTTCAATTTTTTGACAAAAATGACTAATATTAAAATTAAAAGAATCAAAATTAATAAAATAAAAATTTATAAGATCATTTGTATTTTTTTCATTGAGTGCAACCTAGTGGTGTTAGTGAAGTAGTATATAATTACCCTATTGGAAACATGTACCTTTCTTGAGTCACTTTCACATGGCCTACTCCAGTTTTAGTTTTATAACAAACTCCTCCATTACACATGAATGCTACATAGTTGTCGGTATAATTTATTGTCTTCCAATTTTTCTTTGGACCCCACCCCAACCCCTCAATTCAATAAAAGAATGGTCGGTTCAAACCTCTAAATAGGTGGGAATAATTTTTGAGATAAGATTAGTTCATACATAGCTCCACTCTGGTTTGAAGTAGGGTCCCCGCTAATGAATGGTAGGTTATGATTTCTCGAATTAATCGATTTTTGTGTCGAATATCGAATTATTAAAAAATAAAATAAAATAATGGTCAAATATTAAAATAGATTAATATATTTTCATACCAACTTTAGTCATACTTTGGTTGATAAAATAAGTCATGTACGCGTGTTTTAAAGATCATAAATTTATATTCTACCTCATCCGAATGATCAAATCTGTCCTCTTTGCTCCAATGCCTCTGAATCGGCTGCACATTTATTCATTGAGTGTGACAAATCATAGGTTATTTGGTACGCGTGCTATAATTGATTTGGTGTACGTTCGATTTGTCATAATCAAGCTAATATGTATTTCAAATCTTTTATGGGCTTACTGGATGGTAAAAAAGGCAAACTTGTTGCAACTGCTTTGTGGATTTGTATTGTTTGGGTCATTTGGAAAAATAGGAACAAATTTGTCTTTGAAGGAAAGGTTTTTGATACGGGAAATACTGTAGAGGAGATCAAAGGAAGATTGTGGAGTTGGTTTTTAACTAGAAATTCTTCTTGTTGTAATTTGACTTATAGAGATTGGCTATTAGATTGTTAGGGATTACCCTTGTTCTTCGAGTGTAGATACGAAATCATGTAAAGGTTCTATACTAGGTAGCTCTTGTACCTATTCTTTCATTCTTTAATGAAATTTGTCTTATCAAAAAATATATATATATATATATATATATATATATTCATTTGCTAATATTTTCTTAGGTGAGTTCATTACATGTATTTTTATCTAGTTTAATTTATATAAAATCTTATGTGGATTATTGCGACTCTTTGTACGATTTCTTTAAAGACAAAAACTTCCGTAAACGCAGTTACATGAGCTCTTCATTTTTGTAATTATCAATTATTGTGTATATAAATTGCTACTGTTATACATAATGAGTATTGCTATTGTGCATAGATAGTGGTCAATTTTTAAAAAATCAAGCATAGTTTTAAATAATAATATTTCATATACATGTGTTGATATTTTTTTACGCATAACAACGATCTTTAGAAAAAGAAAGGTCATGTGAACTCGTGAACTGCGTGTTCTAAATATATATATATATATATATATATATATATATATATATATATATATATATATATATACACATGTAGTTAGGGTTGTAGACAAGCGAGTATATTGAGCTTGAACTCGATTCGATTAGAATACTCGAACCTCGAAACTCGATTCAAACTCGGTCGAGCTCAAATTTTTAAGCTTGCAAAGAAAAATTATTTCTTTATTCTCACTTTTACTCCCTTGAATTGGTTGCATCTAGTTTTCGATTCTTAAAATATATGAACATATGTTTTCTATTATTTTGGTTTGATGATCAGTTTGAAAACATGTATAGTACAGTATAACATACTCCCTCCATTTTTTTTTGTTTCATGTTTCGGGGCAGCATTCTTGTTTTTAATTATTTGAGTTTTAGATATTTTTTATATTTTACTCCAAATTCCAATTTGTTTTCATAATTTTACAATTATCTTTTTAAATAAATTATTTAATGAAAGATAACTTTGTCTTTATTGACTCACTCTTAATTTCATTAACAAATTCTAATGAGTAGGTCTCTTGTGCACCAAGTGCACCGGGCACTTGGGTATAAATGACCCATTTAAAATAACCGGGTCGATTCTATTAATTTAATATTTAATGGCATATGAGTTATAAAATTCGAATGTAGCCCAGTGGCTTGACATCTCCTCTTCAGTGCATGAGGTTTGAGGTTTGAATTCCACATTGGTTTTTTTTCCTTTTTTTTTATGCTTTTTTTTTTATGGTTTTTTTTTTTTTATGGTCCAAATTTTGGCACTAGTGAAAAATTGGGAGAAATAAGGGGTACACTCGTACTAAACCGTGCAACTACCAAACCCTAAACCTGTTAGAAAAACATAAAAATCTAATTACTAATACAAAAAAGAAACAACTATACACTATTCTAAAAAAACGAACTAGCTAATAATCGAAGCAGTCAATTAGGTAATATATAAAACATGCAATTAACTAATACTAAAACTTCAACTAAATAAAATAAACGCCAAGAACTTAAATAATACATAAGCAATCAACTATACGATACAAAAAACGCGCAACTAACTAATAATAAGTGAACCGTCAAGAATTTGGATTATATGTAAAACACAAAGTAAATTTAATCTTGAAAACTTCAACTAAATAACATAGAAACATGCAATAGAAAACAACAAAGCCTACTATTTGATTATTTTTATGAACTTAATACAGTTTTGATTCAGTTAAATTCCTCAATGACCAAATGGATGATAATTCCCCTGATATAAGGCAATCTCAGGACTACTATTATGAGAGAGAAACAAGAGAGAGGTTACATAAAAAGTTAAACTACATTTACCATACTCTCTTTCCTAGCTATCATCTTTCTCATTCTATGCTTATGCTATGACAACTCTGCCACCATGTTTGCACTCAATGTAATCACTTTTCTGGTAATTTACTCCCAATTCATCTTCTTCGTTGTCATCTGTAGTCACTTTCAATTCAATTTTGTGTTTGTATGATATTGTGCTTCAATCCCTGATTACGAAATTGAGTGCACCATTTCGTCAATATCACTTTAAAAAATCCCATTTTTTATTTTTCCTGAATCTTGTTAAATTATTTGTGATTTTCTGAATCTGATGTTGAAAAAATAATTTCGTAATTCTGGTTCATCCCCGTCATCGACGGCAAGGCGGCGAACGTATACGGTTGATCCACGTCATCATCGTGGTGGAAGCGGGCGGGCGGGCAGCGCGTGAGGCAACCAGAATTCGTCAGCTATGTCATCTACTGAAAACACGCTTTCCATCCCCTCTGTCTCTCGCTGGTCCCTACCTTTTTTTCGCTTGCTTGAAACAGTGAATGAAACAGAAAGAAAATAATTTAGTGAATTTCATTCCTATTTATAAGGATCCGAGAAATACAAACAGGACAGGGTTAATCCGTACACTTGGTTCATATGATACCTACCAAATTCTAATACATCAAATAATAAAAAATAAAAAGGTAAAATGAAAATACTACATCTTAAAGCAGGACCCTTATATGTACGCATCACACCCCTTATTATAAGAATTTATATATTATATATGCATAATAAAAAATAGCTATGCCCCTTAACAGTGGCGGACGGAGAGGGGTACATGGGGTATAATCGTACCCCAAAATGAATGTTCCTCTTTATACTTTGTGTTAAAAAAATAAATTTGTATTTTATTATGTATAATTAAAAAAAAAATACTCAAATGTATCCCTAAATTTTAAATTCTACTTAAATATATCCCCATGTTTTGAATCATAAATCCGCCATTAACAATGTTTTTGACGCCTAAGTCGCGCATTATTGAACTCACATATGGAGCGGCCCTGTGTCACTCAAAAAATTGACAAATATTATAATTTAAATCACTTGAAATTAACCACGAGAATGAACAATACTTATGATTTTGAAGTCGCGATTCATAGGGAATGCGTAATTAAAATATGAAATTGATTGAGAGTTTTCCTTCCTTGATGAGAGACAATTCAAATGAGAGTAGTGGCGGCCGTCGATATGACCAAAATAAAAAGTTAAGTCGAGCTCGAGTCGAGTTCAAACTTACGAGTTTCTTGTCTTGAGCTCAAGAAAAAGAAATGTACTTAAGGAAAAAGTAAAAGAGAAAACTAAATATTATATTGTGCAAGAAGAGAAACAGAAACAAAGAAAAACGAGGATGTAAACTAGACAAAATTATGAGAAGAAAAGTCATCTCACGCAAATGTCTGTTATTGGGACATATTTCCAGATTTATATGCCACCAAATTTAGGGGTCAATTGTACGAATATGAAAGTTTCTTGTGTATCCCTTGCTAAAAAAAAAATTAAAGAAAAAATTGATAAACTTGCTTTGTTTCATATCCAAGGCGATAAAAGACATAGAAAAGAAAAAAAGCAGTGTGTACAATAAAAAAAAAAAAAACCCAGTGAATATATATGACATCATGTTGACTCCATGATGGTAATGATAGTACCACTTTTGTTTTGCTTTCTCACCAAGCATTTGTTTTTATTGTTAAAAATAAATACTAGAGTCCTATATATTTAAGTTAATTTTATACACTGTTAAAAATAAATATTTGAATCCCAAGACAACTTTAAGTTTTTATCTTTAATCTTTTCTTTCATGTGACTAATATACATTTTTTTATAGCAAAAATGATTTTATAAAGAGATACTAGTACATGAGATTGGACTATTTATCTACCCCTTTATACTTTAGCATTGATTAAGAAAGCTTATTCTTAAAAAAGAAAAGATTAAGAAAGCTTTTAAGCATATAAATCTCAAATATTCGAGAGAGCTTTTTTGGGTTTGCAGAAGCTTTTTTTTGTCAATCAAGCTTCACACATTACACTTTTTAAGATCACAAATTCTAACAACTCGATTTTGTGGATCTCTTGACGCCTCTCTTTATCACAAATTGCATTACAAACAACCGAAAGGGACACAAATATCAAATATATCGTCTCATTTGATACCTTTTTTGTGGTCTTTTTGTAGCAAATGAGCCTTGTATATTTTGAATTTCATTGTATTAGTATGCGATTTAATATACGAGGTAATCTTTTGTAAGACTGTCTTATAACAAACTTGTTATGACATTCACATGTGAGACCATTTTCATCTGATATGTAATTTTTAAGAAAAAAGAGCCTATAAGACTGTTTAATTATAAATTCGTTAAAACATTCTCACGTGGGACCATTTTCACTAGGTATGTAATTTTTTATTCGTTATGACATTCTCACGTGTGACTATTTTCACTAAATATGTATTTTTTTTTTAAAAAAAAGGGCTGGTAGGCGAAATACATTTAGTTTAGATCAAACTATCTCATGTGATATCAATCTCATACAAAAATTTTGTCAATTTATTAATAGGTTAGATTTGCCTCTACCACAATTATTTGTGTGTATGTTCTATATATATATATATGATGTGTGATCTATGTAGCACCCACCAAATATACGTTAAACACTCACTTTTTGATGTAGGGAATTCGTGAATAATAAACACTTCTCAATCTTCGATGATTCATATTAAAATGCAGCCAATGAAAAAATAAGAGAAAACTCGATAAATTTTTAAATCATTATAAAAAAATCAAGTAATCATAATATTTACAAGATGACCTCTTAAATAATAGTAGAAAAACTAATAAAAGGTAAGCACACATTTATAAAAATAAATCAAATCTTATGAAATAAAGATACTAATACTAATTTTCTAAGAGTAGGTCTTGTGTGCAAATTTGTATACATAAAAATCTTTAATTTTGACCAAATTCCTTATTTTGACCAAGTTCCTTATTTGATTTAATAAAAAAAAAGAAATTCGCGAAAAAAATTTAAGCGCGACCACGGAGTTTGAACCGGATCTCGAAAAAAAAAAAACTTGGATCTCCAGCAAAAAAAAAAATTCGCGCTGACCAGGACTCGAACTTGGGTCTCCAGTGCACCAACAGGAAGCTTAACCACTGAACTAAGATAAGTTATAAAGGTTATCTAATCAAAAAAAAATCACGCTGACCGGGACTCGAACCTGGGTCTCCAGTGCACCAACATGAAGTTTTACCACTGAACAACAAAAGTCTAACTTAATAATTTTGGCATCGATTCGATATAATGTTTTATGTTAAGTGAATATTAGTAATACTTTTGACAATTTAGTAAAAAAAATTGTAACTTTTGACAATATTTTAATTAATTGTAGCTATATTCAAAATTGATTGGTAAATGAAAAGTAAAATTAATTAGTTATTTAGTTGATTCAAATATATAAAGAAATATTTTTTATTATTACTTATGTTTGTAAATTTGTATGTACAATTCATTTAAAATTATTATTTTTATTATAATATTGCTATGTTTTGCATTTAATACTGCTCTATTTTGATTAGATAACCTTCATAACTTATTTTTTTTTTTCTTATATTTAGACTATAATATCGTTATTTTTTTTTTGTAATACTGTTATGTTTTTTGCATGTAATACTGTTATTATTAGTTTGTAATACTATTATATTTTTGTTTGTAATACTACTTCAATTTCTTATTTGAAATCAAAAGAAGACATTAATGATTGTTGATTATGAATTTAAAATATAAAGTATTACATTCAAAATAAGAAAAAATTAAAAAATTTGAAATATATTAAATGCATAGTTGAAGCAGTATTAAAATTCATAATCAATTGCCTTCTATTTTAATTTAAATAGAAAATTGAAGTAGTATTACAAGTAAAAACATAATTACAAACAAAGGATAATAGTATTACATGCAAAAATATATTAGTATTACAAAAAAAAAAATAACGAACATTCTAAACATAAAGAAAATTAAGGTATTTTATGAAGAATATCTAGTCAAAACGAAACAGTATTAGATGCAAAATATAACAATATTACAATAAAATATATAATTTTAAATGTATTATACGATACAATTTGTAAGCAGAATCAATAATAAAAAAATATTTCCTTATATACTTGAATCAACTAGAGTTAACTCAATTTTTCATTCATCAATCAATTGTAAATATAATCTACAAATAATTAAAATATGTATACTTAATTAAAATTGTTAAACATAATTTATTATTTAAAATGTCTCAATTTTAAATTATTTAATAATTTGTAGTGTAGTGGTAAGGTTCGATCAATGTAGGTAAAGTGGTTGACCTTTTTTTTTATATTAAATATACATTTTTAATTAATTTAAAATTTTCTTTGTTAAAACATATATATATATATATATATATATATATATATATATATGTTTGAGATTAATTGTTAGGATATATATATATATTATATATATATATATGTTTGGGATTAATTGTTAGGATATATATAGCTAATTTGTTATGATTAATTATTGTTAGTGTGGAATTAATGTTGGTTTAATTATATTGTTATTAGTAGCTTGGATTAATTGTTGTTAGTGGCTTGAATGAATTTTTGTTAGTGTTAGAAATGAACATTTTGTTAGAGATGAATAATGCACTTAAGGTGTTTGATAATATGCTTGTGTGAGGATTTAAGCATAAATTAGGATTAATACATTAGGATATATTTTGGTTATTAATTTAATGAATGGATAGTGATTAATGATTAATGGTGATACATTAGGATACATATTGTCTAGAGAAGTAACAAAAATTGTGAATGAGTGAAAAATTGGAAGGATCTTAAAATTAGAAAATTAAAATGAATGTAGATTAAATATGGTTATATATGATTTTAGGTTTAATACTTTAAGATAATTGTCTTGAGAAGCAGTCTTCATATTGTCTTTCCTATAGACATCTCTAGTTCTATATGGATCGAAAGTGGGTTCGAGCAGATCGATTATCAGATGAGTATAGGAATGGGGTGGAAGAATTTTGTAATCATGCAATTTTGTTTCTTCTAGTTTATTGAATATTGTTTGTTTTTTGTTTATTAAATGTTGTTTCTTCTGCTTTACAGGATCATGTCTCGTTTGCCATATCCCGGAGATGATGGAGATGATGATGGATATTCTGATGGAGATCATGGCGCATATGATCATGGTGCATATGATCGACAACATTCTGATGACTTGAGAGAGTGTGACACTGATGCTCTCACCACCACTAGCAGCTCCGGGGAGAAGCGCACTCGGGTTATAGTCACCATGTCATCTATTAAGAGAGCTCGTAGCAAGGGGAAAACACTTCAGGTAATTTTATTACAATTGAACAGTTTGAAATCGATTAATATATTGATTGATCGTTGAACCTAATTAAATATTATGTTATTGCAGTTATCGTTCAATGAGTTTGGACAGGCAATAGGAAAAGAGAGTGAGTCGTTGTCCTTCTACATTGGAGCCGAGTCGTGAGCGTGATCCCTATCGTCCAAACCAAGGATCGGGCGTAATTTCAAACCCGACTCTTTTAAGGAAAGATTATGGGACGAACTTAATGTATGTTAATTATATATTTATTGAAAGTTGTAGTATGACCCTTAAATTTACTAAATTGTTATGTTATATGCGTATAGACTACATTCAGAGGTCTTGACCACACAAAGAAGAAGCAAATATTGTCGCAATTTGGAGTAATGGCCAAGAATTTTGGACTTGGTTGAGAAGTAACACACGAGATCCTAAACCGGTCTTTACTCGGCTAAGATCTCCCTCAGACGTATCGAGAATAACCCTATGGTGGCTCCGTCTTGGGAGGAGTTTGTGAGCAGAGCTATGGAGGATGATTTGTGTAAAATTGATCAATGTCATTTCCTCAATTTCTAATGCCCTAAGTTTTCAAGGTGTTTATCATATTTCTATTATCTTTGTAGAATCAAAGTAATAAAAAGTGCGATCAAGCCAAGTCGATGGAGGCGCGATATCGTGGATCGAACAAAGGTTATGCATTTAATAAGAGAAAATATGGTGAGATCAAAATCCTAACTTTTAATTTTTTTTTTATATATTCACTTTTAATATATCTAATAAAGGGACACGTTCATCACTATCGTAGAAAGAAGAAAGAAGAAAAGTTGGAGAGAGTGAGCCTATTGTTACCTGTTTCGACTTATTTTAGACTACCAGAAAGGGCCGAGCGGGGAATATTCACGATCCCAAAGGTACGCCGCATCATCGAAAAGAAGTGGTAATCTATCCATTAATTTATCTTTCAATTACAAACTATTATTTATAAACAAATAATTAAATAATAATCTTTTGTTTTTGTGATTCGAGAGGCGTCTATCTCAGACCATGACGCGACGACATCCGCATTATCGGCCCCGATGATCTGTTTGGGACGGGCTATAGGTCGCCAGAGCATCTCGACGCTTTTGAGTGTCGGATATGGCGTGACGAAGACATCGTTAGCAATGGCACCTGGTCTTCAAGCCATGAATATGGTGGGTATACTAACAAAACAGGTTGCCAAGTTGTCTAAAGATGTGGAACGTTTGAGGTCCGAGAGAAGAACGAGCCACGGAATGTCGTTGAGTGGAGCAAGTTGTGAACATAGTGTCGCTAATGCTATGTTTTCAGCTAACCCTAGGGACAACTTTATTGAGGCACTTCAAAACGTCTCTCAGGTATCAGATATGCATGTCTCACATTTGTTTTAATTAAAGACTAGTGTATTAAAATTTTCTAACTAAATATCTTATTCGAATAGCCAACGACCTTTTGCTACCTTTATTTGGAGGATCCCGATCGGTTGGTGGCCACAGGAATGTTGCACAGCTCCCATGGAATGATTCATGGTCATCCCATCACTCCTGGTTTCGTGAGGGTCACACTCGATGTACCCGTAATCGGGCAAGAGGATTCAGCGATGCCAAAACCAATCGATGAAGTCGTCACAGTCGGAACAAATGTCGGGCACTTCATCGAATGGCCGAGCAACTTTGTCTCTAGCACCATGAGGGTAAAATATATGTTATTAAAGTTCATTATCTTATTTGTGGTTCTAAATAATATTGCAAATTAATTGTAGAATTTGCCGACACCACAAATGCCTCGGAAGAAATCACCACAAAAAAGGCTAAAGAGAAATCGAGGGTGTGTAGTAAAGCAGTCGGAGGGAACGAGGACTCCATTGCGGCCAGACTTGGTTATCCCATGATTTGGAGACTTAGATCACGATGATTATGTACGATCCTAGGGTGCACCGGATGGTATCGGCTAATGCTTTTGAGATCATCACAGTTCTCATGCTTGCTCACTTTCATGAGAATACTTTCCAAGAATTAACCAAATGAGGAACATGTCTTGCGCTAAGTCTTGAAATGACGAGTGGTTGAGTGCAACCACCATAGCCCTTTACCTCAGGTATGTGTTTACTAATTCTCAATATTCACTTTCTGTATAGTTTAATTTTCTTTTTAAATATTAATTAGCGTATATATGTTGGTTAAAGATATTTGGGTGAGGTATATCTCTCCAGAGATGTCCGAGCAAGTGGAATGTATTCTTCGTCTCCCCGTGTGTCTTGCATATTGGGTGATAGGGTACAAACCATGGATGGGTTAATTAATCATATGCTGAATCAAACTGGGAGCGATCATCTCATTTTTTGGCCAACAAATGTGGGGTGTGTTGGGATTATACTGGAAAGTATGCTTTTACTTTGTATAATCAGACTGAATTTTTGACTTATTTACTGAAATAAATTGTTTATCACTGATGCTTTAAATATCATCGAATGTTACATATATTTACTGCATAACTGTTCAATAAATAGTACGTGTTACATTGTAGTTAATTTAGTGATACCAGATCACAGAAGATTAAATTAACAGTTCCTTGTAACCAAAAGTACACCATTCACAACCTAGATGGAAATAAACAATCCATCGTGAAAGGTTGAAGTGTAAGGCTCAGATTGGTTTGTCTTGACCAAGAGATTACACTAGTGCATGTCTAGTGCACTGAAGAGGACCTACAGGAGGACAAATTCTTCAGAACTGAACTAGAAAGAATTAGACCTCAGTGGTTCGTTATTTCTTAATCTTCGTCCCTTAAATAGGATCGCGTGTGGTTAGTAACTATTGCTTTGACTTATTACGGGTAGAGAATCAACGAGATTCAATACTTTATATCTTGGACAATATTATTGGTCACATGCGATTGCTAAGATTTAATACGGAGAATCGTGTGCAAGTACGCTTGTTCGATTTTCCCCCTTGGGAGGTTCATAAATTTTATCATACCAAATCTTGCAAGTGGAACTAGTTTCCGATATGGATAATAATGTTGAACCGTTCCTTTACCAAGGATAAAAGATATTAATTAATGGAAAGCTATTTCAGTGGCTTGAATTAATTAATGGGCTAGATAATCTTAAACACGGGAAATAATAACCGGGAGCCATATTAACTGTAATATGGGTTAAGATGGATAGTGCAATATTAATTATGTAGTGGGATTAATTAATATTTATGTGCTTGAATAATATTGTGGCTCAATATTGATAATTCAAGATCCATTGGAAGGTCCAATCTTAATTCTCCTAAAAGGTCCCTCAAGTAGCCCAACATAAAGTCCAATAACTGAAAAAGGTGTTTAAAAATAAAATAAATTCTTGTTGCTATTTTTCCTAAGAATTTCGAAAAATATGAATAAAAAGGGGAGAAAGATTTTCTTTGAATTTTGTTATGGAATGAAGATATGTATTCTTGGAATACAAGATTATCTCATTAAATTCAAGAAATCTCCCACTTGGTTATTCATATGGAAATTTTCGAAAATTTTGAAATAAAAGGGAAAGAAAGATTTTCTTGATTTTTCTTGAAAAGATATTATGGAAGATGTGTATTTCTTGAAATACAAGTATATCTCATAAATTCAAGAAGATCCAAATCTTGGTTTCTTTTTCCTATTTTTTCGAAATATACCATAACAAGAGAGAGTGGGATTTTTATGGAATATTTTAATTATGGAGAAAAGAATATATGAGATATATTCAAGATTTCTTGGAGATCAAGAAAAGATTTTTTCCTCCCTATTCCATATGGAAAAATCGGCCAACACCCTCTATAAATAGGGGATGAATGTTTCATTCTCAAGTGCAATTCCATGTGCTGGAAAAATTAGTAAATCCACAAAGGTGGTGCAACAAATTTTATTTTCCCTTTTGTTAATTGTTCGCGAGTTTTCTTCCACCGGATTGATGAGCAAGGACTAGGGAATACTTGGGAAGGCTTTTTGGTGTGTTTTAATTGACGAGACCATTGTCACTCCAAGAGGTTAGTTCACGTAAACCCGTAGCAATTCCGCTATGCGTAGAATTTATGTGAACTGTTTATATGCATGATTTGTTGTTGAATTATTATTTGAATTAATATAGGATTAATTCATGCTAGTAATAATTGTCAGAATTAAATTTGTATTTAAATATTCATCCCGAATAGATCCGGGCAATTAATTCCCCAACAATCGTATCGAGCCTCGGTTTGCCGCTCGATTTTTAAATTGTAATTTAATTCGTTTTCATTAAATTTGAAATTGGATAGTAGAATTGCTAGATGTTTTTTCCAGGTATCCAATTGTCATGGAATTTAATGTGTTTATTTATGCATGCATATAAATTGTGGTTTTTTAATTCGATTCATTCGAATTCGTTTTGCCTCGTGAGAAAATCCACGAGTAGATTAGAATTTGTTTGATTTGATCAATGTAATAGACTAGTCTAGATCTAGGTTTATTTATTTTTGTAAATAAATTCTCAACCAACGGAAACGAGGCGAGATGAAGAATTTCGACTACCTCCCACACTCATATAAACATAGAACCCATTTCGCTTTTCACGCCGCTTGCCAAGAATCAGATCCTCATTCCCTGATTGCCTCGGCCATATGTCCATGGTCTGATCTGCCTGGCCCTCGAATTCAAGTCCGAGGACTCTCCTATTCCCACATGAATCTTTGCCGTTTTACAACCTCCCACTACTTATTTAGGTTCCGGCCAGGTGTTGCGTCATTCGTATATCTTGTAATACTGCATCGAGGCTAGCCCCTTAGCTCATTTAAGGTAATCTCTACCTCTGTGTCTTCTTTTTGTTCATATACTTTCTTCCAAAATCTAAAGGCTTATTAACACTCTTTTGATCTTCTAGACCATATAACATACACCCTAGAGTCCTCGGCCAAACAACTCTTTAATTTCGACGAGGATCCAATTTATTCCGCCTCTTGTCCAACACGTAGTCTACACCCCTAAATCTTCATGTGTTCAAACTGTGCTTGCGCCTGGCCCACAATTTTCGGGGGTCAAGTGGGAGCTTTTCGAGACTTAACGATGAAGGCTATGAAGACGATTTCTCAAGTTCAAGTGTTGGGATTATCTTGAAAAAAGTATGCTTTTTTACTTTGTATAATCTAAACCGAATTTTTCGGACTTATTTTCTTGAAATAAATTGTTTATCATTGATGCTTTAAATATGATTGAATGTTACATATATTTCTTTGTGATAATTGTTCAATAATTTGTCGTGTTACATCAGTAGTTAATTTAGTGATACGAGATCACGTAAGATTAAATTAACGGTCCCTTGTAACTAAAAAGTACGCCATTCACGACCTAGATGGAAATGAACAACCATCGCGAAAGGTTGAGGTGTAAGGCTCAGATTGGTTTTGTCTTGACCAAGAGATTACACAAAGTGCATGGTGATGTAATCGAATAGGACCTCTGAGGAGGATAAATTCTTTAACCGAACAAGGAAGAATTAGACCTCGGTGGTTCGTTGTTTCTTAACCTTCGTCCCTTAAATAGGATCACGTGGGATTGGTAACTATTGCTTTGACTTATCATGGGTATAATCGAGAGAGATTCAATACTTTTTATCTTGGGCAATATTATTGGTCACATGTGATTGCTAAGATTTAATACGAAGAATCGTGTGCAAGTACTTTGTTTGATTTGCCCTCCTTGGGAAGTTCATAAGTTTTATCATACCAAATCTTGCAAGTAGAATTAGTTTCGGTATGGATAATAATGTTGAACCGTTTCTACCAAGGACAAAAATATTAATTAACGGAAAGCTATTTGGTGGCTTGAATTAATTAATGGGCTAGATAATCTTAAACGCGGAAATAATGACCGGAGTCATATTGACTGTAATATGGGTTAAGATGGATAGTGCAATATTAATTATGTAGTGGGATTAATTAATATTTATGGGCTTGAATAATATTGTGGCTCAATATTGATAATTCAAGATCCATTAGAAGGTCCAATCTTAATTCTCCTAAAGGCCCCTCAAGTAGCCCAACATAAAGTCCAATAACTGAAAAATGTGTTTAAAAATAAAATAAATTCTTGTTGCTATTTTTCCTAAGAATTTCGAAAAATATGAATAAAAAAGGGAGAAAGATTTTCTTTGAATTTTGTTATGGAATGAAGATATGTATTCTTGGAATACAAGATTATCTCATTAAATTCAAGAAATCCCACTTGGTTATTCATATGGAAATTTTCGAAAATTTTGAAATAAAAGGGAAAGAAAGATTTTCTTGATTTTTTTGAAAAGATATTATGGAATATATGTATTTCTTGAAATACAAGTATATCTCATAAATTCAAGAAGATCCAAATCTTGGTTTCTTTTTCTTATTTTTTTCAAAATATACCATAACAAGAGAGAGTGGGATTTTTATGGAATATTTTAATTATGGAGAAAAGAATATATGAGATATATTCAAGATTTCTTGGAGATCAAGAAAAGATTTTTTCCTCCCTATTCCATATGAAAAAATCGGCCAACACCCTCTATAAATAGGGGATGAATGTTTCATTCCAAAGTGCAATTCCATGTGCTAGAAAAATTAGTAAATCCACAAAGGTGGTGCAACAAATTTATTTTCCATTTTGTTAATTGTTCTCGAGTTTCCTTCCACCGGATTGACGATCAAGGACTAGGGAATACTTGGGAAGGCTTTTTGGTGTGTTTTAATCGATGAGACCATTGCCACTCCAAGAGGTTAGTTCACGAAACCCAGAGTACCAATTCGCGTCGTAGGATTTATGTGAACTGTTTATATGCATGATTTGTTGTTGAATTATTATTTGAATTAATATAGGATTAATTCATGCTAGTAATAATTGTCAGAATTAAATTTGTATTTAAATATTCATCCCGAATAGATCCGGACAATTAATTCCCCAACAGGGTGAGTGATAAACATTTTGTTAAAATTTGTATTCATGTTTATAATATTTGCACATATATATGCTAAATTTTCAGTTAATTTTAATATTCTCAATATAATATAGGAACCATTGGGTCTTTGGGTCGCCATACACATGAATACATTAAGTGTGTATTTTATGGACCCAAACTCGGGATGAAGTTTATTCAAATCGCCTACGATCTCGTTTTCATATATGGAAGCGTAAGTTCATTTTTAATATTCTATACAATGATTTGTTTTACTTTTAAAATTATGCATATTTAATCTATTTTTATTTTTTAATTATAATAATAATAGTGTGATGACGATGTATATCGAGTCGCCCAGAGTCAAGGTTCAAGATCAAAGTTAAATAAAGTGAACCTGGATTAACATTAAGGTAAATTTAATTTAGTAAATTATCAAACTAATAGAAAGAAATCATAATTGTAATACGTGATTATAATTGTTAATCATCAGCGGGTTAAAGGCAACTAGCAGATAATGACCATTGTGGACATTTTGTGTGTTGCTTTATTGAAGATATAATGCTGACTTCTCTAACTAACATTCCTCTCATTTTGTAAGTCAATTTATCGATTTATTTAAATTATTATTGATTGAATAAAAATTTATACTATATTGATTGATTCGTTGTTTGCGGTTTTGTCTATGAGCGTGAGCTCAAGTCTTACTCTAAGAAAAATTTGGAGAAATGGAAGAACGATTGGACCGGGGTACATTTACAATCGATTCTTATATTCATCTGATATTAGTGATCGTTGTTTGAAATTTTGGTAGCATGTAATTAAATTATATATTTGTGATGATATATATTTCATGTTTTTGGTGTATTGGAAGTATGTTTATGATTGTATGTTTATTTATTTCATGATGTGTATGTTTATTTATTTGATGTTTTTATATATATATATATATATATATATATATATATATATATATATATATATATATATGTTGTATAAGTTTTGGTTTATGGTTTTTATTATACGATTTTTGGTTTATGGTTTATAGTATTTGGACGTATATATAAGTTTTGATTTATAATTTTATTATAGGATTTTTAAAATATAAATTAATAATTAAAAAAAAAATATTGGACAGCGGTTAATAACCGCTATCTATATAACATAATAAACAAAATTAAAAAAAATTAAATTAGATAGCGGTTAAATGACAATGTTATTAACCGCTATCCAAGGATTTCTTGACAAAGCGATTGATTTATTCAATCTTTATTTCTTGTTTTAGACGGTTTTTATTCTTGGAGGCGGACATTATTCTTAAGGCGGTTATAACCTTCTTCGCATATTTTTCACAAACGGCCTGTTCAAATGCCATTATTGATTACCTCCAATCCATTCTATATAAACCCACCATAATTTCAACTAGTCCAACAATTTTGCATCTCTCTCTCTCTCTCCTCCCTCTCTCTCACACACACATACACACACTGAGTGTATTGCCACAATTAGTTACTATGTCAGAGAAAGGCGTTATTTCTAAGCAAAACTCAAACAAAGTGGCTGCCGAACAACTCAACAAAAAACGCTGCACCACCACCTGCCACTTCCGCCTCCCGTGGCGGTGGGAGCTCATTTCTCCGGTCAGATGTCTGAAAAAAGTGGCGGCGGCGGTGGCGCGGGTGACGGCGGCGCTGCCCATGTCCCGCCGGAATAACCGTCACCCGCCTCCGAAAACGAGCGTGGCGCCACTCGATTCTCAAAGGACCGAAGCTATACATGATTGTATTGACTTCATTAATTCTTCTTCAAATTTGCCAAGATCTAATTCTGTTGCTCCTTGATTTTTGATTAATTAATTTTCTCAATGTTTCTTTCTTGCTATGGATTTCCAATCAAGGTTGAAATAGGAATATATCTAAGTTGTCTATATTGTTATGTGTTTTATTATTAAGTGAATTTTTATTTTATTTGTATGTACATCATTATTTTAATTGGACAATAACTTATGCGCCCCAAGTGTAATTTTGTATGGTTTTAATCATTAGTGAATCATAAAATGGAAGATTTATAATAGATATATTTTAAAATTATAATTTATTAATAGATACAAAATGATTGTATATATGTAGATTTATTTGCACTTTTGCATGTAATTTTGGTTATATGTGCAATCTCGTTTATATATATTAGTATTTTTTTTAAAAATAAAAACATTAGAATGAAGTGTAAAGAAAAATATTAATTTGTATCTTGAATAATCTTTCATAAAATCCAAATTTATTTGTATATTTACCGAGTGTCTTTCGAATTTAAAATTTAGAGTTGTTGTTTATTAGTTTTTTTTTTTTTTTTGAGAGTGATAAAATGTTGAGGGTAATATTAGAAATTCAACTTTGTTGAATAATAGAATAATATTTATTAAAAGTGATAATGTGTTGATGGTATGAATAAGTGACATATTGTAAATAAATGAGTGTTTGAAGAATTTGAGTTAAAATAAGTATGTTTATTAAGAAAATGTAGAAATAAATTTGGGATAGACCAAAACCAAAAATTATACAAATGAATAAGGGAGGGAATAGTATTTGTATTTCTAGTACACATTGATTCCACGACAAAAGTAAACAAATTAATTGGTTATTAATTTTAATTAATATTAAATTAAAGTTGCATCATTTGCACGATAGAAACTATTGCGCCAAAATATTACCTAAGTTTGTGTGTTTGATATACGTTAAGGAATTTTGAGTTATTTTAGGACATTTCCACTTCAATATATATAACATAAATTGCTCAACATTCTGATTAAGGCATGTTATGAGTAGATTCGGGAAATAACTAACCTAACATCCACATCTATGATATATTGAATAGGAAGTGATATAAAATTTGGAACTTATATATTATTATCATGGCCTAATTTTAGGTATTTGAATTGGCGTGAATCAATTTTATTATGCCACTAATCTATGTTATTGTATAATAATTAATATTTTATAATTAAATAACTAATAATATCAGCCTAATGCATTTTAATGGAACAACTATGTTTATTCTTTTTAGAAAACTTGATGAGAAATGGAATATGATCAATTTTGCTCCCCTTTTATCATGGAATCAAAGGAATATTTTTTACATAATTAAAAAAAATAGATAAAATTTGTAGTTAAATATAAGTAAATTACGTTGTAAATATTCAGCTCACACTATCATTTCAAGCAAGAATCTGCCTAAAGTGTTTTTTTTTCCTTTTAGGGCCCCCGTCAAATGTTTAATTAATCTTAAATTTTGATTTCTTCAAATTCGAGTCTCTTTCACCACCGCCGAACTTTCTTTTTGCTTTCTTTCGCACAAAGATATAATTCATATTATATATTTACTTTTTCTAATATAATTATCTCTACTTTTCCACACATGAATTGAGTAATATGCAACTTTTCCTAATTACAACGAAAAATACTGTTGTTACTCCTATTATTCAAATCCCCAGAAGACAAAAACTTATATAAACCGAGTTTACGGTAAATTTTATTTCTTTAAATATCACTATTATATATATACTCATTCACTATTATCATTATACACTATTACTAACTATTCGGGTTCATAACTCTTACTATAAACAATTCGCCCACTTTCTAATTAAGCAGAAAGTGTCAATATTCTAGTCCAGACATACACTTTCTCATTCTATTTTTCACTTGTTACTTTGTTAGTTGTTTCAATTTTCATACACCTTTACATGAGAAAAGTTAAATTTAAACAAACAAAAAAAAAAAATTCTGTATAGCAACCGAAACTGAGTTTTCTACTTTTCTTTTAACTTTATAAAGTAAAATAAACGAAAAAAAGAAATCAACATTACTGGAAAAATGGACGTACTGGCCGTCTAAATTAAGCATGAAAGACATATAAAAAACTCAACCTCAAAATAGAAAATAATTAAAATAGCTGTTTCAAAGTTAAAAAGATCATGTTCATAAATTAGCATAATTTTTTAATTTTTTTTTCGAGGGGGGTGAAATTATGGACAATTGAACTAGGAAGACAATGAAGAAGGTAGGTAGGTTTATATTGTGGTCCATGAAATTGATTTTATTATGTTTGTCTCTGCAAAGCAAGATGAATATTTAATACCTTGTCATAGATAGTTGGATGTGATCAATATATTTAATTTGTCATCCACAATTTTATTTACTAAAAATTCCAGCAATAAAAATAAAGATAGAACAACAGCTTATAAGAAGAATGATTGAGCATGGCGGAAATAATTATATTTCAACTAAAACCAAATTCGCCAATAAAAATAATAATCTTATATACAAGTACAAGTGTATATAAAGTCTCATTTTAACGTTTTTTACAATTTAATCACAACTTCTTAATTTTATCAATGTCATACATATTTTTATATATAATTCTTCAATTCATGGGGGATATATATACTTGGACAATTCTTACCTGCAACGTCAATTAACTGTTATTTTTTATTTATAACAATATTTAAATGGCTTAATATTGGGCCGTTAATCTTATTTGAGGCCCAAACTCGGAAAGTAGGATAATATTCAGATATGGGCCTAATATTAATTCTATGCATATCATAAGCCCAGTCTTGATCCATTTAATAAACGACGAAATTACTCAGTCCATTTTTCCCATGGCTCAGGTTATTAGCACCCCCTTTATTAGGAAATGCACCCCATTTCAATTTTATTATTATAATATATAAATAAAATTACATAATTAACCTTTTTTTCTCTTTCATATGAGAACATACACCCCCTCAAAAATTAAAAGGTTTTTATCAGTAAACATAAAATACAATTTCTTTGAAACCAAGAACATGTTGGTTAATTCCGATGAAATATGTTTGTTTATTTCAGTAAAATATGTTCGCTTGTGGTCGGCATTGCAAGAATAGTAATCCCTCATCATACCCAATATACATATATAAGTTTATCTTTTCCAAGTTTAAAATTAAGTTAAAATTGCAACCCATATTGTAATTTTTTTTGTTTATACGTGATTTTTTTATGAATGTGATTGTATTTTGGACAAATATATCGTTTAGGTAGGAAAATAGGGTCATTTTTACAATTTCGTGCATTTATATTAAACGCGTCACGCGTAACTAAAATTTTCAGAACTGGTTCACCGAAATTTCTTACATATTTCAGAACATATTTCCGAAATTTTAAGGGGTTTTCAAAATAAATTTTCGAAATGTATGTATATTTTCAAAAATTATTTTCGAAATATTTCAAGGTACCTACTGTAATAAACTTTCGGTTTAAAATTTCAAAAATTTAAGGTTTTTTCGAAAATAATATTCGATAATGGAGAAATCTTTCGAAAACTATTTTCAAAATTTTAAGTTATTTTTTAAAAATATTTTCGAAACTTACTTTCGAAATTTGCAACAAAAATCAAAGGTTGAAAGGAGGAGAGGGTGGGCGATCTTCGCGAGGCGTTCTTGGTGAGTCGAGGCGTGGAAGCGTCGTGCATCGGAGTCAAAGGCATCACACAGCAAAAACGTCGTGCATCAGAGTTAGAGGCTTCGCTCGGCGGAGGCGTAGGCGGCACGCATCAGAGGTGTAGGCGAAGGCGGCAGAGAACTCAAGTTTTTTTTTTTTTTAATAAATTGTTTGTTTGAGAATAGAGGCATCACACTACACTGGCATTTGAAAACAACCATTTTTTTGAATAGTTCATCGGCGGGTTATTAAAAAAAACGTTAAAAACCATTTGTCAGGATCAAATCTAGGCAATGGTTCATAACATTGTGCAAAATCTTTGGAGAGCGGTTTTGAACCGTTGTCCATAGTAAGCTTGGGCGGTTCAGAACTCAATTTTTTTTTTTTTTTATAAAGCTTGTATTTTTTTTTTTTTTTTTTTTTAATTTTTTTTTTAAAATAAATTTTGTTTGTTTGCATTATCCAAATACAAATTAAATTCTTAATTTTCTCATTATTTTTTCTTAATTTTCTCATTATCCAAAAATTTTTGAGATTATACATTTTTTTTTATTTTTAATTAAAGTTTAATTAAAATTTTCAAATCTAATCTTAATGAAATTAATAATTTCTTTAAGAATTTAACATGTGGGAACATGTACTAGTTAACTTCTAAAATTTTCATTTAGTAACATTCTTTTCCATTATTAATCTGGAAAAATTTGGTAAACAAGTTCTTAATCCAACTTTAATAAATATTACTCACAATATTAAATCGACAAATCAAATTCAAAGTTAGTTGAAAAAAAAAAAATGAATTGAACCAAACCCATTTTGACTAAAAAAGTAAAATAAATTTATGGCCTGCCAAAAGCTTGAAATATAAACACACATATTTGAGGGCCCAAAAAAAAAATATAATTTTAATTTAATTTAAATTTAAATTTTAAAAAAAAATTATTTATAAAAATGTGATTGAATTAATAAATAAGATAATTGAAATAAAGAATTTTAAAAAAAATTGTAAGAAAAAACGATTTTTAGAACATATATAATTAATTTTTTAAGCCTTGAAAGCAAGTTTGGCCGGAAAATGATTTCGAGGCACACCCAAGGTCCCGTGTTCGGGTCCCCATGGGAGGCGAATAATTGAAAGCTTATGCGGTTAATTTGTCTTTTTTGGACAGCGGTTTTTTATCGATTATCAAAAATGTGTATTAGTGTGTATGTGTGTTTTGGGAGGAAAATTGAGAATAAGAAATAAAGAATGAGAAGGGTAATTTTGAGAGTTTGTTAGTAGTATATTAATCTAAAGAGTGGTGCATGTATCAGAGTGGTGCAGTTCCTAAAAGGGGGGTGCTAATAACCTACGCCTTTTCCCATTTGAGAAACAAATTTTAAATATTTTAAGGGTGGGTTTTCAACTTATAGTTATTTTAAAAATATGCAACTTGTTATATTGAAAGATATAATTTGTTTATACTGAACTGTGTAATTATTTTTTCATATTAATAGTTCTGATGCGCAATGTAAACAAATTATATCTTTTTCAACAAGTTGCATTTTTAATGCTTTTTTAAATGCTTGTAACAAAAACTTTGGATGCATACTCATATATTTTAATGGTTTTCAAATATTAACTAGTACATTTTACTACGAATATTTTAGAAGTTGAATTTTGTTACAAATTAAAATATAAAATATTATCGACTAATATCTAGTTTTCGATACAAATCGGTATATCACTATTTGCAATAATAACTGATTCAAGAATTTTACGTGGTAGCCCCAGACCTATTCCTCATCTGTGTCACTTTTCATGTTTCAATTTTATTCCACACTTTTAGATCTTTAACATATGGATCCAAAATTATGGTGATTCGTTGATTTTTTAAAAATATTTCACGTATCAATCATTTGCATTATGAAACATATAATTGAACAAAAAATGTGGAACAGATGATATCATTCTGTAGCCCCCAACACTACCAAAAAAGGGGGGAAATACACATATAAAAAGAAATCAATTAAGATTGATAAAAAAATTTAAAGAATATTATCAAAATAAATTACTCCTCTAAATGAAAGAAGTCGGTCTCATTCCAAAATTACGATCCAAAAAAAAAAAAAAAAAGTTGTTAATTTGCTGGTACAAATTAACAACACACCTGAATCAAAATACCAGCGAGATCAAACACTTAAGCTGTTCCGTGACTGTTTGCACAATTAATACGAGTCGATTGGAACTTTCAATTGCCTAGCCACTAGATTGTTATTTTTTATTATTTCTCTCTTTGCATTCTATTTTGACACATGAAATGCCCCTGCAATTTTAGAACTATTGAAGCAGTCTTGTGAAATCAGTAGAGATAGAAGGCCTATTTTGGGTATTTTTAGGGTTGGTAGTCACTGTTTGTAGGGGTGGTAAAAACGACACCATATCATTTGTTTCAAATAGTATTTCACTCTATGTTTCATAGTCTAAATTAACGACACATGTGGAATGGGCCAAAATATCCAACGAACCACCATAATTTTGGGTCCATGTGTTAAAGATTCAGGAAGCAGAATAATCTTGGAACATAAAAAAGAGGCACGGAGGAATTGATCTGATTTTTGGGTAGTTATTCAAGACCAATTAATAAATTGCAATTCTAAAAGGTACATATTAATAAGTCTTCCAAATTATATACAAATCAGTTTTTTCTACTAAAATCACTTTTTTAAAATACAATCAGGTCTTGAATAACTAATCAACCAGGCCCAAGAGGATTAATGGTGTAATCAGTGGTCAATTAATTAGTAATTTCGATTATTCGTTCCAAAAGCGCAAGCCAAGAAACTGTAGGCAGCTAGAGTTTGTATAGATAATAAGGAAAAGTTATGGTGTCACTGTATGAATTGTAGTATTAGACATATGTAGGAAAAGGGGACATGCTTTTGACATCAAGCCTTTATAGCGTTTTATTCAATTGGCATCTTTCATATGAACCTTTCTGCACTATATATGATCATATCGCCACACTATTCTCTTTAATTTTGATTAAAAAAAAAATTCTCTCATACATGAAATGAGACACAATTTAACATAAATTAATTTACATTTCTTTAAAAGTGTTAAAACGTCAATGCTCAAATTATGTTCCATCTCACTGTGAGATCGTCTAATGCAAGTTTATCTTTTTGGATTTACATCCATGACGTGGAAGGATTATATCAGCAAGAAGGTTTTTTTGGTCACATAATTTGTGTAATTCGTTGTTTTTCCAAAAAAAAAATAAACTATCCAATTTTGGTCAAAGGCTATGTCAATTGTTTAAATTTGAAATAGTAAACGACGTTGTTTTCGGTTATGCGCAAGTTGCGTGGCGGTTAAAATTGGGGGTGAGCTCGTAGCTAATGTGGATGCTGATTGTTAAAAAAATATTCCCTTCGTCCCATTTGAGGGTTCACACTTTGACCGGCACACATTTTAAGAAAAATTGATTTTGTTGACTTTTCAAAGGGAATGGAGGGTGGAGATTGTAAGATTCTTTTTTATATTTGGGGTGTGCAACTTGAAATGGGATGGATCGAAATGAAAAGTGTGAAGGTTCAAATGGGACGGAGGGAGTACCATTTTTTCTGCAACTTAAGAAGAATTCTCTTGTTCTTTCTAATTTTTATAAAAATAATTTTATTTTTATTTTGGTAACAGTCGACGTTCACGTAAGTTATGAGCTCCGCTATTCTCAATTTTAATCGGTGTGTGATTTGCGTGTAATAAAAAACAACGTTTTTTTTTTCGATTAAAATGAGATCAAAATTAGATAGTTAAATTTTTTGAGTAAAACGGACAATAGAAAAATTATGGGATTAATTTTTTCTCACACATGTATATGTATATTATGCAGTCGGTCTAATTAAGTTTACAAATTTGAAAATATATGTATTGTTTTTCTTATTTTAAGAAAATAATAATAGTACGTACTAGAAATGTTGGCTGCTGTACTTATATTATGTACTCATCACTCAGTTAAAATACTTGGATCCAGTACTCAAGTCGACCCGTGGTAACGACTTTTTTAAAATAAACAAATTTGACCACTCAATTAATTGGTTCTCAATTATTAGAATTTATGGTTTTACCGCAATTTTATCTTCTTTTTTTTTTTTTAAAGCAAAAATGAAATTCATTATTAGAGTACAAGGAGTACTCAAATCCCGAACAATACAAATTAATATAGCCGACTACAATTTAAAAAGTAAACAATCTAGAGGATGATATTCCCACAAAACTAACAAAGCTGAGAAAGACAAAAGATAATGAGACCTAATCCATTTTCCCATCAAAAAATTTATCCAAAGTATAAATACTCTCTTTAAAGACAATATCAATTCTGGATTTCCAAATCTTTCATATAGTACCATGCCAAATAAGATTCATAAGTCCATAACTCATATTGCAATGTTTTATATATTGCAGTTGGGATTAGAGGGGCCATTTGTGAATGACAATATTTATTCATCATTTTGACCTTGCAGATTCTATAGAAATGTGGACAAGTTAATGTTCAAATTAATATGACATTAATTCATACGATCGAGTATGAGTGTATATTTTAATTTTTTAAATACTTTTATTCTATTGTACACATATTTATTCTTATAATAAATCTATCATTTTTCATACATGCATTGATGTATGCATTTCTTAACACTAATTACATCACTATATGCATTGAACCACTCCGCATCTCGGCAATTAATGTTCCAACATATAATTTTTTATAATTCGGTATTCGGTTCAAGAACTAATTAATCGGGAAAACTAAAACCCACAGTCTATTAGTTGGGGCCCCACTTCAAGTCAGAGCAAAGTTCTTTATAAGCTGACACATTTCAAGAATTGATCGCATCCGCCGGTGGAACCATGGCTTTGTATATTTAATTGAAACTATTCCGTTCTAGACTTAAGTTTGCAAAGATTTTTATTTTAATGTCATATTAAAGAAAATTATATGGCTTTATTAATTACTCATACAATTAAATAACATATTAAAACAGTATGTGCTGGACTATATTTGCACCCTTAACAATTTACTAATTTCCAAAATATAAAAAACAAAATTCAAGGGGGCACAATTGTTAGTGGGAAATATAAATTAAAAAAAATATTGGATGCTTCTAAATTGGAGTTGTCTAGCTAAGTCTCTTTTTGTTGATCAGTTGAATGCACCCCCCATCTTGGTTCATTGCCAAATAAAAATCATCAATAATTGTTAATTGGGTCATCAAAATATCTCCACAGTATGAATTTGTACATACTATTCCCCATCTAATTTAACATGAATAAATGTAATCTTTTATATTGTACCTTTCACCCTTGTCACACCCATTTGGCAGAATTAAATTAATTACATCAATTGATCTTTTAATTGTGTGTTATATATTATGTTAATGAAAATTATTTGTAATTATGCCCTTTTTTATCGTATTATTTTGGGCAATAACAATCATCTGTATGTGGTCGCATTTCTTGCATGTATCTTTTCTTCACCATGCATCTTTAGCAACTCTGGTGATGTTCTCTTTGGCATGTTTTCGATTGTATATGTCTTATTGTAATTATTAATATATATCATGTATTTTTTATTTTTTATTTTTTTACACACGATGATCTGGTGAAATGATAAAGGAGATGAAAATATGAACGATTGACATGTTTTTTGGGAATTTTGAAAATGAACTTGTAATAACGTGAATTGTGTAAATTTGGGGAAGAATGAGGAAAAAACGAGAAGAAGACTAGATTTTTTTTTTTTTTTGGAATTTTGAGGATAACTTGTAATTTTACTACCTTAAGTGTATCACTTAGTTTATAGTGTATATTAGAAATTTGCTACTTGTTACAAATGTGCAACCTGTATTTATAAAATATAATTACATATTTCAGTACAATAAAGTATAATTTTTTAAAAATACTATAAAATGCATAATGTATCTAATGCATATAAGATTTGGCCTTGATGGATTGCAACCATATAACGGTCATGGCCTTTAATTTCGTTCTTATTATTTTCTCTATAATTGCAATAGTAATTTCTGACAATAAAATTACTTTATAGAAGCATGTTCTTACTTCTTATAGGATAAATTGTGTGCGTAGTTTGAGAATGTGCTGCATGTGCACAAAATAAATGTGACTCGTGTTCAATAATTTGCAGTTAAGGTACAATAAGTAAGTATATTTTTTTTATCGAACAAAGTTAGTTGTTAGTAGTTAATACATCAAGCACTCAAATACTCTACATATTCACCAAGCTACATTATAACTTTCATACTCAAATTAGTTCTTAAAGGGAATCGAATTTGGGTCTCCCACTCAATTGAGGAGCCCGTGACCAGGTGGGCTAAGCCATCTAATTAATAAATAAGTATATTATGATGAGTTTGAAATACTCAGTCTTGCAAAAAAAGTTGCAAAGTACATAGAAGAGATGTACAATAAGTCAATAAGTAATTACTTATAAGTACTAATATAATGAATTTGAAATACTAACTCTTGGGCTATGTTTGTTTTGGGATTCACACGGATGGACTTAGGACTTTGCGCTCTCCATCTCATATGAGTTTGAGATTTAGAGCCTGATTTTTAAATCCCACATTCAATCCACACCTACAAATACCTATAAAATTTACTATTACTCTTCTCAATACATCATACTTTATACACTATAAAACTCTTCTCAATATAATATAATAATACAACATCAATCAATATTAAACATTGATTTGACATAAATTTAAATCTCACCCTACTCAAATTCCAAAATAAACACATACATTTACTATTTATCAAGGATTCTAAATCTTTGGATTCTAAAATTTTGACTTACTCCGCACACTTAAATCCCAAAACAAACGCAGTCGTTGTTTTTTTAAGAGGGAGATGAGAAACTCCACCATTCAATAATGTTGGCCCCATAATTAGGTGGTTATAAATCGAGGGATATGTTCGAATGACATAATACATATGGAAGAGAGTCTACATGATTCAATTTTTATGACAAACCTCTGCAATATTTTATAGGGTTCGAGCATGTGTTATCGGGAGATTTCTTCTCACATCACTACAAACCTTACCATTCGAGGACAAACCTCCACAATATTTCGATGAAGCATTTGTCCTACATAAAGTTCGTATCTGCATTGTCGTGGAGTTTCTTCCCACATCGTCACAAACTTTATCACTTGGGCAGTTGGGTTTGTCCCTAGGGCTACTAATTCTTACTGTTAATATTGTTACATGGCTCTAAAATATGTTACTATGGAAAAAGTGTAATTTTATTTTACCGTGTTTCATAGTAGTTTTTTTATTTGCTAATTATTAAATTGCTTAGTAGTTGAAGGCTCTATATATACTAGAGTTTTTGAAGCACTTTATTATGCCTCATCTCTCTTCCTCCCTCTCTCTAGATCTCACTTATCTCTCCAGCCATGCTTCCTGATATGTTATTTCGCCCATTCAGAAATGAAAAATCAAGGTAATATTAATATAATATAATATATAATGAATTTCGCAATTGTTAATTATATCATGTTACACAACATAAGTCCATTAATTAATCTGGCATACGATACGCACATACCCAATTGAGGTGATGGGGATTATTATGTTCTGAAAATAAAAAATAAATGATGACTGGAATATTTATTAACGAATATAATTTTAGTAAGTTGGTAAGTGATTAATTACAATATCTTATTTGGATGAATTAAATGTGCAGGACGAAGAAAAGAAAGGATGAGGAAATATTGGAGGAAGATGGGAATGGGAATGGGAATGGGAATGTATACTCTGTACCTGCGTTCCACAGGGATCCAGTGGTCCCCAAACGAAACTCCTCTTTCTCTTTAAGATCCCACCACGCCCAACCTTCCCGCAACAGTACTTCTAATGACAGGTCTCAATTTTCTTATCATCAATTTTTTAAGGCGAAATTTTGCATGCATCACTTGTTTCACTTCAATTCAAGTGACTTTTAAACTATGCAACTTTATTATAATAAAATATATACTCTTTCTGTCACATATTTGTTTTCATATTTTATTTTCTGATTTGTTCTATATTAGTTTTCATACTAAAAAAAGAGATATTATTCATGGGTAATTGTTGGTGGGCCAGAAATGTTATTTTAGACTTAGTGGGCTTGATTGAGGGCAAATATTTTTTAATAATTCTGCCCTGGGCAGAATCTGCCTAGGGATGGCAATATTACCCCGGCCCGCCCTGGCCCGCATTGTTTGGGTCGGACCTGCCCCGGACCCGTAGTGAAATGGGGCGGGTCTGGGTATTACTCAGGACCCGCGCCCCAAACCCGTGCCCCGTTTTATATATTAAAAATCAAAATATATGTTATATAATATATATAAATATAATATATTATTATATTTTTTCATATTTATTAATATGTAAATAACAAAAATTCAACTTTATAGACGTTTTTTAGGTCTATATGAAATATAATATGTTATTTAAATTAAAATTATTTATTGATATCAATATTTTAAATTGTAAAATAAAATAAAATATGAAAAGATATTTAATATGGGTCGCCCCTGCCCCGCCCCGTGCCCCGAGCGGGTCAGACCCGCCCCACCCCATTTCAAGAGTGGGTCGGGTCTGGGTATCTAAGTACCCGACCCAACCCGACCCATTGACATTCTTAAATCTGCCCATTATTCATAACGATTACCATCATAATATACATTTATTTACTATTTATGTTATTATTTTTTCTAACACAATTAACTCACAACCACACTATCAAAATTGATTTGACCCAAAATCCTTAATTTATCACTTTAATAAAACAAAAAATAACAATTTTTTTTTGTTTTCGTTGTCAGATCAGTGTGAAAAGTAGTTTGGAAGGGGGAAGTATAACTTATTTTTACTGACACGAATAATATGTTTTAGCGGAAATAAATTGTATATTTTAAAAATATTATTAAATTTAGTTATTGTTTTCATGTTAAAAAATATATAGTCATTATTTTATTATGGGTATTTTTTTATATAATAGATGGGAGTAAAGGGTGTTGGTTATAGCCTATATGTATTATATTTACTTACTTAGGTTTTCGGTGAAGCTAGTTCATTTAATTTTTTTTTCAAAAAATATCAATGTTTAACATATAAAATTGTGTTATTTACCAAATGAAATGCGACTATTTAAAAAATACTTAATTTTATGTGTTTTCTTCTCAAAATGAATTTAAATCAAAATTAAATTGTTTAGTTGAGCTAGAATGCATGGGTCTCTGACTTTTCTAATAATATAATATTGAATACTCAGTGGGTACTTTGATACGCGGATACGGATAGGATGCGCACTTGATGTACACCACATGGCGTGTCCTAATTAAAAATATTAATAATAATTTTAAGTATCGTTTCAGACACGGCTAATTAGTGTGTCGCGCACGAATAGGGTACATGTGGAGTCAAATTTATATATATATATATATATATATATATATATATATATATATATTTTTTTTTTTGAAATAAATTTGTCTTATACTATAAAACCTCCGTCCTGATTTTATTTGGTCATTTCACTTTTGACTCGTGTTTTAGCGAACGAATTGTTTATTACTAGTATATGAAATGATAAAGTAACTTTTAAGGAGACGTATGATAGATGAGGGGTAGGACTATCATATCCCACCTTAAAAATCTCTTTATCATTTCAAATATTAATAAACAGTTCGCTAAAAAACTAGGCAAATAGTATTTGGACAATCTAAATTAGGACGGAGGGAGTATTAAATTAATACAAATTAACATTAGCCCAAAAATAGTAACAAAAAAAATGACTCTCTCTATTGCCCATCGTTAATCTTGTTTTAATTTTATATTTATTTAGGTGTTAAATAATACTCCCTTCATCCCAAACTTGTTTTTCTGTTTAGTGTGTGCTCGGGTTTTAAGAAAAAGTGATAAAGTGTTGGGGTATAAAGAGTTGTTTATTAGTATTTTATATGATAAAGTAATGGGTAGTTGGAGTTGAAAAGAGTTATTTATTAGTATTTTATATGATAAGGTAGAAATTTTCATTTTAAGAAATAGGAAAACAAGAATGGGATGCCCAAAACGGAATACAGGAAAACAGTACTGAATAGATTCTAGACACATGCATTTTAAAAAATTAGAAAATATTTATATATATATAATATAAAATAATTTAAAAAATAATAATTGTACCCTCATCGTATATTATTTAATTTTAAAAATATATATCTCAATATTCATATTGTGTAGTACCCGTTTCGATACAATCTAGGTTGAGGGCATGATTCCAAAATAATGACTTCCATGTCCAAAAATTGGAAATTGCCATTCCTCATATTTTTGGGATATGTATGACTTTTATTCTACCTTTTTTTGAACTCGTATTTTCATTCTACCTTAAAAATTAAAAATCATATTCTTTTTACTTTACATCATTTTTTATCCTCTAAAATATTAATTTTTACCATTATTAGATTATAAAATATTTATTAATATAATAAAATTTATGCTAGATTCATATTAGTAAATTTTTAAATAAACCAATCAAAATTTATAATAAAAATAGTCATTTCTTTTTTCATATAAAACAACTCAATAATAACCAGTAAACTTATTACCATTTCGCCTGTCAAAAAAGAAAAAAAAAACTCATTACCATTTCCCCTTAATATCTTTTCTGTTCTCATTCTCATAAATCTCATTTCTCCTAGAAAATCCAAACAGCCCCTAAATAATAATAACACATTGTACATTAGATAATGATACTTTCATACACTAAATTGTAAAAAAAATAATTGAAAGAGAATTCACGTGAAATTGAATTTTATAAAAAATATTAATAAAATAATTATACTTAGCGTTTAGAAGACGCTCGATTTAAATCCTCTCAAGTTTGAGTGTAATAGTATATGAGTAAATGAAGTTTGTGTCCTAATTTTGACTAATTCTTGTATGTATTCAAGTGTATAGTACACTCATAATACATTTTAAAATCTTGTAACTTATTATATTGAAAAAATATTTTTTTTTAAATTGAATCGAAGCATAATTCATTGCAAATAAATTGCATCTTTTAGTATAATAGGTTGCGTGGTTCTAAAATATATTATAAGTAAACAGTACACTTGAATGCATACAAGATTCACCCCTTAATAATTTTGTCAATCATTTTATACATCTAGTGAGATAATAGTCATTATTTTATACATTGTGGAGATTAAGATAAGGGTTATTATTGAATTATTTTTTTGTGAGGAAGAGACGAGAAACTCCCTCACCCGTATCGTTGGCCCCTCAGCCGAGTGTATTGTAAATCGAAGGATGACCAAGTAGCATAATATTTTGGGAGAGAATTATTATTGAATTATTGTACTGGAGATGGGGGTTATTAATTATTGAATAGTGATTGCTACTAGTACTAGTAGCAGTGTAGTGTAGTTTTTTTTTATACACCAAACACTCAAATACTCCACGAAATCGTCAATTCACCTTACAAACACCCAAATACTTCACGAAATCGTCAATCCACCTTATAACTCCTATTACTTCAATTCGTTCCCAGAAAGAATCGAACTTGGGTCTCCCACTCAAATGAGGAGTCCAGTGGCGACTTGGACTAAACCAATCGATTTGTAGTGTAGTACAGTAGTAGTAGTACTAATCGAGGAATATCAATATCATACTATCATTCAATTCAATAAATCTGAAATTTGTGCAGAATCGACGGAACAAGAAATCTCAAGACAATGTCCACCAAGGTCTCCAATTTCTCCGATCTCATCCACCGCGTCACCGCCTCCTGCCTCCTCCACCCCCTCGCCGGCATCTCCCGCCCCGACGACCTCTCCGTCGCCGACGACGACGACGACTACCACAACGGCGCCGCGCCGGACGACGACGACGAAAAATCCACTGTCAATTCCGACTGCGACGACGACGACCGTCCGCCTAGGGTAATGGAGCTGGAAATGCTGATGACTCAGGTGTTCGACGCCGTGTCGGTTATGAAGCGGGCGTACGTTAGCCTCCAGGGTGCGTACTGCCCCTGGGATCCGGATAAAATGCGCGTCGCTGACGTGGCGGTGGTGGCGGAGCTCCGGAGGCTGGGGCTTCTCCGGGAGAGATTCAGGCGAAGCAACGGCGGCGATAATAGGGGAGGGAGGTGGGGGATCGGGGCGGCGACGCTGCGGGAGGTGGTGGCGCCGTACGAGGCGGCGGTGGAGGGGCTGAAGAGGGAGGTTAAAACGAAGCAATTGGAGATTGAGAATTTGAGGGAGAAGCTTAAAACGGCGACGTCTTTCGATCGGATGAATGGGAAATCAAAGGGCAAGTCCAAGAGAAGAGTCAGCTGCACCACTCAAGGTTAGTCTTTGAAATGACCAATATGACCTTCGCTGCTACTTGTATTTATTTATTTGTCCATATTATGTTGGTTGCTGTGTTTTTGTGTCTGGTGTTACATCCATCTATTCGAATATATTTAAATAAGTTGACCAACTCATAGTTAGATTATTGCTAGTTAGTCAGAAATTTATAAGTGAGTAATAATTACACAAATCACAGATGGAGTATGGTAGGGAAAATAAACAAACAAATTAATTAACATCTTTCTATAAACTTGAACGTTTTAATGAGATATAATTCTTTCACGGTATTAGAACTTTTATGCTCACGCACACATACTGAGTTCGATTTTAAATTGTCCATCCGATGGGCTTTCTCCCAACAATGGAGTAAAAAAATTAAACCCACGAATAAGAAGAGTGTTGGGGAAATTAAATAAACGAATTAATACCACACTTCTCTATTAGTTCGGACTTTTAAATGAGACGTAATTTATTCAAAGTACGTATTAAACTATGATATGTGTTGTATGGTGCGATCACACTGTAATAATGTAGGAGATTAAAATACAAAATGTTAATAGTATTTCTTTTAAAGATTACTCCATAAAGCATGGCATAACTTTAAGCTACATGTCCTAGTGAAAATTTACTTTTTTCTTTATCAGCTTTTACCACCATTGAAAAGAACTATTCAAAGGTAGGAACATTATATTGTGGATGAATCTCTCAAAGGTAAGGTAAAAGAGAAAAACATACCACACTAGTTGCTCTTCTTGGCTATTTTTTTATATTTTAAGCCCACACATTAATTTTGTGCAAGAAAAAAGGAAATATTACTCGTTCCTTACAAATTTAACTGTGATTTGTGGTGTTTCATATAAATTAAAAAAGTCATTTAATACCTAGTAATATTTGTATAAAAGGACTAGCATACGCTTCTACAGGTTATCACAGTGAACCATCTATGATCATTTTTTTATTTAGAAATGTTTACAATTAAATCCCAAGAGGAAAATGCAAGTCATCTAACCACCATTATAATCTGTGGTAACAGTTGCAGCAGCTCCAGCAGTGGAGCTATTTGAATCCACAATGAGCTTAGTAAACGAAGCTGCAAAATCCTTCACATCCCAGCTCCTCTCGCTGATGCGCTCCGCTCGTTGGGACATTGCCGCCGCCGTCCGTTCAATAGAAGCCGCTTCCTCCACCACGGCCACCACCAACAACCCCACCACAGCCACCACCTTCACCGACTCCATAGTCGGGGCCAACCACGCAAAGTACGCTCTCGAGTCCTACGTGAATCGCAAAATCTTCCAAGGGTTCGACCACGAGACCTTCTACATGGACGGCAGCCTCTTCTCGATTCTCCACCCGGACCAGCACCGTACAGACTGCTTCACTCAGTACAGAGACATGAAGGCAATGGACCCCACTGAACTCCTCAGCATTTTGCCCACTTGTAGCTTTGGAAACTTCTGCTTCAAGAAGTACCTCTCGATTATCCACCCGAAGATGGAGGAGTCGTTGTTCGGGGACTTGGAGCAGAGGCGGCAGGTGCTGGACGGCCAACACCCGAGAAGCCAGTTTTACGGGGAGTTCCTTGGGTTGGCGAAGGCCGTTTGGTTGCTGCATTTGCTTGCCTTCACGTTGGACCCTGCTCCTAGCCATTTCGAGGCGAGTAGAGGGGCTGAGTTTCACTCTCAGTTTATGGAGAGTGTGGTTAGGGTTTCTGGTAATAATGGAGGACCCAAGGTGGGTGCGTCGATGGTCGTGGGGTTCCCGGTGAGTCCCGGGTTTAAGCTTGGTAACGGGTCGATTATCAAGGCCAGAGTTTATCTGGTTCCTAAGAATTGATGAATGTAGTTTTGTACTGTTTTGTAAGAATTTTCAGTTATGGTTGTTGCAGAATAAACTGTTTTTATCTTTATGTGCTACATATGGTAAATTGGTAATTGCTAGAATGAGGCCTTACCTGCCTCTTTTATGTGCATTTAGTCTCTCTGAAAGAAAGTGTGCGCTGTTAGTGTCGTGTTTTCGTAAAACACGATTCTTTTATTTTTCTGTGTGTGTGTTGGGGATCATTCCTTATTAATTAAGTCGGCCCAGTCCGAAGATAGGCCCAAGTTACTAACCATTCCAATACTCATTTCCATCCTTCACGCAGGTTCATTAATGGAGTTTTGGGGCTGTTCGGTTATGCTCTGTTTTGTTACTTGGGAATGATCCTTCATGTTATGTGTATCTGCGTGTAGTGTTATAAGCTTCCCCCATATTATTCTTGTTAATTCTTAGATTGGTACTGTTGGCTACGATTTACATGATCTTTTGCTATTGAGTTATTACGTTGTTGCGTTATTTGTGATTGGGACATTACAGTTAGCTGGAGAAGCATGAGAGCAAAAATAATCAGGAATCTTCATGTATAATATTAATAAAATTTTCAATTGCGTAATTTGATACAACATTCTAATGATACAATCTATTGACATGAATAATGTTAAGAATTCATCCAGCTTCCCAGGTGATAAAATTGTGAGGCCGGAAGTAGATATGATCATCATCAGTTTAATGAAACCTTGGAAAGGTGATTCCGCGAGCCAAAAAACAAAAAAGAAGGCATCTTTTTGTTTGCATGTATGACGATATTCTGAACTGGTGTGAATCCGGGGAGTAGTAGTTTTGAAGATCAATCGTTACCATGTTCGAGACAAACACCGAGCAGAAGCTAATTGTCTCGTCGCCAATCAAACACAAAAATAGGGCTGAAATTATATATACTAGTAACTTATATCAATTGAAGAAACTTTTTGCCTGCAAAAGAGATAAACACATCATTTTAGTTGGGAGCAATTTACGTGTACTCTGTTAAACTTGGAACTGGAGTTTTCGAACTACCCTTTGTTAGCTTTCTAGATTCTCCTGAAGATCAAGAATCAGACCTTTCATTATTTTTCACTTGCGGCTAAAGTTGGAAAAAAAACATATATCATACTTTAAAGTCTTTAAGAAAGGAAATCAGTGTCTCGCAAAGTATGGGAGAGTAAGGTGGTATTTTCAATCACTTTTCTTGTGAAAAAGCTGAGCTCTTACCAACTTTTTTATTAAAAAAATATAGTGATTCTAGACTGTTTACTTGAGTTTGAAAACAGGCTCCAAGTCTAATTAATAATAATAATCTCAGTTTCTCATGGTATGACTTAATGTTAAAATTTCATATGAGAGAAAAATCAACTTACTTGTTCGAAAATCAAAAACATGATAACATTCCATGATCCCAGACGGCCGAAATTTGGTAAGAACCCCTTGTAAAAGGCAAAAAACCCCTGCAAGAAATAGATCCACCATCAATGCCAGCATAAGAGTCAAAAATTTGTTAAAATCCAGATAATACAATTACAAATATGCAGAAAAGAAAAAATATTCAGATGATTAAATGTCTACAAGTAACAATATCTGTAAGCAGTTAGTGTCCAGAAATATCTCATGTAAGAACTTAGACCTCCCCCCTGTCAAGAGGCAATACGCCAACTTGAGTACTATTCGCAAACACATCACCTTGTATCATACTTGATACTTCTACATTCAATATGGAGAAGAAAGCAAGGTGATTCAAATGAGAAGGGAACTCAAAACAAAAGGCAACAATTTTTATTTGAGTCATGTGAACATATAGAAGGTTATACTTCTTTTCAGAAATGTAAAACTGCAAAACTGTAGATTGACTAATAAGAAAAAAACTTCACATATAAAATGACCAGTTACATTTATGAAAAATGGAAATTGAAAAGGGAACACATACCTCATTCTTTAATGTTTTGAAGAAGCAATCTACAGTGCTTTTGTAGACCGAGGACTCTCCCATCATTCTAGACTTGACCTGGAATTGAACAAGCAGGAAAAATTAGCATGTACATTGCCAGCAAATAAAGGCACTTCACTAATTTCATGCGCATCATGACCCTACTGTTAAAGTAGAGGTCAACGTATATGATTGCATGAAGCAAGATGCAGCGGTGTCATCTAAGGATGTAAAAGAACCAAACTAGTTATTAGGAATTTATGGTGCACACAATATGTGTCCGCGATTAGGTAGACTGGTAAGCAATATATTCTGAATACAATTTTACCAACTAGTAGATCACAGCTTAATTGCTGTTTGAAAACAATAGGAAACTCATGAGTTAACAATAAGAAACAGCATTTCGCTCAGCAGTGGGTTTTATTAGTGATTCCAATTTTAGCAGCATTTTTTGTCAAGCATACAGATCCAAATGCATGTCAATAATTGCCTATACGCGTTTATTTCTAAAATTCACTGACAGCTTTACATCAAGCGGTGGTTTCATTATAAATCCCAATCCCAATCCCAATTCCAACAGCTCAAAGCATACAAAACATAAATGCATGAGCTAGAATTGCCTACAGTCATGATTTCTAACATTGACTGGTGAGTTAACTTTAAATGGATCACTTATTAAAGAGTTGGCATATGGCAATAAGATGGTCATAACTAGCACATTGAAGAGCAACATTGTGTGCATCAGCAAGGCTACAAAAATAATTGGATGGAAAGATTACCACATCAAGAGGGGAGCCAATACAGACAGCAAAGAATCCTGCACCTAAACCAGCTAAAATATGTGTCAGAACATTGTCTGTGAATCCTGGAATTTTCAAAACTGCCTGCATATACGATAAAGATTAAAAAAGAAGGAAACATTACAGCATAATATAACAGAGAGAGAGAGAGAGAAATGACCTCTTTGACATGATCATAACTAGCTAATTCTGCAGCATTAATAATTGCATTTCTTGCAATGTTTGGCCCAAGTCCTGTCCACAAAGCTACCACTCCTTCCTGTTCATTTCTGGCACTCAATGAGTGGGCACAGCATATTTATCAAACCCACTAACTACTGTAACTAAAGTCACCTGCTTGACTATGGCATAATACGCATGCAAAGCACCGCTGTAACGCTTCACTACTCCAACTGGCATTTTACCCTCAGCTTGAAGCCGAATTTTCACAAGGTCAGTAGGATTAGCCACGGCAATTGCTATAGCACCTTTTGATTTAGATAAAAGAATTCTTATTAACATTTCAGATACAACTGGTTATCCTCATTTAACAGAATAGAGTAAACAGAGTTAGTGGTTTATTCACCAGTAAGCAGAGCAGCAAGTATTTTACTGAACAAGGACACATCTCCAGAATAACTACTTCCAACAATGAATGTTTTGACCTGTCCAAACCATGAGAGGGAGTGATTCTTTATTAGCTTCAGGATTATGCTTTAAACCAAAGTTTGGAGAAGGATTAAGAAAAGCAGTAACGATGATACATACAGGCTCGTATAACCCTATTCTTAAACCTCCATATATAAATTGGCGATGCAAGCCTGGTATGATTCCTTTCCAAAGTGCAAATAAACCTTCTTCTTTTGCTATGGTAGCAACTGTACCCAACAAGCCCCTGTATTTTGGTGCAGCCTCTGAGTCCCCTGTAGGAACTTTCTTCTGTAGCTGAAGCCTTACTTTAGCAGTATCTAAAGGAATGGTGCAGAACTGCATATCACCACCACATGAAGAGTTATTTCTCATTCGGGAAAATTTCAAATTTTGAATCACAGTTGAGAGTAATTGATTGTAACTGAGGGATAACTGAAGAAATGCAAGTACTTGTAGTATCAATTGCGTACACATTATAATCACCATTATATCTGAATATGTTAAATACACGGTGCACGTACTCTGAACAAAACTATATAAACTCCACATAGTTTCTCAGACTCTCAGATGACCAACCAACTCTGCATATTACATCCCAAATTGTAGTTCTCATTCCATACGAGACAAGGGCCAAGGCATAGGGTAAATACAGTATGAATTACCACAATTGTAAAAGTGCAATCTCCAATTAGCTGAAATTCAAAACTAAAATCTAACTGCATCCTAACCTAAATTTCATGGTTGCTATCTTTGACTAGTTTAGGCTATCTCAATCATCCAAATACCATCTACATAAAACTAAGATGTAAAATGTTACAGATTAACGGATTTTAAAAACTAAAATTCTATCTGTAAACTATACTACGATGCATTTAAAACGAAAACGAAACACTACTCAGATATGAGCATCAGCTGAAACTATATATTCAACCTCACTAAAAAGTAAATCTCAAAAACCATCTCTCAATGCTGTTAACCATATGCAAGCGCAATGGAGCGATAGTGGAACTGATAATAACAACAACAATAATATTAATTGACCTAGTGATTGCAGTAAAGTGAAAATTGAAGGCAAGATAACGGAAATTTGTTATACCTCGGCAAAACAAGCAGCGAAAGCGCTGCAGGCGAATATTCCGGCGAAGGAGATCGCCGACGGATCCGCCATTGGTGGCCGTGGAGATCAACAATTGTTGCAGAAGTTTTCCAATCTCAAATTCTCAATAGCAATTACTAGCAAATATGTTTCAGTTGAGTACAAATGCAACATAAATACGGGACGGTGGGGATGGTAGTGACTAGTGAGGTACGGCAAGTTAAAATACTTATTGACTATTGATGGCATTCGGTATCGGTTTAAAACTTATAAATTAATGAAAATCTTAAAAATTTTGGTAAATTACGGAAAACTCCCTTCGAGCCATAAAAGGAGATTAAGGTAGTCAAGCCTACTCGCTAGCAACTCGTGTTCAATTTGAAAATAAATCGAAATCGACTTAGCATAATAAAGTTGAGTCGAGTTTGAGCTTTTAAATACTCGGCTTAAGAGGCTCGTGAGTCTAATCGATTTTGCACAGTATTATTATGTCATTAATTTTATTAAACATATTTATTTATACTTTAAAAATATATTTTATATTTAATTACGTAAAATTGTACAGGTAATCGAGTCAAACCAAGCTCAAGTTCATTGAAATTCTTATCGAGCACGAGCTTGAAAATTTAGGCTCGATCTAGTTCAGATCAAGTTTCGAGTATTCCAATCGAGTCACTACTCGGCGGCTCGTTTACACTCCTAAAAGTATTTGATAGTAATGTTCTAACCCATCCTTGCCCCAATTCACCCGAATAACAAACATTATGTATGCATGAAGAAAGATAGGTAGTAGAAAATTAGTGTTGATAAAAATTTATGTGAAACAGTCTTTAATATGAGATTGATCTAATTTATAACTTATTATATGACTCACATGTTTATAGGGGAAATGGATCCCCTCTTGTACAATACGGTGTTGTGTGGGAGGAGAATCGTTGGATTACACATGCGCTGACAAACATTCGTACGAGTGTGTGCACCCGTGTGTGTTTTAATATTTTTCCTTCTGCATACCACCATATACGTGTGTGTGTCTGCGCGTGTGTGCAGGGGCGGAACTACATGCATTGTAGGGGTGGCCTTGGCCCCTCCCATTTTATTTTTACTTTTTATTACTATATATTTGAGTAATAAGTTAATATATACAGCACTACATATTATTAGTTGGGCTTGTCAGTTGTCACCATAACAGTGCATCATTCACTCACAAAAAATTTTCTTCTTTTTTCTTAAAACAGTAATTTTTTATTAGTTATTGTTCAATTTTTTTTTTCAATTTCAGATGATTATAAATTATAGGGTTCGAAAGAATTTGAGCATAATTTCATTATAGTTCTCCTCTATCGTAGATTTTCGCTTCAACTTATGATTGTTCTCTCTTTTTTTCATTATATTGTGCCCATTTTTAATCATTGTACGGTGCTATAAATTTAGTCAAGACTATCCTGCGAAAAAGATGGAAGACGAACTTCTTACATAATCACAAAAAAAAGGTGCAAATATATAAAATATTAAACTTTTTATATCGAATATATGTTAGTGTTAAATTGTATTTGTTGGCCCCCCTTCACCTGAAAAGCTGGTTCCGCCCCTGCGTGTGTGATCCAACAATTCATCAAATGTACAATATTGTGCTATTTATTAGGAGATATGTTTTCATTCATAGGCTTCAACTCAATTGTGTTTTGAAAAAAAATGTGACACGGATAGTAAAGTAAAATTTTATCTCACGTATAATTTAGTAATTCAAGACTTCCTCGTCAGAATTTGGTGGCAATTTTAAAATACAAAGTACATGAAATCTTGGATTAGAATAAGATTTTATTTTATATTCCAACACAATTAACTCATTTTCCATATGATACAAATTTGCGTTGTTCCATATCAATTTTATGTTTGCTTGGAGGTATATAGTGCCCATTTGTCTAAATTTATTTTAAACATATTATAAGTTAGTATAGCATTTTATAAGTTATTTTAAAAGTTTATTTTAAGTTGTTTTAAAATTTTATAAAATATATAGTAATTTTTAAATAGTTTATAAATTGTTAAAATATTTAACTAATACAATTTATACATTCTTCAAAATTTAAGATAAATATTTTTAAAATTTTAATTTTAGTATAAAGTAATAATATTCTTACTTTTGAGTTAATATCAATTACTAACAATCTACCCTATTGCCATTTTATCAATTTGCAAAGGCTATCAGCTCCATCTATTAATATCAAGAACTTCCCTCATATATAATACAAAGGTTAAATATCGTTATATGTCTTTTTTTTAATTATATAACATCATTAATACAAAACAGCAAATGGGAATTCTCATCCCACAACAAAACCACTAGAAGAACCAGTAAAATGCTTGATTGTTCCCACAAGACTCTTTGAAGCACCAAAATGCCTGATTCTGTACACACCTGAAGCAGCGGTTTGTGGTACTAACCATTCTATAGTAGCATGGCTACGAGTGCTGAGTTTCGAAGGTCTCGACCATATGAATCGAAGGCAGAAATCATCGTCATCATACACAGGCTCCCACGAATCCTTCCCTCTCAAAATCTCCACCAGAGCGAACGTACCTTCAGTCATGAGGTCGTTTCTGGGACACGCTGAATAGAAAACTACAGTCACGATGTCGCCTTTCTTAAAGGTCGCGTTCTTGGGGACGTCTGAACTCACATCCCCGAATTTTACACCGATTGGAGTTGTGTCCAAGACGACCGGCGTGAGCAAGCTTATTTGCTTGCTTAAAAGGTCCGGAGGTTGAGGGCCGGGTCCCACTGATTGTCGAGTGATGAGGGCGGTTGCAAGCTTCTGGAACTGTTGAATGTAGGCAGTAAGTGTGAGTGGGCCGTACAATGTAGAGGCACCCTGAAATGGATGAGGAGCGATGCGTTAGAAATGGAATAAAAACTTCTAGACAAAAGTTTTATGTTGGCCCAGGTAAATACTGTTTAGCATATAGAAAGTAATAATGTTTAGCTTATGAAGTATCACGGTTTAGTGATTTTGAAAAGAATAACACATAAAATCAAACATTTTCTAAAATGTGATACTTCGTATACTAAACAGTATTACTTTGAAGAAAAGAGTTCACGTCAACTTGGTAAACAGGAGACCTGCTCTAGAAATGGAGATGAGCATATATGTTTTAAACAAGCCACAACTAAATCATTTTTGTAACTGTTTGTAGATGTCTAAGTGAAGCAGAATAGCGACTTTCTGCTCGAATGCAGGGTTGAGCCGCTAAACTGCAACTTTTGTACCAATTTGGTATTAACATCAATGTGTATCAAAGTAGATACTAACATAAATTTTTGTATTGAATGGATAATGAACATTAATCCATATAGAAAAGGGCGCACTAAACTTATATTTTTGAACCATCACCGATGGTTCCATCTCAAACTTCTGATATTTAGCTTGACTTTCTTCTGTGTTTCGTTTACTTTTGACATAAACAATGTTCAATATATCCAATTTGCTACAATAACATATAATATCAAGTACACAATTTGATGCAAATAAACATTTGCGCCCAATTTCATACAAGTAGCATAGTTTTTGACTGATTCTATCCCTCCCGTCAAATGCTACAAAACGTAATTTGGTCGATGACAGTGCTAATATTAAGTAGTCTAACAAATGTTCCCACGTTACAAAAGAACGAAGGAACAGAAAAAGAATTATCTGCACGAATAAACGAAAGGATAACAGGCAAGGTAACAGATGTAGATTTAGTCTAATTTTTTAAATATTTTTTGATATAATCCAGATACGAATATACACAGTTTTCCTCTCAACTATCGTGAAAAGTAACTAACCTCATATCTCTGAATCTGATATTCCTCAAATGTTGTCACATATTGAGAATATGTATTTGTCAAGCCAGCTATCACTACATGGACGTTGTTACCAAACTGTTTGCTTTGTCCACTTATGAGAACTTTTTTCACAGCATCTCGAAGCCGTCTTCCAGCCATTGTGGTGAACTCTGGCAAATGATAAAAAAAAAAGTCAAATACTAGTGAAAAATGAGATCTATTTAACATTTGACCGAGCATCTCTTATCCATGCAGCAAAACATTAAGTTTTTCAGTCCATAAAAACTGAGGTTGAGCACGATACTACCAGCCACAACTTATTAGAAGTTAAAACGAGCATATTTTAAAAAGTAAAGAAAGACAGAAGAAGTCAAGTTAATACCTCCAGGCACACTAAGAATGACCAGCTGCCCAATTCTCAGAATCTGAACTGGAAGTATTGAAGGCTGCAATGGAGGCAATGAATAATTAAAACTATCACCAATTTGAGATCATAATATGCTTATAGGTGAAATGTAGAGAAGGAGATGAAAATCAGACAGCTGGCAATATCAGAAAAACAAATTTGATCACATTTTGTTTATCAATTTTGTCTCATGATTCCTGATCCGTTCTTTTTCAAATTCCAAGTTCACAGCGCAAGCTGGAAAGTTTCTAATATTATTAGTCTTGACATTATCTAATAATAGTACAGTAGGAATGCACAAATCTTGTCCACCAAGTAGCAAAAAAGGTAAAATGAGTCAGTATACACTGTTCATTTAACCAAATTCAGTGAAGAATTTAACTAATTTTCAACCTTTCTTCTTTATTAATTCACCACTGTATAGAGCCAAATGCAAAATAACCACAACGTGAGAAGATCAACGCATCACATAATATGAGACAGATTTCCAACACTAAAGACTTCACATCGAGTAGGTGATAAGGATTTCCATATTTCAATAATGCACAATAAAACAAACCCACTAAATAATGACCTCATGAAACTCTTAGAGAACAAGGTTGCAACTTGCAAGTAACTCAAGATCCATAAGACAGAATATAGTATATTTGCAGGACTGTAACTAACCGCCCAATCATACGGATGTTTCATTTCACCAGTATCGAGCAGAATGGGCTTTGGAGCATGACATTCCACTTGTTCCTTGCTTGGAGTTTTAAGTAAGTTGCGGACAAGTCTCCAAAATGCATTACCCTGAGAGAGAGAGAGAGAGAGAGAGAGAGAGAGAGAGTTAATGTGTAGGACATGAGAGCAGACACTTGTATGACCAATTACACTGTTATATACCTTATCATCCCCTTGCTTAAAATCAAAAGCTCCAGGTCCATCAGTTGTGCCCGCAGCAAACGCAAACCCCATTGCAGCAGGACATGTTTTTACAGCATCGGTACCTCCACCTTCTTTTGGAATTGTGACATTAAGTTGAGAGAAATCAACATATGTATGGCGATAATCAATCTTCCCATTTAATTTTTCTGATGCTGCTTTGAAAAGTTCCGTTGCCTTCTTGAATTGCCTTTCTCCAATAATACGTGTACTTTCAAATTCATCTGGATACCTGCCAACCAATCGAGAGATAGAGTTATAAGTCATCACCAAAAGAAAAAGAAAAAAAAAACCCACTATGTGAGATCAGCTATATGAATCATATTTAGTCCTTCTGTACATGTTCTCATTCATAATTAAGTATAAAATTTGTCTTTTTAATAAATTTTCCAATCCTTAATAAGTCTTGGCTTCCCCTTTTAATTGAGTTAATGATATTCTACTTTATACTCATATTGAAGCATTAAAGGTCTCCTATGTACATGTCTGAACCATCTTAAACACATTTCTCTAATTTTTTTACTATTGACTGCTACCCCATTCTAATGAGTTCATTAATTTATTCAATATAATCTAGTGCGTGCATGTCCATCTCAGCATTCATATTTCTACTACCCTCATGCTCTGTCCGTGTTCAAATTTAGTTGTCCAACACTCTGATCCATAAAGCATTGCCTATTTTATTGCTTTTTTAAAAATATCATAATTAATTATTTGGTAGTTTACGGACAGAGAACATAGAGGACACCCATTTGTTCTAACCTGCAATAACATCTCTATCAATCACCCCAATTCTTCAAAATTAGATCCTAACATTTAAAAATTCTAAAGCTTTTAGATGGATTAGTCCATGATAACTTATTAATCTACACCAGAGTCAATCCTATTATAATCAAGTAACAAGTCAGGGTTTATAACATCTATACAAAACCAGAATACAGAAGCATGCATACCCAGGTCCTCGTCCATAGCATAATTCGTTCTTTCCACCACAGGTACTATGGTTGAAGTCACAAGATAATCCTGTATCAATACAGAATGCACCAAGCACATTCGGACTAACATCCCCACAATTGCTTTGACAAAAAGCAGATACAAATTTAGGCCTATCAGCTTGCCTGAGAGCGCTCCTTACACGTCTTGCAATGCTCGAAAATTTGGTGGTCAATTTTCCTGGTGAAGGCGCAAAAGAAGCAGCAATTTCTAATAACTCATGATCTGCATTCAGACCACCAAACGATTATCTTGAGACATTGAAAAATAGGATACTCTTTAGTCTATCCTTATTTATATACGTTCATATAATTCCTACACATAATGAAAGTTCTCAACTCAAAATGCAAGTGGAGGGAGAGAAAACCACATATTTGAGCAAGTTTGAAGAAAAAAATTCCTTCCAATAGAGTACAACTTAGGAGAACGTATTCATTTAATGCTGAGGCATCCCCAACAAAATTATACAAATCGACATGCTTTCTTTACATGCATCTGTCTAATTCAACATAGTAAACATGGGACGGTCTAGAAGAAAAATAAAACATGGGATGGTCTAGAAGAAATAATAAACATGGGATGATCTAGAAAAAAAAACATGGGATGATCAAATAATTGACAATGTTCCTTATATACCATAGTAATATACTAACTCGCTGAACCATTGTAATCAACCTGGCCATGCTTAAGATCTCACATGAACAGTGAGAAAAAAGAAGGGAAAAAAAGTTTCTTAGTTCAAATTATCCAGTAGCCAACTGATATATAACCATACTTTTAAAGTCAACAGTCAAAGAGTGGAGTGCAGATCGAACATGGTTCTCAAGATTCCATGTTATCCTTCTACAACATCTCCATATAACTGCAAACTGTACTTCTATTCTCAAAATGCTGGAAACTTATCTGAATAAGTACTGAAAAATACTTACGATTGTCTTCAACAATTGGAATAATGTTTGAGACTCTTCTTGGTGTTTTAGTCTTCGATATGTCAGATGATGTGTTTCCACTACTATTCAAATCAAACCAGTCTTCCATAAACCGTGCTGCAGCTCCTTTATTGTCCCCACTTATCAATGAATTTGTACGGCTCATAGAAGTTCCATGGGTTGCAAACCAATTGAAACTGCCTACAGGGCCCCATTCATCATCAACAAACTTCAATAGTGTCATCTCTTTATCAACATCATACTTATAATTACTGCGTTCTGCAGCTGGATTATTGAGATAAGCACTTGGACTTCGATTAACACCAGCATCCAAAATCTCCCCTGTTATTGATCAGAAATTGTGAGAATTATATATAAGTCTAGAATGTGCTCTGAATTATCTTCTAGTATTTTATTACACTTTGTGAGCACAATTCCAAAAAGTAATATAAGCATGATGAGTACAAAACTGGCAACGTGCTAAAAGAAGAGAGCTACACCTCTCCCAAGTGAGGAAAGAGGTCAAACGAAGAAAATTTAAAGCAGATGTTACCTTGTATTTCAAACAAAAGTTCAACACAAAACACAGAAAAATAAACATATTAGATTAAATCAACATTGCCTCCAGCACCAAATCCACACCCATCAAGACCTATGTGCCCTTAGGGGCTTTTGTGCCAGGCACCAATTTATTTCATAGTAGTAGATATGACAAAATTCAGGAAATAGCAGCAACAAATATGGCTTTGGTTTGAGAACATAAATTTTAAATTCCTTGAAGTTGTGTGACTGTGTCGCCTGCTAAGGAGTCAAATTAGCAAGTTGTGCAAAAAAATCAATACAAGCAATGCGGCTTTTCGTCTATATATGGATCATCATCAGCAATTAAAGTTGTCTAAAAAAATGTTATTTCCTCAAACAAGAAATAAGCATCACAGGTGGCCTCTAATGATGCTCGACTGTATTGGTCACAGCTAACTAGACAAGTTAATATTAAAAGTTAACGTTAAGCATCATGAAACAAGGGAGGGAAATTGAAAGAGCAGTAGGACAATTCACAGGATGATTTTTGATATAGAAGTTAATCCTCTACTGTACTTTTAAGTTTCAAAGATAAATACAGCGGCTGGACTGCTCCAATGCTAAATAGAACTCCATTACCTTTATTCACAAATATCGATCCAGGTCGAAGATTATCATGAGCTCGTACGATGGTTTGTTCAATGCCATCAACAAGGGCATCAAATGATTGGCGCACAAAACCAAGGGATGTTACGATGTACACAACATATTGAAGATAACCTCCAGGGCCAGCATGGGTATGAATGCCGCTTATGGCAACATTATTTTCTGTGTAGAGATCGCCATACCTGCAATCCCATAAGGATATGCTCTTAAATCAATTTCTAAAACAATCAATGGAAATATAAAGGTTGCAAACTTTTCTATTGATAGCATAAGCAAATCTATAATTCAACATAACCTAGATTCAATTGTATAATGAACAAAACTAATACAACTCAATACTTTAATAAGCAATAACAACCTCGCCTTCAATCTCTCGAGGACCTTTATGGTCACAAGCTGTGAAGCCATACACGCATCAAGATTTACAAAGACGACCCGTTTCCCCTGTGGCTCAGCAACAATGAAGGCCCGAGCTCGTAGCCTAAAGTGAACACCGGATGCAACCTGGTCCATGTTAGCATACCCCATCATGTTGACATCAGCTGCCGGCCCAGTGATGTCATAGCTTCCGAGCCCAATCAAGTAGTTGGAAGCAGATTTTACCCCTACACTATTCTCTACCAAAAGTAACAAAAAGATTGGTAACCAAATCATTCTGCTTGATCTCCCCATCATTCCTCTACTTCGCAAAACCAGTTGTATTTCCTAACTACGCCTGCTCATTTTCCTTCAGAAAATACAGAAAGTTAGTGACTACTGCTATTCCATAAGCAGAAAATAAATTAGAAATTTCAACAATCCAAAAAAAGCATATTCACTAACAAACTCACCTACATACACTGAACTGAAACATACCACAAAATTAACGCTAAGATTTTCCAACAGCAACATTAAAAGGCAAAAAAAAAATCGCAAGAGACAAAACGGGAAAAAGTAGCAAGGATTCAATCAGCAAAAACGTCCACGATACGGCTATTACGTTTTTAATCAAAAAAGAAAATACAAATGTCAAATCTCCATCAATTAAATAGCAAATAAAAGCCAAGTATCGTCTACATAAACGTAACAGCACCGAAATCTGGAAGATAAGAAGCAGGATCACAAAACAGAATTCAATAAAACAATTACCTAATTCAAACCTGGTGTGAATAATATTGAAAGGGGAAAGGTAGGTTAGCGGAGAAGTGAAGACTGGAGTGATACTCCGTGTCCTACGCGCACACTACACTACCAACCACCATCACTCCAAGAATTTAATTCAAATAACTGTATTTTCAGATTTGATTTAAATTGTTATTTCCCAAATGAATCAATTCCTTTCTTCTAGGTTAAGATTTATGGAGGAATTCAAATAACTGTATACAGCTTTGGGGCGAGTGGGGGGTTTGACTTTTAGGACTGGCTCTTTGACTAAGGGTGGATTAGTTTTTGGATCATGGGGTGCTTATTAATTTTGGTGAAATATAAAAATACGGGTTTATTATGTAGTTTTGGTTATTATATTTGTATCAAATTAAATTAATGTATAAAGAGTGTTTTGTCGAGTTGACAAAGTCTTGTATGTATCATGTTTATGGTGCAATTCAAGTGATTTTTAAATAAGATGAATGTTTTAGAAGAACTAATTGCATGTTGTAAAAATGCATTTAAATTGCATAGTGCATATCGTACAAGACAAAATAAAAGAACTCGCTTCCAATTCTGTGTTTTTTATAAGGACAAATATGTGTTACTGTCGGTACAATTAAGTGTTTTTGTAAGGACAAGTAACACATATTTATCTTTTTAATATAATATTTATCTTTGTAGTAGCATATATAATGTATTGAAAATTATATACACACAAATGTGTTACTATAAAGAGAAAAAAATGTTATTGTATGAATAAAATTACACTCCCTCTGTTTCATCTGCTTCCCCCTCTAATTTTTATCTGATTTTCTTTCTAACTTATGACCGTCTGCCTTTAAGTAAAACTTCATATTACAACATTAAATTAATAAATGTATAAATTTTATGCAGCATTGCATAGTATCATATAATTATTTTTTTAATAACATAAATTAAGAGCGAATATTTCTTTATTAGCTTTAATAAGAGTTTTATAAAATTCTGCTTTACTCTATTTGACCCCACACAAACACGTAAATTTAAATTTTATGCTCATTTCCATTTTAACTAATATTATATGTGCAATAATATTTTTTGACAGATATATGCAATAATATTGTGCATGGGAGTTTCTCGTAATTATAATATATTACAAAAAAAAGAAAGAAAAAGGACATATGATACGTATGAACAAGTGTGTACAATGGGGCCAATAATTAATAATAAAACAAAATGCCCATGATTGAGCTTGAATGGTGTCTTTATCAAACAATTTAGTCGGTAAAAAAACAATAATGTAACATGGTATATATTTGTGGTCCGTTCACATTATATTATAATGAGATGAAACAATCAAACAATTTGATATGCAATATAATTATGAAACACTTTATTTTTATTTACATTTTTTTTGTTCAAAATATTTATTTACATTTTTTAGTATTATAATATTTTTCATTTTAAACTCATGCAATGTGTCATACATATATTGTTTTTTTTTTTCAAAGGATACATATATTGTTTTCATATACATGATTTGGTTATTTTTATGTATAAAACCATGTTTCATTTGTACGTTAGACTATATTGGGACTAGGAGTCCTACTATAATAATAATATTACCATTAAAAAATAGAGTGAGTAACTTTCCAGTCCAAACTAGGAGCAAGAAGTACTACTAGATTCAAATATATCTATTAAGTACTAATAGGTCCAAAATTTATAAAAAAAAAGATTCATATACCCTTACTTTTTTTTCAGTCCTTTTTCAGTCTTTTTTTTCTGTCAGGTTTTAGTTTTTTTTTTTTGTCATTTTTTTTCTTCTTTTTCTCTTCCTTCCGTCATTTCTTTCTTTTTCTTTATAATTTGAGATTTTCATATCAAAATTACGGAGAAATTGGATTCATTACAATTTGAGATTTTCATATAAAAAATTAGGAAATTACAGAAAAAATCATATCAAAATTATATATTTTTCTACTAATTTCAACATGCATAAATTCATCAATTGATGACCAAATACACAAAAACGTGCATGCCTTCATCAATTGATGAACTTATGCATCCAAAAATGATACAAAAAAACAGATCTAAAACCTGAAAAGATAATCAAATCTGTACAGAAAAAACATTTCTCTTCCCATCTTCATCTTCATCTTCATCTTCATCTTCATCTTCATCTTCATCTTCATCTTCATCTTCATCCACCATCCATCTTTCCATAAAACTCAAAGACACCATCTTCATCTTCATCTTCCTCCATCATCAATCATCCATCTTTCCAGAAAACTCAAAGACACCAAAATCACCGAAAATTATAGAAAACACATCTCTTCAAAAAAAAAAATCAGAAAATCATATTCAAAAAATATAATGTACGTCTTTAAAAAAATAAAAAATTCATAAAACACAAACCCAATTCCTCCATACAAGCTACTAAAAAAACCAAAAACATAAACACCTCCATTTCCAAATTTCCCAATCTTCAACCAAAGCTGTTAATTAAGAAGCAAATACAATCAGATCTATTCACCTCCCTTTGTTCATACCAAACACTGGATATGAATATATACATCTCAAATTAAAAATTGATAAATATCAAGAAATTTACCTGAAAATTATTGATTTTAGTAGAAAATGTAAGATTCATTTTTTAGTCAAATAAACTAGCTCTAACTAACAAATCATTCTCAACACTTAATCAAATAAATCGGTAAATGCAGAAAACACCCCAGATCTAAATAAAAAATTATAACACACAGAAAACACACAATATCCCAAAATTCCAATCCCAACAAAAAATTATCAAGAACCAAAACCCAAATCTAAATAAAACCCAAAACTCGACCACATCAGCAGAAACAACTTGAAACCACACAAAACGCATGAACTTGTATATCTTCATCTTCGCTGCATCACCCTAAATCCGTCGGCGTCGTCTTCGATGCTTCGCCCTAAATCCGACGCCGTTGAATTACAGATCTCAGAAACTCGCATCGTGAACTGAAAAGAATGCGTCCCTCTGGTTTCGGCCGGTGCCGCCGAGAGTGGTGATAGCGTCGGGGTTGTGGAGTCGCAGGAGAATGTTGGTAGAAGGGGGTGGAGGTAGCTGAAGGTGGAGGTGCAGCGGCGGTGGTGTGTCGTGATTTTTGGGGGAGAGGCGAAAATTAGAGAGGGAGAAGGAGAGAGAGAGGCGAGAAATGAGAGTAAGATAGAGTGAGGGACCGATAAACTAGGGCTAGGGTTATTATGGGTTTTTCAACATCAATTTTGGATCTAGTAGTACTCTATTTTAAGTATTGGACCCAAGAGTACTAGTGGGGTGTATTTTGGACACAGAAGTATTTATTTCTAAAAAATATATAAAACATTGTAACAAGTCCAGTTGCATGCAGTGGCAGGGGCCACCCACACTAAATTTGTCAAATCCCCCTCTGATATACTATATATATATATATATAATGTTTTATTAATTATTCATCTAGATAAGTTATTTTGGGTCTCTTTCATGATGTAGAATAGAATGAATGGTGACATAGATGAACTTAGTAATTAAATGTGGAAGAAAGTGTTCAGACAAAGGACTTAACGAGGGTGTTTTAGTTAATGGAATTTTCCAGTGTGTATATAAAAGTGGTATGCAGATTCTTTTTTTATGATCAATTGATTTTTTTGTTATGATTTAGTTTTGCCTCCTTTTCACTTTTGTCGTTTTTAATTTATGTAAGTTATAAATGCCTAAATTTATCAGGGGCCAAATCTTCTTTATCTATTTGTAGATGCAAAATGTCACCAAATAATTGATGCATAACTATGATATATATCAATAAGTATATTGTAGAAATATGTATGAATAACTCAATAGAAAAAAAATCACAAATGGTCCATGTAACTTTGCCCGATTTCAGAAATAGTCCTGTAAATTTTTATTTTATCAATTGTGGTCCTTTTGATTTCAATTGTAGTCCTTTTCGTTGGAAAATTGAAAATTTTAGCCGGAAAATGGCCGGAAATATGATGTAGCACACAAAATAATGCGAAAAAAAATATTAAAATGACGGGTTCAATGAAAGAAAGAGAATAGTATAAGTTTCGACCCTCGCCTCAACGTAAATCACTCGAAATTAGCCACAATAATGAATGTAATTCGTGATTTTAAAGTTGCGATTCACGAGGGAGGTGTAATCAAAACATGAAATTGATTAAAAAAATTCTTCCTTGATGAAAGACAGTTCAAATGAGAGTGGTGGCGGCCGTCAATGAGATCAGAATAAAAAGTTAGGTCAATTTTCCGATCAAATTTTAAATTATCCGACGAAAAGGACTACAATTGAAACCAAAATGACCACAATTGATAAAATAAAAACTTACAGGACTATTTTTGGAATCGGACAAAATTGCAGGACCATTTGTGATATTTTCTCAATAACTCAATTTTTTTTAGTAGGTTTCCGTGGAAATTGTTTCTAGTATGAAATTTATATCATTATACTTATAAATTAATATCACTACATTTATCAACTGATATTATTATACTTATAAATTGAGATCATAATATTAAATATTATAAGTACTAGTATATAAAAATAGTGGTATCACGTTACAAGTGTAATTGTATGAGTTTCATACTATGAACAATTTTCACATGAGAGTATTTGATTTGAAATTTTGAAGTATAATGATTCATTTGAAGTATCTAACCGAAGTATTATTATCTCAAATACTCAGAACTATTTGTGTTTCTAAATACTTAAAGATTTTTTTATAATTTATAATTGCCATATTTTGTTTTAATATACGAGAATTAAATATCATATTTATCTCCTTCTACTTATTCTTTGTGATAGTATGTATTTAAACATGTAGAAAGGTAATTAAATAGTCATATTTATATATTTATTGTTATTTAATATTGGGAAAATTGACTTTTTCGTCTTGTAAGTTTAATTTATTTTGATTTTGGTCATAGTAACCTTGGTTGTTTGATTTTTATCATATAACTTTTTAAATTTCGACTTTTTGATCATATGATTTATTATCAAAGGTGGTCTTCCAGGTAAATTTGACGTGAATTTTTTTTTTTTGCTAAAGTTAGTTACACCTTGGCGAAAATTGGCATTAAACAAGATTCAATGCATTAATTCAATCAATAAATATTAAACATGACATCTGCCATACACTACAGTATTATATACATACAAACACAATTACTAATTTAGGTTGTGTTTGGATGTAATGTCATTTTTTCATTTCTCATTTGAGAAAGTCTTGTGTGAAATATTGCACATTAGCGTTATGTGCAATATAACATAAATAAGGTAAAAATTGCTTAAAATTCATGGGTCGGCCGAGAGGGTCAGCGTAGCGACCACTGTATGGCGATGGGTTCAAGGTTGTTGACGAGATATATGTATTTATAGAAGGATATTTTTATTAAATATGTGTTGTAGCCTAGTGGTTTCATGTTTGTTGCTAATGAATTTGGTTGCAGGTTCAATTCATATTGTACACAATTTTTTTTTTTTTTTTTCTCAAATTTTTGTGTTTTACAACATCTATGTATAAGTGTTACTACATTATTATATTGAATTTTATTTATTTTTTGTCAAATTTTTTGTGTGTTACTACATCTATGTATAAGTGTTACTACATTGTTATATTGAATTTTATTTTTTTGTCAAATTTTTGTGTGTTTCTACATCTATGTATAAGTGTTACTACATTTATATGGATCACAAGGTAACACATTATTGTTCACATGGTAACACATGAGTATTCAAATAGTATTACGACGATATATGAACAGTGTTACATATTACTAAAAAAACATGTGTTACTACATGAACAAAAAGCGTTACCATATGAAGAAAAACGTGTTACCACATAAACAAAATCAGTACAAGCGTGAAAAGAAATCACAGTCCAAAATTACAAATTTAAAGAACAATTTGATTTTTTACTACATGAACAAAAGGAGTGTTACCATATGAGAAAAAATGTTACTACATGAACAAAAACTAGTACAAACGCGAAAAAAATCTTCAGTCCAAAATTACAGATTTCTGAGCACAAATAAAAAAAAAAGTCGAAGGATCTGAATTTCATCACACACTTTGTGCTGAGGGGTAACCCAAACATCACACACATATTATCTCTTCTTCTCGTAGAATCCACATCGAAATCCAAATTGAATGACCTGGTTTCATCCAATAATCGGAGCGAAAAAATAAAATTAGGGCACGAACGAGGAAGAAGAAAGCCTATGATATTCGCCAGAAGAGAAGAGGAAATCTGACCGCGCCCGGCTGCGCGCGCGAGGAAGAAGCCCATCGGCCCACCAACAATTTGCCCTAAAAACCCGGTTCCTCTGACCGCGAGAAAAAAAAAACTCAATTGCACATATCACTTGTATGCAATATTGCATACAAGTTTTTGTCTTCTCATTTTTATGAGAATTTTTCTTTTGGGTGAATGTTGCAAGTCGTTTTTTAATGAGAATACTATGTGGCTAATTTTAAAATAACTCACAAACAAAATAAGTACGTGTACAATATTACAGTAAATAACAAGAAATTGTTGACACAATTCATCAATAAATAACTACTCTGGGGGCTTTCGAAGCCAGGGATGTTATATTGCGAGGTTCAAATATACAGTACACAATACTACTCGTGGTGAAAACTTCCTTGAAAGATGGTGATTTGGAGAATATGTGTGAGTAGTTGGGAATTTTTCTGAACCTTTCTTTTGTTATTTTTGAGCCTATTTATAGGCTTTGGATGAGCTGGTAGTGTCCTGGCTAGCACGAGCTGGCGATTTTTTAACAAGCACGAATCTATGTGGTGTTGCCACGTTTTCTGTTTGTGCTTCTTTGGTTGACATTTGTCTTTACTTGCTCGAGAAGTATTCGACTTGTCATCCAGGTGGTGATGGTGGCGTCGTGGGTGACCCAATTCTTGTGCTACTTTGGTGGTTATTCGTTTTCATGAGGCTCGGCCCTTGTGGTCGTTCATTGGGCGTGGGCAAACAAACCAAACACCACGGCCTTGATTATGTGCTCGTCTGGGGGCGAGCACACTCTCTCTTCGCTCTCCTCTCTCTCGGATCTCTGTCAACCACGTATGCGGTTTCGCTCCCGATAAGTCATTTTGCTTGCACTCGAAAATATTGTTGTAGGCCGTGTGCCTTGATTCTTGTCGTATATATTCGCGCCGGAGGCGAAAGTATCTTTTTCCTTCTCTGTTAAATGCAGGCCGTCTTTTTTTTCCTTCTATGTTAAATCGGTTTTTTCCGTCTTTTCTTCTCTGTTCATCTGGGCTTCATCTTTTCTTCTCTGTTCGTCTAGTTTTCAGTTCGACCACTACCCTTGTTTGTCTATCTTGGTGAGTGGTCATTGGGTTGCCGGGAGAGCATAATTTTTGCAGTATGATGGCTTCTGGCGCCCAGCACCCTTTGGTCGCCTAAACTGGCGTGCTCCTGGCGAGCACAGATGGATGAGCGGGATGTGTATCCAACTGGTGAGCACTTGTCTGATGGGCTAGCGGGCACCTTTATTTTACTGGTCCACGTGTTCGTGCGAGCATGTGGCAGGAAAAATTATTTATGTGCACAACAATACCCCCTAGTTGGGCCGCTTTGCGTTCGTCATGGGGGCCCGACTGTTAAAGGCCTTATCTTCACCTTGCCGCCCATTTACTCGCAGCATGGCTTGTTCATTGAAGGTGGATGCTTTTGGACCACGACCTCACCGGAGGGTTCGGAAGCCATTTGTCGTTCTCTCTTTTAATTCCAAGGAGGCGATAAACGAGCTGGTCGGGAGCACGTTCTATTTTTCTGGATGATTCCGATGAGAATAGGTTGTCACCGAGGGATTGTGCCCGGTTGTGGGTGATTATAATGATTGTGAATCTGAAACCAAACAAACTGGCGAGCATAATGTTGGGGCCGAGTATAGAGTCGAGGGCGCGGGTGAGCAAAATGTGGAGGTTGATAGCGAGTAGAACATTGCGCTTGGAGGACCCCATATCTTGAGTTACGCCGAATATAGTGCTCAATACAATTTCGATTGGCTCGATCAGCCTCACCGGATTGCCGTTGAGAATAAATTGTCAACGAGCAGAATTGCAAACATAATCGATGCAAATTGGCTTGGTCAGTTGTACCGGGCTTATGATACTCCGAAAGATGTATTTTTCTGGGTGCCCGGACCTGATGAGCATGTGAATCAGCCTCCCGATGGTTGTGTGGCAGTAAATCTTGACACCATGGAGGCGGGCCTCCAATTCCTTCTTCATCCGGCGATCTCCCATTTGCTCGTTGAGTGAGACATTACCATCGCTCAATTGATGCCAAATCGAGAACACAAAGCTTGTTGTTGCTTGTACCTTCTTGTTCTAGTCGTCAGATTTCGGTGCTGGAGGGTGGGTAAAAAGGATTGTCCGTAGATTCTTTGAATCGCTTGTGAGTCTCCGGGTTGAAGATCTTTCCTATGCTCGTCGTCAATTTTTTTATGTGCTCGTACTCCGAGATAGCGAGCCCTCTTGTACGAGTCTTTTCTATGCTCGTCGACGACCACTTCTGGTGAGCAAGTGCCAATGCCAATGAAGGTGGACAATCTCATCGCCGAGAAGACGGAGAATACTTCGCTAAAATGACGGACTGGACATCGCCGAGGTAGCGGAAAGCCGATGCCGAGAAGGAGGGTTGGTCGTCGCCGTAAAGGACGACAATCTCATCGCCGAGAAGGCGGAGAATACTTCGCTAAAACGGCGGACTGGACATTGTCGAGGTAGCGGAAAGCCAACGCCCAGAAGGCGGGCTGGTCGTCGCCGAAAGGGCCGACGATCTCATCGACGAGAAGGCGGAGAATACTCGGCGGAGAATACTTCGCTAAAACGGCGGACTGGACATCGCCGAGGTAGCGGAAAGCCAGCGCCGAGAAGGTGGGCTGGTTGTCGCCAATGAAGGCGGACAATGGGGGCAAGCATGCTAGCCACCCCCAGCTTGGCCGATCTCAGAGGAACAAACCCCTTGTGTCGGCTAGAAAAGTAGCTATAAAGCAAGTAGTGTTGAGAGCTTTCTTGATGGTGATCGTGTTTGCCCAAACTAGGGAGGTCTGCGGCACGTGCTCGTCCAAATTGGGGAGGTCTATGTTCATCCGAACTAGTGTGAGTCATTGGTCACCATCTCCCATCTACCGATCTCCAGGAAATCAGCCTTGATTTCTTGTTCTTGTCAGAGGGAGTCGAAATGGTCGACCCCCCATCTGATGACAAGGACATGGACGTGGGCGAGCATGGGGGTGATACGACAGCTGGAGGCGAGCAAAGCACTCAGGGCATCGCCGAGCAGAGGGCTCGGGTTGGTGGCAATCAGAGTGCACCGGATGATGGCGAACATAAGATGAAGGATGGTGGTGAGCAGAGGGCCCAGAATGGCGGCGAGCAAGGAGTTCTGGATGGCGGCGAACAGGGAAGTCAGGATAGGATGGGATCGCTCAGCTTTTCGCTTCCGCCGACTCCGGATAATGATCCCTTCCTTATACTTTTTCTTTGTAAACTCTGTGTTTGACTAGGATAGCCTTTTTTGCTTGGCCGGAATGGCCTTTTTGATGTTTGACTCCTAACGGGTCTTCTTGTATGTTTGACCGTTAGCGCCTGTTTTTCCGTATAAGAACTGAACCATCTGATGTGTCTGTGTTTTACTTGACTTCGTTTTATGATTGTCTTACATTGGTGCAATCATGATGGTTGGCTTATTTAGGTGCAACAGTTCTCGTTCGCGATCGACTTTACGAATCGGGCAATCAACTTACGCTCCGGGTCATCTTATTTATGGTGCGACCTATGTACTTAATGCGTGCTTTGTTGCGAGCATGGTAAGCACACGTTCTTTCACCAAGCAAACACAAACTCTGCTCTGTCTGATTCTTGTTGGATTCTGGTCGTCTTATTGCGATGCGACCCGATTGGGCATATGGCCAAACAAACTAGATAAATGAATAAACACCACGCATGATGTTTTTAATCTTTGAGGCTCTTATCCATACTTGTTAAAACTCATTTTTTTTAGACAAGACTTGCTTACAAATTTACACTCGTGTAATAACCTTATTGATGCCTTGATGTCTTTGCCTTTTGCATGTCGAGCAGAGGTTTTCTAGTTATGTGTTCGACACCCCTTGCTCGGCTTTTGTGGTCGGTCTACTTTTCTTGAGCAAGCAGAGGTTTTCTGACCATGTGCTCGTGACCAGGCGAACACAGGCTTGTGCTCGACCTTGGTTTTTTCGTCAAGTTCACCACCACTTCTTGATAATATTTTTTCAAATTTGACGCATTCCATGAATAGGAAAGCGGAGTTCCATCCATCGTCTCCAAATCGTATGCTCCGTTTAGCAAGTGCTCTGATATTCGGTATGGGCCTTCCCACGCTCAGCCGAACACACCACCCGGGACCCCCATTGCTCGCCTGAGGACGAGCTCACCGATTTTGAATCTGTGGATCCGAACTTTGGAGTTATAAAATTTTTCTGACCTTTGTTTATACATGGCATTCTTGAGGTCGGCCTCAGATTTTTTTATTTTTTTTTTCCTCCAACAAGTTCTGTGCTAAGGCGGCGCTTTGGTCGTCATTGGTATGTTCGCCAAAACACATAGTTCGATTGGCTCGATTTCGACCTGCGGAATAACCGCTTCGTACCAAAAAGCTAAAGCGAAAAGGAGTCTCACCCGTGGATGTTCTGAAAGTGGTGCGGTATGCCCACAAAGTTTCGGGTAGTTCCTCGACCCATCCCCCCTTAGAATCACCAAGTTTAGCCTTGAGGGAATGCTTGATGATTTTATTGACCGCTTCAACTTGTCCTTTCGACTGGGGATAGTATGGAGTGGAATAGTGTTTTTTTATTCCCCAGCGAGCACAATTCTGGCGAAATTCATACGTCGAATTGCTTGCCATTAATAAAATCACTAGTGATTGGGGAAGCCCGAAGCGACATATGCTGTTCTTCCAAACAAAATTCCACATTTTTTGTTCCGTGGCTTTCACAACAGCTTCGACTTCCTCCCATTTTGTATAATAATGGACGGTGACCACCGCAAATCTTACCCCCGATGTGCCAGTGGGGAAAGGGCCGATCAAGTCGATCCCCCACTTGGAAAATGGCCATGGGATGTAGACGAAAACAAGTTCTTCTGGCGGACTATGAATAAGCGGGGCATATACCTGACAATCATGACTTGAAGTATAGACGAAAGCAAAACCTTTTTAAGTGTGCAATAATAATACCCTTGTTCGACGCTTTGTAGGCTAGAGCATGTCCGCCTGTATGATTCCCACACACCCCGAAGTGAATTTGCATGAGAATTGTATGGCCTTCTTCCGGTGTTACACATTTTAACAACGGAAGAGAAAAACTTCGCTTATACAAGTGCTCGTCCAAAATGGTGTAGCGAGCAGCCTGTGCTTTGTTCTCCGGGAGGACCCCCCCTTTGTAAATAACTTAAAATCGGGGTCATCCATGTCTCTTGTTCGACCTCCATTTGGGCGATCACAGCTCTCGGAATGGATGGCGAGTACGTTGTGACGATCACAACATCTGTTAAATTATATACATCTTCTGCGGTAGCCAATCGAGCTAAAGCGTCCGCAAATGAATTCTTCATTTTGGAGAGCTGTTTGATATATACATGCTCAAATTGCTCGAACAATTCTTTGGCCAGTAATTGATATTGAGCCATCTGCTCGCCCAGAGCCACATATTCGCAGTAACGACGATAGACGATCGGTTTGGGAATCATCAGAATCATCGGTTCCGAACACCCATTGCCATAGCTATATGTAATCCGCTGATCAGAGCTTCATACTCGGCCTCATTATTGGTGGTCGGGAAGTCAAAACCAATGGCCGTTGAGAAAGTTTGTCGAGTTGGACTGATGAGCAGCACCCCTACTCTGGCTTTTGTGCTCGTCGATGAACCATCGATGTACATGTGCCATGGCTGGTCGATTTCTTTTTCGGGTTGTTGTGGGTATGTTAACTCGACCATAAAATTGGCCATGGCTTGACCTTTGATTGTCGTTCGAGGTGTGTACGTGATGCCGAATTGGCCTAGCTCCACAGCCCACTTTAGTAACCTCGGCCGTATCCTGCCGATGCAGAACTTGGCGTAGTGGGAAAGTGGTAAGAACTTCGACGGAGTGGTCGAAGAAATAAGGCCGTAGTTTGCGAACACTCATAACAAGAGCGTAGCGAAGTTCAACATCTTTCAATACTTGGCTGACATAATACACAGGCAAGTGGGTCGTTCCCTCTGCCTGGACGAGCACATCACTGATCGCGTGCTCGGAGACGGCCAGGTACAAATATAGCTGCTCGCTCGGTATGGGTTTGGACAAAATCTGAGTGTCTGCCAGGTATAATTTTAAAGACTCGAAGGCACTTTGTCAATGGTCCGTCCATTGAAACCGTCCTTTCTTTAAAGCATCAAAGAAAGGCTTACATTTATCTCCGGTCCGTGATATGAATCGGTTCAGAAAAGCTAGACATCCCGTCAGTTTTTGAACTTGCTTCACATTTCTGGAAGCTTGCATGTCGAGCATAACTTAAATCTTTGATGGGTTCGCCTCGATTCCCCGTTGGCTGACCATATGTCTGAGGAATTTTCCCGAATGTACCCCTAAACTGCATTTCTTCGGGTTTAGCTTCATATTATATGCCCGGAGGATATCAAACGTTTGTGTTAGGTGTTGGGATTATACTGAAAAGTATGTTTTTACTTTGTATAATCAGACTGAATTTCGGACTTATTTACTGAAATAAATTGTTTATCACTGATGCTTTAAATATCATCAAATGTTACATATATTTACTGCATAACTGTTCAATAAATAGTATGTGTTACATTGTAGTTAATTTAGTGATACCAGATCACAGAAGATTAAATTAACAGTCCCTTGTAACCAAAAGTACACCATTCACGACCTAGATGAAAATGAACAATCCATCGTGAAAGGTTGAAGTGTAAGGCTCAGATTGGTTTGTCTTGACCAAGAGATTACACTAGTGCATGTCTAGTGCACTGAAGAGGACCTACAGGAGGACAAATTCTTCAGAACTGAACTAGGAAGAATTAGACCTCAGTGGTTCGTTATTTCTTAATCTTCGTCCCTTAAATAGGATTGTGTGTGGTTAGTAACTATTGCTTTGACTTATTACGGGTAGAGAATCAACGAGATTCAATACTTTATATCTTGGGCAATATTACGGAGAATGCTAAGATTTAATACGGAGAATCGTGCAAACGCTTTGTTCGATTTGCCCCTTGGGAGGTTCATAAGTTTTATCATACCAAATCTTGCAAATGGAACTAGTTTTAGGTATGAATAATAATGTTGAACCGTTCTTTTTACCAATGATAAAAGATATTAATTAATGGAAAACTATTTCAGTGGCTTGAATTAATTAATGGGCTAGATAATCTTAAACACGGGAAATAATAACCGGGAGCCATATTAACTGTAATATGGGTTAAGATGGATAGTGCAATATTAATTATGTAGTGTGATTAATTAATATTTATGGGCTTGAATAATATTGTGGCTCAATATTGATAATTCAAGATCCATTGGAAGGTCCAATCTTAATTCTCCTAAAGGCCCCTCAAGTAGGCCAAGATAAAGTTCAATAACTAAAAAAGGTGTTTAAAAATAAAATAAATTTTGTTGCTTATTTTTCCTATTTATTCGAAAATAATAAATAAAAGAGGGAGAAAGATTTTCTTTGAATTTTTTTATGGAATGAAGATATGTATTCTTGGAATACAAGATTATCTCATTAAATTCAAGAAATCTCCCACTTGGTTATTTATGGTGAAATTTTCGAAATTTTTCAAAGAATAAGGGAAATAAAGTTTTTCTTGATTTTCTTGAAAAGATATTATGAAAGATATGTATTCGTGCAATACAGGTATATCTCATAAATTCAAGAAGATCCAAATCTTGAAATCTTGATCCTTATTTTTTCGAAAATTCCCATAACAAGAGGAGTTGGGATTTTTGTGGAATGTTTTAATTATGGAGAAAAGAATATATGAGATATATTCAAGATTTCTTGGAGATAAAGAAAAAGATTTTCCCATATTATTTTATCACAAAATTTCGACCAACACCTCTCTATAAGTAGGGGATGAATGTTTCATTCTCATGTACATTTCCATGTGCTGGAAAAATTAGTAAATCCACAAAGGTGGTGCAACAAATTTTATTTTCCCTTTTGTTAATTGTTCGCGAGTTTCCTTTCACCGAATTGACGAGCAAGGACTAGGGAATACTTGGGAAGGCTTTTTGGTGTGTTTTAATCGACGAGACCATGGCCACTCCAAGAGGTTAGTTCACGTAAACCCGTAGCAATTCCGCATGCGTAGGATTTATGTGAACTGTTTATATGCATGATTTGTTGTTGAATTTATTATTTGAATTAATATAGGATTAATTCATGCTGGTAATAATTGTCAGAATTAAATTTGTATTTAAATATTCATCCCGTATAGATCCGTGCAAATAATTTCCCCAACATTAGGTGGGCGAGGTGGTCTTCTTTATGCTCGCTTTTGACCACAATGTCATTGATGTACACCTCGACCGTCCGCCCTATGTGTTCGTCGAACATCTTGTTCACCAATCTTTGATATGTTGCTCTGGCATTCTTTAACCCGAAAGGCATGCGCTTCCAACAGTACATGTTTTTTCCATTGCAGAATGAGGTGCTTTCCTGATCGTCGGGATGCATAAGGATTTGATGGTACCCGGCAAAAGCATCCATGAATGGCATTAGCTCATGCCCCGCAGTGCTATCGACTAGATAATCGATGTGAGGTACGAGAAAATTATCTTTGGGGCACGCCTTATTTAAGTCGGTAAAGTCTATGCACAACCTCCAGGTTCCGTTTGGTTTTTGGACGAGCACAAGGTTTGCTAGCCATTCTGGGCATTTAACTTCCCGGATGAGCTTATTGTTGAGCGACTTTTTAACCGGCATTAGAGTTTGCGTCTTCTCGGACCGAACTTTCTTTGTTTCTGAATTATTAGGATTTTTGTTGGGTTGATATTGAGGTGGTGGCATGCATGCTTAGGATCGATGCCGACCATGTCCTCGTGACCAAGCGAACACATCCAAATTTGTTCGGAGATACGAGATCATTTTGGTCCGGAGCGGTTCCGGGAGTTTCGAGCCGACAAAAATCTCAAGTTTGGCTTGGCCGAATTCGGCCATGATGGACCGGACTCTAGGTGTTGCTTGCTCAATAGGATTGTTGTTCGACCCCTTTTTCTTTTCATCTTTTCCCATAGGGATCTATGTTCGACCCCGAGGTTCTAAGTCTTCGACCTCCATAGATTGTCGAATCGGATCTATACCCATGGGATCCGGGACTGTTCGACCGCCTCGGGTTACATGCTACTTTGGGGAGTTATGTTTGCTCGGAACGGTGTGTTTGCCTGTTGGCTTAAATCTCCGACTTCCCATATTGGTTCTACCATGCTGACAGTATTTTGTCTTTCTGGTACGCAAGATAGTAAGCAATCTCGAGTCTTTTTTGATCGCCTTTTTATCTTTAGTTCCATCAAGAGTAGGAAATTTAAGACAATAGTAGTAAGTCGAATGTCGTTTTTTAAATTCACGGATGAGCAGGCGACCTAAGAACCCGTTATAGGTAGATGGAGCATCGACGATTACAAAGTCTAGCATTCTAGTTCGTCGGATCTCCGGATTTAAAGTTAACTCTAACTCGACTCCTAACCTGATCAGACCATAGGGCCGGGTTATAGATTCCCTGAAACCCATGATGGTGTGATCACATGGTTCTATATACATACTTAGATCCCCAACTTGCTTCTCCATTTGGTGCAGAGTGTTAACGAACAGAATGTTCGCATATGCTCCGGTGTCGACCAACACCTTCAAACCGAGAAGACTAGCATTGATGGTTAGAGAGTCATTGTGGGGGGTGATTATGTCGTCGAGATCATCTTCCGAGAGCATGATTTGGTGAGAGGGTGGCGTGTTAGCTGATGTGCTCGCCACATTCACCTGATGGATGTCCTGCATGGAGTGCATCTCCATCTTCTTGCGTCTGTTTGATAGGGAAGACACTTGATAGCAACCCCCCACAGGGCCGTGGTTCGGACGGATCATGTTAATTTCTTGCCCCTCCCTACCTTTGTTCATGGTTGGGGCCCCTTCTTTGATAAGTCCCATTTGTGGCGGAATTCCTCTTGATCATTTGTCGAACACCTCTTCCATGCAACTTTCTCTTATGATCGTCCGACCTCTCACGCCGGGTTTCTCTATTCACCGACTTCTCTATATATTGGGTAAGGCGATTTTCCTCATCTCTTCGAGTCGGTCACACGTGAGGTCGCGACACTCATCATCAGATTGGCCCGATAAACTCATGGAACGAGCAGAACTTGGAAGGATTTAGATAAGTTTATCCCTGATAATGCGTCGGGGTTTTTTCAACATGTCTTGGTCCTTGATATGGTTATATACTGTCTCGACTGAGACCCCGAGAATACTCTGAAGCGCATGTGCTTCGGCCCCTGCTTCAAATGGTTTGAAAGATCCTGGGGGTTTGTACCCCCCTTCGCCTGTTGGTTTCTTTCCGTGATCCGTCGCCACCTCGCTTCGCTACTGGGCGGGCGGCAGGTCTTGCATCGTTATAATCTTGGCTGCTCGCTCACGGAATTCGGCATATGTGTTTGGCCATTCTTGATGCATGGCCTTCCACATGTTCGTATTCAGGGTCAGGCCTCCGACCACCGTGAGGATCTTAGCATCCTCTTCGACGGGAGCCCCATCATACAAACATTTATCGAACCTTTCCACGTATGCCCGATCTTACTCTCCCTTGAGTTGGGAAAAATGTGATAATCGTTGCTTCGGGGACTGGCGAGCACACATAGATGAGAAATGGGACAGGAATTTCTATCCCAACTGGGCGAAAGACGTGATGGATGTGGCGGGCAGAGTAGAAAACCACCTATGTGCTCGATCTGCCCAAAGTCATGGGAAATGATCGGCACTGCGTTGCGTCGGTGGCACCCATGGCCATCATAAAATCCGAGTATTTGCTGAGGTGAATATGTGGGTCAGACTCAGCATCGAACATAGGGATTGGTGGTCTGTTCTTTGCCACTTTTTCTTGTACTTCGGCTGCCATGATCGCCGGTGTTAGTGGCGAGAAACCGACATTGTGCCCGCCGCGGAGTCCCTCTCGTTGTGGCGTGCCTACCTGTAAACCCTCGATTGCTTTTTGCATTTCTACAAATTTCATTGAACTGACAGACTTGGATCGAGGTTGTGTCCCATCATGAGGACCCGGGGGGTCAGGATCATGATGGTGCAGTCCCCCTTTCCATGTTCGTCCTTGACTACCCAATCGATGATGGATAGACAATTTAGTTCCAGCCGATTTTTCTTGTTCTTGCCGTCTTTCGGGATGCGGGCGATCATGAGGAGCTGAAGGAGTCGGCATGTTCGTCGGTTGTTCCCTCCAGGGATCCTGACGCCTATGATCGCCGATTCGGTCTTTAACAGAGAGTCTCAAACGTCCAAACGCCCGATTATGCGGACCCTTGAGGTCGCTTTCATCGTCGAACATATCAACGGCCTTTTTTGATTGGCTTCCGCTCGCGTAGCTTTCATCTTAACTTGCTCGCTATCAGGTGTGTGCGAGCGTCGATCATCATCATCTGGAGCTTTTAACTTAGACAACTCCTTTTCGGCCCTCTCTTTTTGTGCTCGCAACAAGAAAGTGATGGTCTTTGTTGTGGCCGTAGGATCATTGGCGATATCTTCAAGATTGATGGTTTCCATGGGTCGATTTTTTATTGAAGGCCGGATCTTTGAGCCTCTTTCGAGCGTGAGGTCGGCTCTGTCCCAAACCTCTCCATCCGAAAGTATTCCTAGATTGAGGCATCATATTTCTTTTTTTCCGCCTCGGTTTTTTAGGATTGTGTATGAAATGGTTTTTTTCTACCCTCCTTCTAAATACCAATTGTTGCAAGTCGTTTTTTAATGAGAATACTATGTGGCTAATTTTAAAATAACTCACAAACAAAATAAGTACGTGTACAATATTACAGTAAATAACAAGAAATTGTTGACCCAGTTCATCAATAAATGACTACTCTGGGGGCATTCCAAGCCAGGGATGTTATATTGCGAGGTTCAAGTATACAGTACACAATACTACTCGTGGTGAAAACTTCCTTGAAAGATGGTGATTTGGAGAATATGTGTGAGTACTTGGGAATTTTTATGAACCTTTCTTTTGTTATTTTTGAGCCTATTTATAGGCTTTGGATGAGCTGGTGGTGTCCTGGCTAGCACGAGCTGGCGATTTCTTAACATGCACGAATCTATGTGGTGTTGCCACGTTTTCTGTTTGTGCTTCTTTGGTTGACATTTGTCTTTACTTGCTCGAGAAGTATTCGACTTGTCATCCAGGTGGTGATGGTGGCGTCGTGGGTGACCCGATTCTTGTGCTCGTCTGGTGGTTATTCGCACTCAAGAGGCTCGGCCCTTGTGGTAGTTCATTGGGCGTGGCCGCAAATTAAACACCCGCCTTGATTCATTGCTTTCGTCTGGGGCGAGCACACTCTTTCTCTCTCCTCTCTCGGATCTCTGTCAACCACGTATGCGTGCTCGCTCCCCGATAAGTCGTTTTGCTTGCCTGGAAAACATTGTTGTAGGCAATGTGCTTTGATTCTTGCCTTATATTCGCCTTCGGAGGTGAGCATGTCTTTCCTTCTCTCTGTTAAATGCAGGCCCGTCTTTCCTTCTCTGTTAAATGCGGTTTTCGAGTCTTTCCTTCTCTGTTCATCGGGCCGTCTTTTCTTCTCTGTTAAATGCGGTTTTCCATTCGACCACTACCCTTGTTTGTCTATCTTGGTGAGTGGTCATTGGGTTGCTGGGAGAGCATAATTTTTCAAAAGATGATGATGACTTCGGCGCCCAAAGACACCCTCTGGTCGCCCTAAATCTGGCGTGTTCTCGGGCGAAAGCACAGATGGATGCCGGGATGTGTATCCAACTGGTGAGCACTTGTCTGATGGGCTAGCGGGCACCTTTGTTTTACCGGTCCACGTGTTCGTCGTGCGAGCACGTGACAGGAAAGATTATTTATGTGCACAACAGTGAATAATATTGAAAAAAAAGAGTGTGATTGAATGTGAAAAAAAGTGTAATGATTATAGTTTATGTGATATATCTGTTAAAAATGAGAGTGTGGTTGAATGTAGAATTTTTTTTTGAATAAATAATATGATGAAATTAAATTTGTGTTGTTTTAATTATTTTTTATTTAAAAATAATCCAACTAATTTACTAAAATTATGAAAACCAAATTATATTGTAAAAAAAAATTATTTATTTTATTATTTCTTAATACATATGGATTTTTTGGCATAGTGGCATATTGCGAGCTATATGTAAATCCGCATATAATTAAATTTTATTACGTAACAAAGGTCAAACCTCTTAAATTTATAATTTTTTTAATAATTCTTATTAAATTCACGAGTGCTCGTTATTTTTTGCATTTTAATCCATTCATGAATCATGAGTGGCAGAGAGCCACTTAAATATTCAATACATTAAAGAATTTCAGTACATTTTTAAAGTTACACTAAATAATATTGTTTTATAATATAAACGTGTTAAAAATTATGTAAAACCTATTATTTTACAAATGTGTTTTATAATGCTAATGTGTATTTTAATAATGCTAGTTATATATAAATCGTGTTACAATGAAAAAGAGTAAATTATCATAGACAAAAACTTGAGTGAACTTGAGTTCACGGTAAATTTTATTTTTTTTAATATAATCGTTGAGTATAAAAATTAGGGATTAAAGTTTTTGTAGTCCCGTAACTTTGCTTCGTTTTGAAATTTGTCCCGTACGTTTTGACTTTTTGATTTTGGTCCGTAAGTTTTTTAAAATTTTGAAATTGGTCCTGTAAGTTTCTAAAATTTTTGAAATCGGGTCATTTTTTTTCACTGCCATAACAAGTTACCAAGTAGAGTAATCATACATATGTAATTATTTTGTTATTCCTTTTAATTTCAAAGCGTTACTTGAACTTTTTTAATCATAATAATCTTAGCCAAATTTTTTATCGGGTTTAAAAATATTTTGTATATTAAAAGACAAAGCAAATCAGGTCAGTTTATTGGGTCTAAATAGACCAAAAAATAAAAAAATAAACCAAAATACGCAGAAAATCACTATTCCTGCCTAAAAAAAACACGCAAAAATTCCGACATAAAATTATTAGGATTAAAAAAGTTTAGATGGTATTTCGAAATTAAAATTAAAAATAAAATAATTACATAAATGGTTGTTACCTGATTGATGACCTGCTATAGCAGGTGAAATGACCAATTTAAAAAAATTTAAAAACTTACATGATCAAAATCAAAAAGTCAAAACACACGGGATCAATTTCAAAACGATGCAAAGTTACAGGATTATAAAAAACTTAATCCCTAAAAATTATCACTATTATATACAAAAACTAAATATATTATAGACCCCAGCTTGATAAAAATCAATTATCATAACAGTGATAAAGTTTATATATAAACCTAGTTCATATGGTGTTACTCATTATCAAAATCCAATTACTATTTAATATATACTTTTTTAAATATGAATCGTAAATTGGGCTTGATAATTTTTGCACACACATTTTTATAAATATTACTCATGATTAAAAATAGTAAATATTTCAATCGAAGTCGTCAGTATTGACATAACAAATACATTTGTGTAATACAAATATTGAATATATATATATAATAAATAATAGAAAATTTTATTAAAAAGCATACACACATTCATCAACTTCATTGAGTAGGTAAGTAATTGCAAAATATAGGTAAATAAATTACGAACAAAAATCTATGAAATTGAATAAAGAGTACAATTTATATTTACTAAAAGATGATAGTTGTGATAATTAAAAATGTATATTTTTTTACTACATAAAAGGTATTACTCATAACATTGAAATATGTTATTTATATTACAAGAGGTGTATTAGTAGTGATAATTGAAAGATATGATTTATATTACAAAATGGTATATATTGAAAGGCCATATCGATCTATATATATTAAACCAGTTTCACAGTGAACAATTTCGCATGAGAACTACTCAATTAATTAAGTAAAAATTCAAATATATATAAATAAACTTAAAAACTAAATGTATGAATAAAGAAAAAATAACATTTTATAAAAAAATTCACCAACAACAATAATTAACCAAATATATAAATAAACAAGATTTCTGAATGAAACTAATTGCCTAATAAAAGTCAATGATCATAATGTCCCCTCACTCATCACCCATGTCAGGAGTGAAAAAAGTTTTCCAATTTTACAAAAAAAATTCGAGAACTTGCACTGCTGATGTAGAATAAATTTATTGAGATAATATAGTAACTTCGAGGCCTCGTTTGGATTATTAGATAGGAAAATGATGGAATGGACTGAAGAAGTCGGATTACACTGTTCAAAAAGGTAAAAGTGAGTTTTGTAATGTATGTTTGGATTGGATGATTGGGAAATTAATATTAATCATATGAGGGGCGGAAATTCGTTTGGTTTGTCTGATAACTTTTGGATTAAGGGGTGAATTGTCGATTTTACCCCCGATATAATAGCAAACCAAACACCATTCTTTCCTTTGCCCTATGTTCTCATCTATACGATCTCCCCCCTTTGTCATACCTTCATCTTCAGTACGATATCAACCAAGTACACTGTGTCGATTCATACGAACACCAGGTAATTAACTCTTGATCCTCCATCTTCATCCTCAATTTCTGTTATTCCCCATGTTTGCTGAAGTGCGCAAGTTTTTTTTTTTTGCAAGCTTTCACATTCGACGCCGACTTGAAAATAAATTCGACAATTGAGGGAGTAGAGATTTCATAATAATAGTAAACCTAATTTGTCCACACAAGATCAACTTGAGCTCTGATTTTGTTGTTTTTTTTGTTGTCACTAGATCTTTGTCAATCTAAAGATTATTATCAATCATCTCGCTATTCATTTGACTGAGATTGGAGGTAACAATTGACTCGGTATTAACTTCATATTGCACTGCACTAATCGTTTGTCTTAATACATGTTTTCGTTGGTATAACTGGTTTAGAGATGATATGGGTAACATTTTGATTAGTGTTTATTTGGTTTTTGTTCAACTAAAATACTCACAATACAGTTGAAATGAACATAATTTGATACTGGGGTCTTTAATTTTATCATTGGGATTTATTTCTATGGTCGAACTTGCATCTATATGTCTGATTTATGTTCTTCTTTGATATACTCCTTACCACGAGCTAATATTTTCCCATATGTGAGCAATCAATTGATTCATACTCTTCCATAGTTGTTTTAACTTGAATTGTGAACTTGGTTGTTTTGTTGACGTTGATTGGGTTGTTTGATTTCTTTTATGTTAATCCAACTATTTGGTTCATCTCAGAACCTAATTCGCATGTATAACAAAATTGTGGACATCATCTCATTATTAGACTTGGCCATCATGAGAACTGATTTTAGTTTTATTGTTGTTTTTATTCGAGGATTTAGTGTTATTATGTCTGATGTCTTGAATGTTGTTGCAACCATTCATTCATTATTTGTTATTTAATTTAGACTTGATAATGCAGGGGATCATTAGCTGTTAAGTTTTCATCTTTACTAAATATGCATGTCGAATCATATAATGGGGAGCAACAAGCAAAATATTTACAGGTTTTATGACATCCTTTTTTTTTGTTGCCCAGAATGATTTGCAACTCCAGTAGAGACAGCACATGCTCGTCTCGCACCCGAGGTGTTGGCAATGAGTCAGGTTACTGGTGTCATTGTGGCTTCAGTTTATACGTACAAACTTCACGAACGAGGAAGAATCCCGATAGACTGTTTGTTACTTGTCCAATTAGATGAGTAATATTCAAACAAATTATCCACTGTAAATGTTAAAACTAGCTTTCATTGGATGGATTGACAAATCCTCCATTTAGGATCAATTAGTTATTTATTATACTTTGTGACTGCAGATTGGCAAATGTAGTTTTTTTTCATTGGGTGGATTCAGAGTTACCCCGTATATAATGGTAATGTTTGAAAATATCTACGAGAAGGTGGATCAATATGAAGTTGATATCGCTGAGTACAAGGCGAAGTTGGCAAGTTCTGAGATAATGTACAAGAATGTGACTTTGACGATTTTCACAATTCTATCAATTGTGTTGTTGTATAAGTTAAGTGCTTTTATATAATGTAGGAAAAGAAAATTATATGATACAATTAGATGAATTTGACCTAATTGTATTCCTAATATGTACATTATTAATCATTTTGAAGATGATGTATGATATGTTCCTATTGTAACATTTTAACAACATGTTGTGTTATATATTTTGATGATGATGTAATATATATTCCTATTTTTGGTAATCACACACTCAAAATCTACTAGCTTGTACATGTGAATTATATACAAAACAAAATCTCATAGCAAGTGATTGACAACTCCTTGTTGCTATGTTGGTACATATTCAGAAGAATATATTCTCCATGTCTAATTAATAGCATGTGGTACATAGTGCTTTCTATTGTGAATTGATTTTCTTTTGGACTAAAGATGTAGTCATGGACTACAAATAAAACCTTGCATTTTAATACCAAATATGCACAAACACATGTCTATAAATACACTCATTTCTTATTCATTCATCATAAGAAAATAATGAGTAATCTGAAAGATCAAGAAGCCTCCTGTATTCTCCAACTTGGGATGCTACTATCGACAAACTCTATGCCGAAGTTCTATCCGACCAGGCGAATTGGGCACTTTCAACCCAAATGATGATAACTTGGATGCTATAAGCACGACTCAGTATGTCATCAACAAGCTATGCAACAAGTCGTTTGACTTTAACCGTTGTTGGCGTCAAACTCGCAAGCTCAAGAGGAGGCATCAAGTGTTTTCATGGCTAATTAGGCTCAACGGAGTTCATTACGATGAGGTTACTAATCGTATCCACGCGCATCGTACCTTGTGGCGTTCTATTGTAGAGGTAACAATATATCTTGTTTTTATCATTTCATATATATAAATCCATTAAGGTGCACATGATGAGTATCCTATTTAGATTGGGGAACAAATTATTTCTTTGTAATCAAATCATCCATTATTAATCCTTTTTGCAGGTTGATGACTTCGCCAATGCTTATAAGCCATTTGGTGATCCATGTTGGGAGTGGCTGAAGATTTTATTTGGAGATCCTCCAGTTGGTCAGTCTGAGCTCAACCGAAATGGTCACAATGCAGATGTTATCACAATTGTTTCGGACGAGGACGAGAATCTCAATGATGAGGTTCTGGAAGCAAATTCTTCTTATGCACAACAAATAAGCAGTAATACAAACAAATGCAACAGAATCTGGAATTACCTTGTACCTTATAGCGATGATTCCACCTCTGAAATTCACCTTCTGTTCAGGACGACGCCGGCATGGGAACGAGTCATGGTACCCCTTGAAAAGTTCAATCATCTTCACCGGAGAACTGTTGGGAAATTAATTGCCCGGATCTATTCGGGATGAATATTTAAATACAAATTTAATTCTAACAATTATTACTAGCATGAATTAATCCTATATTAATTCAAATAATAATTCAACAACAAATCATGCATATAAACAATTCAAATAAATCTTACGCATGCGGAATTGCTACGGGTTTACGTGAACTAACCTTTTGGAATGGTAATGGACTTCGTTGACAGGAACACACCAAAAGACCTTTTCAAGTATTCCCAAGTCCTTGCTCGTCAATCCGGTGGTAGGATGCTCGCGAACAATTAACAAAATGAAAAATAAATTATATGTTGCACCACCTTTGTGGATTTTCAATTTTTCCAACACATGGAATTGCGCTTGGGGATGAAAGAATCATCCCCTATTTATAAGAGATGTTGGCCGATTTTTTCATGGAAAAAGGGGAGAGAAAATCTATTTCTTGATCTCCAAGAAATCTTGAATATATATCCAATATATTCTTTTCTCCATAATTAAATATTCCATAAAAATCTCACTCTCTTATTTGTTATGGAATTTTCGAAAAAGGAGGATAAAGATTTCAAGATTTGGATCTTCTTGAATTTATGAGATATACTTGTATTCCAAGAATACATATCTTCCATAATATCTTTCAAGAAAATCTTTCTTTTCCTTCTTTTTCTTTATTTTCGAAAATTCTAATATAAATAACCAAGTGGGAGATTTCTTGAATTTAATGAGATAATCTTGTATTCCAAGAATACATATCTTCATTCCATAACAAAATTCAAAGAAAATTTTTCTCCCCTTTTATTCATATTTTTCAAAAATTTTAGGAAAAATAGCAACAAAAATTTATTTTATTTTAAACACATTTTTCAGTTATTGGACTTTATGTTTGGGCTACTTGAGGGGTCTTTAGGAGAATTAAGATTGGACCTTCCAATGGATCTTGAATTATCAATATTGAGCCACAATATTATTCAAGCCCATAAATATTAATTAATCCCACTACATAATTAATATTGCACTATCCATCTTAACCCATATTACTGTTAATATGGCTCCCGGTTATTATTTCCCGTGTTTAAGATTATCTAGCCCATTAATTAATTAAAGCCACTGAAATAGCTTTCCATTAAATATCTTTTTGCCCTTGGTCAAGGAACGGTTCAACATTATTATCCATACCGGAAACTAATTCCACTTGCAATATTTGGTATGATAAATTTTATGAACCTCCCAAGGGGGCAAATCGAACAAAGCGTGCTTTTGACGATTCTTCAGATTAAATCTTAGCAATCGCATGTGACCAATAATATTGCCCAAGATATAAAGTATTGAATCTCATTGATTCTCTACCCGTCATAAGTCAAAACAATAATTACTAACCACACACGATCCTATTTAAGGGACGAAGATTAAGAAATAACGATCCACTGAGGTCAAATTCTTTCTAGTTCGGTCTTTCAAGAATTTATCCTCTCAGAGGTCCTATTCAAAGTCATCGATCACCATGCACTAGTGTAATCTCTTGGTCAAGACAAGCCAATCTGAGCCTTACACTTCAACCTTTCACGATGGATTGTTCATTTCCATCTAGGTCGTGAGCGGTGTACTTTTTAGTTACAAGGATTTGTTAATTTAATCTTCCGTGATCTGGTATCACTAAATTAATTACAATGTAACACGTACTATTTATTGAACGGTTATGCAGTAAATATATGTAACATTCAATGATATTTAAAGTATCAGTGATAAATAATTTATTTCAATAAATAAGATAGAAATTCAATTTGGTTATATAAAGTAAAAACATATTTTCCAGTATAACCCCAACAAGAACGTGTCTCCATGGCAGCACTGAGGCCCCTAAGTTTTTTTTTCTTTTTTTATTGTACTAGGAGCCAATCCTTAGATTGTATTAATTCTATTTTGCATCTGTTTCTATTATGTTTCTGTATCTTTCCAACTTTTGTATCTATTCTGTATGGTTTGAATGCTTATTTAACTCAATCGTTTCTTCTCATAATAAGTCAGTAATATTTATATGCTTATACTGTACTTCCCAATCCTTTTGACATCCTCCTTAAAATCGCTTATTTATAGACTTTATACAAACATTTTACATATAACAACTATTTTATGTCGTAAACAATAGTCAGTATATTACGACGTGATTGTAATAAATTAATGAATTCAGTCTTCATGAAAATGAAACTTCAAGATTACCATGCATGTGGGAGAAAATATTCAAACTATTACGTATGACACTCAATCTGTTGGAGAATGGATTGCCCGAATCTATTCGGGATGAATATTTAATTACAAATTTAATTCTAACAATTATTACTAGCATGAATTAATCCTATATTAATTCAAATAATAATTCAACAACAAATCATGCATACAAATTAGTCACATAAATCCTACGCATGCGGAATTGCTAGGAGTTTACGTGAACTAACCCCTCGGAGTGACAACCGTTGAGAAGATGAATCCCGTTCACACGAACACATTAAAAGACCTTCTCAAGTATTCCCTCGTCCTTGTTCAACAATCCGGTAGTAGAATGCTCGCGAACAATTTAACAAAAGGAAAAAATAAAATTATGTTGCACCACCTTTGTGGATTTCTAATTTTTCCAACACATGGAATTGTACTAGGGATGAAAAATTCATCCCCTATTTATAATACAAGGGGTGGCCGATTTTTGCCCTAGGAATAAGATGGAAAAATCTTTTTCTTGCTCTCCAAGAAATCTTGAATATATCCAATATATTCTTTTCTCCATATTTAAAATATTCCACAAAAATCCCAACTCCTCATATTAAGGGATTTTCGAAAATATCACATTAAATAGGGAAGAAATAGGATCTTTGACTTTTCTTGAATTTATGGGATAATCTTGTATTCCAAGAATACATATTCCATAAAATCTTTCCAAGAAAATCAAGAAAATCTTTCTCTTTATTCCTTCAATGATTTTCGAAAATTATGAAAAAATTAGCAACAATAATTTATTTTATTTTAAACACTTTTTCAGTTATTGGACTTTATCTTTGGGCTACTTGAGGGGCCTTTAGGATAATTAAGATTGGACCTTCCAATGGACCTTGAATTTTTAATATTGAGCCACAATATTATTCAAGCCCATAAATATTAATTAATCCCACTACATAATTAATATTGCATTATCCATCTTAACCCATATTACTGTTAATATGACTCCCGGTTATTATTTCCCGTGTTTAAGATTATCCAGTCCATTAATTAATTTAGGCCACTAAAATAGCTCCACATTAATTAACATCTTTTTCCTTGGTCAAGGAACGACTCAACATTATTATCCATACCAGAAACTAATTCCACTTGCAAGATTTGGTATGATAAAACTTCTGAGCCTCCCAAGGGGAAAAATCAAACAAGGCGCACTTGCACACGTTTCACCGTATTAAATCTTAACAATCGTCGTGTAACCAATAACATTGTCCAAAATACAAGGTATTGAATCTCACTGATTCTCTTCCATCATAAGTCAAGGCAATGGTTAGTGATTCCACACAATCCTATTTAAGTGACGGAGATTAAGAAATAATGAATCACTGAGGTCTAATTCTTCTATATTCAGTACTGAAGAATTTATCCTCCTGTAGGTTCCATTCAGTGCATCATAATGCACTAGTGCAATCTCTTGGTCAAGAAAAGTCAATATGAGCCTTACACTTCAACCTTTCACGATGGTTTGTTCATTTCCATCTGGGTCGTGAATTTTGTACTTTTAGTTACAAGGGACTGTTAATTTAATCTTCTGTGATCTGGTATTACTAAATTAACTACAATGTAACATGTACTATTTATTGAGCAGTTATGCAGTAAATATATGTAATATTCAATGATATTTAAAGCATCAATGATAAATAATTTATTTCAACAAATAAGACAGAAATTCAGTCTGGTTATACAAAGTAAAAGCATACTTTCCAGTATAACCCCAACACAATCATCTCAAATTTTTAAAGTGTCAATGCTTTGCCTTTAGACCTGTCTCAGCGTGAAACGGTCTCACGTCAATGCTCAACTTATACCCATTCTCACTGTGAGACGGACTCACGGTATTTGTGCCACATATTTTAATGGGTTTCTTACTAAAACTGGAAAGTGTCATCATGTAAAGCAACCACTTTGAAGAATATCGAAACATGTAGCTACATTTCAAGTAGGCATGTGATATTTTGTCTTCATTACACTATTGCTTGATATGAAAATACATATATTTGTTCAAAATAGATATCATGACAGAGATTCCCTTCTGCACGTTTATGGTCCCTCATGCAATGTACATCTTGTCATGGTAAGACACAACTTGTATTTTTCTATATATATATATTGCATGTATTATATCTCAAACTACATCAACAAACAAAAATCAAGTAATAAGAATGAAGCCTTTTAGACAAGCCGATTTCTTCTATGGTTTGGAATGGGGAGAAAAGATCGACAACATGTTTGCTGAAGTGCTCGCTGATCAAACTTTGATGGGCACGTTTCACTACAAATATGTTGATAACAACCTCGTTGTAACTACTGCTCAATATGTCGTGAACAAGGCATTCAACACTACATTCAGTATCAAAACTTGTTGGCGCCAAATTGCCAAGCTAAAGAAACGTCATAAGGTTTTTTCTTGGTTGCTTAGTTTGGACGGAGTCCGCTACGATCAGACGACCAACCGTGTATATGTTCATCCTACTATTTGTCAATCTATAGTTAAGGTACTCGTGTAATGTTGCATACATTGTTTCCTCTTCACCGGTGTTATTGTTTATTATGGTTTCATGTCATGTTGAAGTTAACATGTTATATGTATCTTTGTTTAGGTTGAGGTGTTCGCCAATGCGTACGAGAAGTACGGCGACCCTTGTTGGGAATGACTAAAGATCTTGTTCGGAGTTCCACCCGTCGTGCCTCCTCAGTCTGTACCCGTAACTATTCACACCGAGTTGTCATAATAGATTCCGAAGATGGAGTCGAAACAAATTTTGCCACTGAAGAAAGCATCTCCACTAGTCTTGATGATGCATCCTTTGTATCCCGTGGGACCTCGTATTGGAACAATGTAGCACTTCATAAAGACGATTTTGACTCCGAAAATTCTCCATCATTTCATACCACATGTAGTAGCTCAAACTCGAACAGTGTTCACGACACCCCAACTAAGCCAATGGCTCTATCTCATTCTGATTGGTCTTCATGGAAGAATTGAACTTGGTCTGTGTGTTACTTATGTTAGTACTATCTTATTTGAATATGTCTCAAGGAGTTAATTGTTTGTGTTTGCTTGATATATTAGTCATTATGATGCTAGTGGCTTATGGTATGGTTTGGTATGGTTTATGGACTCTTTTTTTAGACTCTTTAATATGTATTTGTATATGAGAAACAATGATGAGTGTTGTTCTGTTATTTAACACTCAAATTTTCAATATAAACAGTTGTTGTTCCCATTAACTAGTTCGCATTGAATCATATTAAGATGGATACTTTGTTTCTGGAAACATTATTTGTGATGAAATTGGACTACAAATAATATGTACCACATGTGAAGAACAACATAACTTCATTGCAATTAAAATACAAAATTACAAATACGTAGAACAACTGAAATCACATATTATATAAATCATTAGCAACCTTCATACATAATATAGAGTCAAACGAAATAGGGACCCGACCCATCACTATCCCTTAACGATGCATGTTGGACAACAGCGCTTCAATCTCTTGCATACAGTCTAAACCAAGCCTGCAAAATTTGACTATTTATAATAGTAAATCATTTTAGCACTAATATTTTTGTTTACATAACTAAAAAATAATAATACAATATTATATCATTTGTTCTTACAGTTAAATGTTAGTTGGAGGATAGTTAAACAACAATTTCAACAGATCATACAGCGGATCACCTTGATACTTGTAACCTTTGGTTATCAGTCATATGCCTTAACTTCCAGCGAATTAATGTGAACATTCGACTTTCTATTGAACGTGCATGTCAAATAGCATGAAACATCTTTAACAAGCTTCTCATAAGTAGGTAGACCCTTCATCTGTACTTGCTTCATAAAAAAACTAATTCCAAAAATCAGCTCGTCTTTCTCATTTTCAGTCCATCCCATGTTTACTTTAGCAACAATGTTTGGTGGCAGATTACATGCCTTGGGGTGAGGATGGTCCATTGTTTTTGTGAGTATACTTGTCAACAAAATATAACACGGATTAAGGCACTGTAATTTCTGATTCAAAATATATGATGATATACTTTGAAATGCAAGTAATAGCAATTGTATGAATATCTATATATTGTTATCAGTTCCATCAAACTCACATTCAACATTAATTTGTGCAAAACAACAATTTTAAACTCACATTATAATGAATATCCTGATTGAAATTAAACAAAACCCAAATGGATTAATATGCATCAAATAAACAACTAAGGATCTATAAAATCGAAATCATCACTTATCAATTTTAAAGCCCAAATGATAGAAAATAATACGGATTATGTTTTAGGGTTCTATTACTGCTATGGGGGGTCCGAAAAAATAAGTTGCATGTGTATTTCTTCACATATCTTAAAATTTAAAATTGTATGTTGGTTTTCAAGTCAAAAGAACTCACATTTTTTGCAGGAATTTCAACTGAGATAGAACATTCAACACAAGGCGGTGGGATGGGGATGCAGAATGCCAACTGAAACAGTGAAGAAGCTCAAGTTTCTTTTCTGAATTAAAGAACCGAATGAACAACACGGCAGGATTAATTAAAATATTGTTCACCAATTCCTATGCCTGTGATACAGAACGTTTCTAGAAACTAATAAATTAAAGTAGACTGATCGATATTGTTTGTGAATTATTGGATGTGGTATTTGGTCTGTGCCGTGCTGATGTATAGTCGTTTTGGGCCCTTGATTCAATTAATTGGGTGTGAAATGTTTGGCCCAAATTACGTGGTTGTTGCTATATAATGGTTATATCAATACGTATTACTGCGTACTAACGATTGGACTTGTTATTCCAATTCAGCAAAAAAATTGCATTCAATTATATGATACAAGACTACTTGCAGTGAAGAATAATATGTCATTTACCATTTAGCTACACTTCAAACCAATGCAAACAAATAAACTCCTGCAAACACGAGATCACATTACAGATTTTTTGATTCATCATGTAAGGAATCAAATTTTGACCAATCTAATTTTTGACCAAAAACTTATAAAGCATTTAAAATATTGTAATATAAAATCATAATTCCATATCCGTCATGTCCTATAAATGGGTGTGACATGTTTGGTCCATAATCAAATATTTAGTCCTCCTATTTTTATCTATTGTTTGTTTACATTACACTATAATGGCCAACCCCGCCACAGTTTACCAAGATCATTTCTTTTATCGTAAGCCATTTACCAAGCATCGAACTATGTTTCTTATAGAATATCTTGTTAATGAGAGCATTAACAGAAATTAGAACCCGAGTATCTATGTCCATAACGTCACTCAAGTTGTGAATGCCACAGAGCGTCTCAATGCTACATTTAACACAGAAATTTCATTGGAAAAGGTTTTGTTGGTCCCGATTTGGAAAACCCATGTGCACAGAAAATACCATGTAATGCATATAAAACAGGGGTGAGGGAACAGTGGTTCCAATTACTCTATTTTTAAGAACGATGTGGGTTTTGCTTATAATCAAATGCATATGGCAAGTAAGAACATAAAGCAGTAAAGAACACACGATTTTATAGTGGTTCGGAGTCCAACTCCTACATCCACTCTTCCCTTTCAGCAGGGGCACCTACTTAACCAACTGGACTTAGTTTACCGTTTTAGTCCAACACCCAACAGATGTTTACCGAGTTCACACTCAAACGCGACTTATCACCCTCACGCGATCGCCTACCCTCCCTTTCGGGGTTGCTAGATATTTACCGAGTTCTCACTCAAACGGGACTTATCTCCCTCACGGGATTGCCTACCCTCCCTTTCGGGATTGCTAGATGTTTACCGAGTTCACACTCACCTACAAACTTATCCTACCAAACTGATTTGGGTAAGGTTTGTTTGGTTTCCAACTAGGTTGAGATTTTCCCTTACATTTGTTTAGCCTCAATGCTAAGGATGGGAAAATCTCTCTAAGCTTAGGATATTACATTTGTGCTTAGATCTAAGATAGAACACTCTTGAATATATGCGTGTATTTCTTACTCAGTGTTCTATGGTGGAAATGCTAGATGATTTGGCTCTGTAGCTCAATGGTGTTTTTCACGCATTTCACACAATTCCACACGGAATAATGAAGGAAGAACTTGTATTTATAGTGTGGATTTGAATGTTACCGTTGGATGGAGTCTCATTCAAATCCATACTATTATGTAGCTTTTTGCGACTTTTTTTCGGAGCTTGTTGTCTTTCTCTCATTGGTCCACACCAGCTGAATCTAACGGCTATATTCTTCAGGATCTTCTGAGTCCCCAGGTTTCTCAGAGTCTTCAAGATTCTTCTGATTCTCAGGATTCTTGATTCAGCGGACTTCTCTTTAGCGGACCTTGTCGTCGGGCATCTTGACACTTTTCGGCTAAGCGAGTTAAACCTTCGACGGACATCGACCCTCAGTCACTAGCTTTTCAGCTTAAGCGATCATCGATGGCGTTTCGATTCTCGATGAGACTTGAGGATGACTTCTCGCTGATTTGGTATGCGATTTCTAGTTTTTCGATATCGATTTCTTCTCGCTGATCCGATCATTTCACATGATCGATCGATAAAGATCAGGTCGGCATATCGGTTTATCTCGCATCGATTAGTACATCGAGGTTAGCATATCGGGTTAGCTTATCGATCTCGATCCACGTCGTCGATCTCGTCGGTCTCATCCGCCTCCTCTTCCGATCTGCCAACCTCCGCCCCGATCTGGTAAATCCGGTCATCCGATCTTCGATCGATACTTGGCTTAGCTTTTTTTCTTTTCTTACGATTTTACACAACTCATCGAGTTAACTCCGGAACACATCTTCTTTCATCGATCTCGTCGGTCTCATCTCATGACCTCGTCGATCTCGATCATCTACTTTTGATTTTCGTGAGTTCCCCCTCAATTTGTTCTCTCATTCCCCCTCAACTTGTTATCTGTAAATTAGCTTCAATAACAAAAGTTGATGATGTTTTAGCATAATTCATCAAAACTAAAATATCCCAACATGTCTCTCAGCATATTGACAAAACAATTAATCGTGAAAAACCGGAAGAGGTAAAGAGAAATCGTCTGTGGGTTATGACTACAATTAAGTATCTTCAATATCTTACTTTGAAAGCATGTGCTTTGAGAGGGCATGATGAGTCAGTATATTCCAAAAATCGAGGTAATCTCATTGAATTGATAAAGCTTTTGGGAGAGATGAATACCGAAATAATGAAGTTGTTTTAGAGAATGCTCCTTTAAATGCTAAGTATATATCACCGACAGTTCAAAAAGAGATTTTGAGCATCTCGGGTGAGAAACAAAATCCGTGAGGAGATTGGTGATTCAAAGTTTTGCATTTTAGTTGATGAAGCTAAAGATGTATCTAACAAAGAACAAATGGTTATTGTGTTAAGATTTGTTGATGTTAATGGTATTTTGAAATAACGTTTTCTTGACATTGTACATGTTAAAGATACTACTGATGTAACACTGAAGAAAGAAATATGTCTTGTGTTGAGTCGACATAACCTGCAAATATGCAATATGCGGGGTCAAGGGTACGATGGAGCGAGCAATATGGGTGGTGTATGGAATGGATTACAAGCCCTTTTTTTTGAGAGATTGCCCTTATGCATATCATGTTCATTGCTTTGCTCATCGGTTGCAATTAGCATTAGTTGCTGGAGGTGGAAAAGTACGACAAGTTTATTGTTTCTTTTCAAGCTTGAAGAAGATCGTAAATATTATTGGTGCTTCTCCTAAGCGTCATGCCGAACTACAATCCGCTCAAGCTATGGAAATTGCAGAAAAGATAACTACAGGAGAACATGAAATAAGCAGAGGTGCTAATCAAATGGGTAGTCTGCATCATCCAGGAGAAACTCGTCGGAGTTCTCATTTTGATTCCACGTGTAGTTTGATTGATATGTATGGTGCGGTGATTACTGTGCTTCAGCATATGTCAGATGAGGGTTCTTCTTACGATACAAGTGGTGAAGCTTAAGGGTGTTTGATGGTAATGAGGTCTTTTGAGTTTGTATTCATTCTACACTTGATGAGTAAAATTTTGGGACTTTCAGATATGCTTTGTCGATCTTTGCAGCAAAAGTCTCTTGATATCTTGAATGCAATGGATCTTGTCTCAAGCACTAAAAGTTTACTTAACTTGTTGAGGGATGAAGGTTTTGATTGTCTTCTAGCACATGTTGAGTCAGTTTGAGAGATTATCACATTGCCATACCAAATATGGATGATCGCTATGAAATAGGTACCAGGCGTTCATGTCAACAAGTGGATGTTATCACTTTTGGACATCATTACCAATTTGATGTCTTTAACGAGACAATAAATACACAGGTGAATGAAATCATTAATAGGTTCAATGATGAGACGGTGGAACTTCTTAAGCTTAGTGCTGCCTTGGATCCGAAAGACAACTTCAGGTTATTTAACGGAGATCATATTTATGATCTCGCTGATAAATTTTATCCTGATGATTTTACTGATCAAGAAATGCGTTGTTTGAGAGTTGAATTACAACATTACAAAGTTGATATGTTTTCTAAGGAAAGTTTTCAGAATTTGTCAACTATTTCTGAATTATCCCAGAAGTTGGTCGAGATAAACAAGACGGAATCGTATACTATGATTACGAGGTTGATTCATCTTGTTTTGACACTTCCTGTTACCACAGCGACGACCGAACGGGCATTTTCAGCAATGAAGCATGTGAAGAGTGTTCTTCGAAACAAAATGGAGAGTGATTACCTATCAGATTCTATGGTTATCTACATTGAGAGAGAACTGTTTGAAGACATTGATCATGATTCTGTTATCGATGAATTTTATCGGATAAAGAATCGTAGGGCACAACTTATGTAAAAAAAAAAATTATACTGTATTTATTTCGAGCTTTCAGGCCACCCTACATTTTGACCCTGGATCCGCCCTTGGACAGAGATGCGGTGCGGGGGTGAAAAGGGGGTGGGGCTGTTTGTAGGGGGAATATATGGTGGTGGTGGGCTTTAGATTTGCTAGTGGGAACAAGAGAGGTGGAGAATGGGGTGTGTGCGTGCGTGTTGTTGTAGGCAGAAGAAAAATAGAATGGAATGAAAGTAGGGTATTTTGGGAGAAACATGGGTGGTGTACTAATCCTAGGGAGTGTATTAATCCATGTGGTGTATATACTAAAGACGTCGGTGTGAATAGCCTGTAATTCAGTTCTCATATTTTGCTCTAATATGAAATTATACCTTGGTCGATTTATTGATGGTTAAATAGATCAATTTCATTGTGTTGAAGAACATTGTGGAAAGCCTTTGTGTTTTGATAGTTTCGTATTGAATTTCTTGTTATTAAATTATAAACCCACTTATTCAGTTATACGCGTTGGCATTTTGAATATTTTATTATCCTCGATACATGTCATGTGTTAATTATTGATTATTGGTGATGTCATATAATATTGTGGTGTTTATCAAGGATAATGAAATTATGAAATGGAGATAAGTTTTGTGGATCGGTTGCACAAATTACAAATATGTGCAATTCATTTGATTTCCTTTAGTATTTTATTTTGCAAGGATACATCATTTGTTTTGATTGTAACTTAAGGTTGAGTACTAGTTACACCATGCATAGAAGTCCAACTCAAAATGAAATAGAGAATCTTGTGTTAGATTAAGTAGGTTATTATAATTTTATTTCAAAGTTAATTAAATGTTAAAATCATGAAAACTCTAACATTGTCTCTCACATAGAATACAGACCCAATGTTGTGATTATAAGTTCATAACTCTTACCATGGGGACACTATCATATCCATCATCACTGAATTTTACAGTTAATTAATTAAAATTTATTTATATTATAATAATTTTAGCAACATCAAGAGTAGTAGTGGTACAAAATTAGTATTTTTATTTATTTTTTACTGCGGGTTGAAAACTAAGTTGAATAAGTTTTCCCAATATGGACCATCACCAAATTGAAAATGAAGATATTGAACACACACAAGTTTAGCTAGAAATTTCTTATATTTTATAGGATAATATTTAAACAGAGAAGTAACATTGTTTACCTTGACTTAAACTCCTCATATATTTGTGTTTGGTTTAAAGTGACTCCAACTTTATTAGGATGTTTTTTGCTACATAATTGGTGTAAATGTTCTAAATACACACCCGTCCATGCTTAAAAGCATTAGCATTGTTACAATAATTTTAATGAACTATAATTTCACCACTTACCTCATTGATCACCTTTTTAAATTGGCATAAAACATATCGAATCGAAGAACTTGAGGTGGTTGCCCATCATCCTCCACGGGGTTCTCAAAATCGGGACCAAGTGTATTCTCAAGAGAATCAAGATCATCTAAACTTCAGTTGAAAATTGAAATAAGATTTGGATGTGGTGGATGAACAAAGGAGGCGAAGGTGGATGACGCCTTTTGAGATGAGAGATCTTTATCTTTTTTTTTTTTGGGGGAGGGTGTGGGGGTTTGAATTGGGAGCTTAATTGAGAGCTGAGTGTTAGACTTTTTTTTTGAAGCAGTTGAGAGTGTTAGATAAATAATATAAAAAAAATTAATTTCACACATCTTTATTTTTTTTTTGATCGGACAAAGTTAGTTGTTAGATGTTAGTAGTTAGTACACCAAGCATCCCAAACACTCCACAAATTCATCAAGCCACCTTATAACTCCCATAACTCCAATTCGTTCTCAAAGGGAATCGAATTTGGGTCTCCCACTCAATTGAGGAGCCCAGTGGCCAGGTGGGCTAAGCCACCTGGTTAATTTCACACATCTTTATAAGTTCTGGCTTTTAAATAAGATGAACTTCTTTCACGGTATCAGAAGTAATTATGTTTCATTTAAAAGTTTGAACTTGTAGAGATGTGTGAAATTAGTTCTTTTATATAGTTCCCTTAAAGTGATTGTTAGAGAGAAAACATAAAGTAATACTTTAATCACTTTAGGGATTAATTTTTTTGTTGGAAATACCTAGTATTTGCACATGAATTGTTGAAAAAAAAAAAAAACACCTAATTGGTTGAAAACCACGGGTTCCATTGAATTTGAACTGCAATTGATCTAGACAATTGAAAACATAAAAATAAATCGCCAAAACCAACAGTTTAACCATCAATTTTGATTTGTCGATTTGAATTAGCGATTTCCTACCAACACCCATCTAATCTCAGACATTGATCATCAACAGACAAGAGATATGGGTAGCATGTTTGAAATTTAATTTTTTCGAGGTATTGCAGCAAAGTAATGTTTTTTAGTAGTGAACTAGTGGCTTCACTAAAACTATCAATTGGGACGGATCGTACTGATATTTCGTAGATCGTCGGTTATAAGTTATAACCAGTTGTTTTGGGTTTTTCTATGCTCAAATCCTAACCTAACCATGCATATTCCGACCAAAACTATTACCCATCAGTTTTCGAAATGTCAAGCCAACGGTTTAACCGCCAATCTAATTTTTTAAAAATTCTAAATCTCCTATTGTATGAAGCCTATCATATGTTTAATGGACTGTGCGTAGACCTTAATCTGCAATGCCCTTGCATGATTAACGGAAAATACATGATCTAAAGTTTATTATGTTAGATATTCATTTATTTTGTTGCTATATATGGATATTGATTATATCATTTTGTACTTTTATCTTCTAAGAACATATATACGAGATATTCTGTCGTGCATAAAAAGGTAAGACATTTATTTTTATGAGATATGTTTAAAATACAATAATTTCATTTTGCCGAAGATTATATTATATTTTCATACCATTCACGTTTCACAATTTTTTTATCTCTTTAGCATTTATGTGTCTAATGAACCACTCAAAGTCATCGAAGATCAAAAACTCCGTATTCCAAATAAACTAAGACTCTTAATCTAAGTATTAAAGTTTTGTGCCCTTAATTAATACTTGAGCTCATCCATTCAAAAAAACGCGAGTTCATTATATATGTGTGTATTTCAAACATTTATATGGTATCTGATAGGGTTTTACCTATCGATATTCAAGTTAATAGATTATAAAACTTGAGTTACATATAAAACACCCACAAACTTGTTTATTTATACATTCAAACTTGATATATATAAAAAAATATATAGTAATTCAAAGAATTTCTTTTGTCTTTCTTTTCAGCGATTAGGGTTCGACCTTCACCTATTCCATTGGAATGATTCATAACTACTCATATTAATATATTACTATAAGACGTTTTACATGGTCACTTTGGATCCTACTGAATTTAAAATACTTTTTGGTTCCCCAACGTCATTTATATTTATGCGACCATTAGTGAACAATTGATACATACACATATATGAGACACATCAAATTATCTCATTGATATTAAGTTAGTAGTGTTGACGGTCAAATAATTAACGATTCTGATGTGGCTTGTTGAATTTGACCACCAAATAAATAAGTAATCGAACAAGAACACTGCGGGAAGAACCGTAGTTCTTCCCTGAAATGTGGGTGTAGGTATATAAGTGGAATGAGGGAAACATTCCAGAGTTTTCTTACAATGAAAGATGAGATCCTTTATATAAAGAGGACCAACACGACAAATCATAAAGCATGACAAATCAATAAGCACGACAAATCTTTAAGCACGGCAAATCACGTGGTCTCGGTGGGACCTGCTGACGTGTGATAATTTGTCCTGTTGACGTGTGATAACCTTGAGTTATCCGAGCCTCGAGTTATTCGAGCCTTCAAAGTTACTCAAAGCATCGAAGTTTAGCTTCTTTCGAATTCGGACATCCTGACCCTCAGGTCACTTGACTCAGGCTATCTAATTTCTTCTTGCCTGATCTGATGTGTGATAAATCTGGTGATGATGATAGGTGATAAATCTGGTGACAACAAATAGAGACTATAAAAATAATTGAGTTATATTTATATATGTAAACCTGCTTACCCATGTTTTTTTTTTTTTGTTACTTACCCATGTTCATTACATGAGATGCGATTGAGTGCACTATAATTGTAAATTTTTTATCAATATATCAAGGAATTAAGCTCTTTCCAATATTTTAATTAATGAATCGTTTGAGTGATTTATTAATTTAAACAAAAGCAAAAAACATACTTACAAAAACATGCTAAACCACCACCTTATGGCAAAGAAAATGCTATAAAACTTGACTTTGTTTTCTTATAACTTTGCATGACAACAAATGTATAAACTATTGGCAATAGTGGTCATCAATACATTATTATTGAAAAAATTGTAGCCATTTGTACACATCATTCGATTTATAATCCATCCAATTAAGGGACCAACAATACATGTAATACATGTGAGAGAGTTTTTCGTTTATCATTTATAAAAAAATATTAGCCACTATGCCCTATTTGCTCAAAACCTCAATGAGCGTGTCATTCCTATGCATTATGTGCCAATGGTTATTAGAATTTTATATATTGTAACCCAATAAAAAATTGCAAATCCATTATATAGGAAACAATCATTTTTGCATTCTATAAAAACATTGTTTCTTTTGCTAACACTTAATTAAAGAGCAGGAAAAGTTGATTAAAAATCCCTTAAAATTAAATAAACATTTAATTATAAAACACAAGACTATTTTACAGCCAAGAAATAGACTTCCCAAAATTGCACTTTAAATCTCCAACATATATAATTCTTACCCAAAATTTGAATGAAATTGCCATTCAACATTCTACAGTAAGCAAAAAAAAAAATAAATATAAAGGTAGTATAAGTATTCGTACATTTTAGCAAACTGAATTTAAGATAATTTAGAGTTTATAGCTTCTCAATTATCTAATTTAATTTAATATATTTTTGAAAGATGATGTAGTAAATCATTTTTAATCGAAAGATAATTTACAATTTTTAATACATAAAGCTTACCGTTTAATTCTTCCCATTTGCAATGTGTGTTGTAATACACATTCAAAAATGTCCTTAAAAAGCACATTCAAATTTTCCACCATTTCACAATTATTCTAAATTTCATATCCGATATTGTAAATTCATAGAAATTAAAATTTCTATTTACTTGTATTCGAAAAATATACGAAACAGGGCTAAAAGTAAAACTCATTGCTAAAGAAGGGGACCTTTGTACAAATTCAGTAAAATAGTGGGGCACCTTTATACATTTTGTAGAAAAATTAATTATTATTTGATCTCGAAATCGAAATATATACCCCCGGGCCCGGCGACAACCCTAGGCAAAATCACCTTGAGCGTCAGTTCTGCACTTTTACCTCTCTCGCTGCTTTTTTCAGTCACAGCCACTCACTCTCTTGCGGCCGGGTCGGGTCGGACCTCCGTTCTCGTTCGTCCGTTCGGGTTTCGGTGGATAGAGGTAATGGAGAACCAAAGAAAGATATGTGTGTGTTTTTTTTTAACTGAAGGGTTTTGTGTGATTTTTTTACAATTTTGTGTATGTTGTTTGTTACAGAATTTTCCCATTTGCTGTTATTTGTTTGTGGTTTGTTCTTGTTTGTGTTCATTGGTCCTGCATGTGTTGTTTTTGGTTTGAACAGAACAGGATTGTGCGTTTTTATTGTTTTTGCTTAATGTTTGTTATTGAATGGGAGTTTTTGGTAGATGTGCATTTCTGGAATGTTTTTTTGGAGTTCAATTGAGCGTTTCTTGAAGATTTTGTTGAAATGCTGGACGGTTATGCTGATCTCACTTTTGCTTTAGTTGCATGTATTAAATGAGTTCAACAACTTGTGAAGGAAGAGAATAATTTTTTGGGAGCATATCCTAAATTCTTCAGATCTGGTTTTATTTGATTAGTGAAAATATATGTAGATACTTTTTTGGTAATGAATTGGGATTTGATCCGCCCTGTTTTAGTGGTTTCAGTGTGCATTCGGATTTTTATGTCATAGAAATGAATATTTGTGCTTGAATGACACAATGACAGTATACCTTATAGTGGTGCACCATCTCAATCATAAAATTATGTGTTTTAATTACTTCCCATATGAATAACTGCTTATTGTGGTTTTACAGTTGGTTTCTATTTAGAAATGTATTTGTGTATGCTTGCCAACCTACTATTTTTGGCAATGCGACAACAGTATTAACGGATACGGACATGGGCCCACTGCTCCGTAAAGGACACGTGCCGAATGCTATGGCCACATTTATTGTTCTTACCCCCTCGCTCTCTTGCTTACCCTGATTTCTCTTCATTTCAAACATATGCTCTATAACTAATTATAATTTCGCTGTGCTATTTATGTCTTGGATATAATGGTTCTCTATGTCTATTGTGCAGTTCTTTCTTCACTCGAGGGTTGAACCTTGTTGGCGTTCAAGCGACGCACGATGGGTTTTGATATTGAGTGCATAATCGACCTTCAGTCTTACCCTGGGGAGTATTTTTGTCCTGTTTGCCGCACTCTTGTTTATCCCAACGAAGCATTACAGGCACAGTGTACACATGTGTACTGCAAACCTTGCTTGGCACACATCGCAAATGGCACCAGGGCTTGTCCTTATGATGGATACCTAGTGACCGAATCTGATTCCAAGGTTATTTTTCTTGATAATTATGGATGAAACATGTATAGTTGTTTTCTTTCATTTCCTGACACTGTGAATTTGCAGCAACTAATGGAATCAGATAAGCCACTGGCAGAAAAAATTGGGAAAGTTAAGGTGCATTGTCTCTTCTTCCGAAGTGGATGCACATGGGAGGGAACTCTATCTGATAGCGCCTCCCATGGTTCTGTATGTTCTTTTGGTAACTCGCCCGTCATATGCAACAGATGTGGGGTCCAGATTGTTCATCGCCAAGTACATGAACATGCTCAAGTTTGCCCGGTAAGAAAATAAATCCATGCACTCAGGGGCGCTTGGTTCAAAATTCCTCAATGGGAATGAGAATGGTAATGGGAATGAACATGGTGTAATTATGGAGGGTAATGAGAATTGAAGATGTTCAGTTCACCTCATCATACTGCGGATGGGGTAATCACTACCCCATTTTGATTAACTACCTCCCTTCCTATAATCATTTCTCCTCAATCATTCCACTATTTCTAAACCATCAATAATTTTCCCCCTTTATTCCAAAATTAGAGCACACCACTACCAATGTAATCACCATTGAGACTACTCTTTCTCCAACACATCCCTTTCAGTATGGGCGTGTAGAGGGAAAATAGATTTCCATTTTCCATTCCCATTGAAGAATTTGAACCATGCCTCTTCACATTAAGAAGAGACTATGATGTATTTTATCCTTACTTTTTTTCATTATCAATCTCAGGGTGTATATGACGGGCAACTGGCTGCATCCGGCGTGACAAGGTCGGGAACAACTTCATCCACAGTTCCTGCAGTGGTAAATCAGACTGTAGCTCAGAAGGGAGCCCCAGCTTCTCAGGCTCAGAATCCTCAGAATGTTGCTGTTGCTCCTGTTGTGCAAAATCCTAATGTGCAAAATTCTCAGTCTCATAACCCTGCTGTTGCTCCGGTTGCTTTAACTGCCCCAGAGCAGTGGTATCAACAGCAGTACCAGCAGTATTATCAGCAATATGTGGGATACGACCCTTATCAACAACACCAGCAGTATTATGCTCTTCCGCAACAGCCCTTTCAACAGTACCAGCAGCATCAAGTGCAAGTTCAGGGTCAGTATTCCCAAGCTGTTGTGCAACCACAAGCCCAGTCCCAGCCCCAGTCCCAGCCCCAGCAACATCTGCAGCAGCCCCATGTTGTTCATCAAGCCCCATCACAGCCTCCTCATATGCAAGCCCAAGGGCAGGCTCAAAGTCAACCACACTCGCAGCCCCAACTGATGCCTCAAGGTCAACCCCAGGCACAGGCACAGGCAAATGCCCCTATGCAAGCTCCAGCTCCAAACTATCAAGTCAACCCTCAACAGCCACATCATCCTGCAATGAGGCCCCAGGCTCAGATTCCTCAGCAGGTGCTACCACCTCCACCACCTCCTCCCACCCAGTCCACTCAGCCTTCTCAGCATCCCCAGGCAATGGGTGTACGCCCTCCTGCACAACATCAACAGGTGCCTCAGTACCAGCAACCGATGCATCATTCTCAGGCTTCCATGCAACCTCAAGTGCATCCTCAGACCCAACCCTACACTCAACCACAATCACAGCCTTACCAGTCTCAGTCCCAACCTCCTATTTTCCATCCTCAAGCGCCACAGGCTCCACATCCACCGGTTAGTGGGCATCAATCTTATCAACAACCACCGCCAGCTCAGCAAATGCACCCTCCAGTTCAAGTGCAGGGCCAAGTTCCTCAGCAACCTGCAATAATGCGGCCATCTCAGTCTCATGGTTCAGTTTCCCAACAGCCTTCAACTCTCTTGCCACCACAAGCTAATGTGGTTGGTGCCCCTGTTGCACCAAATCAGCAGTTTCTGCCTCATGGTCAACAACCTACTTATCCAATGCAGCTTCGCCCTCCCATGCAGCAGCCGATTCAACAATTTCAGACATTGAATTATGCCCGACAACAATATCAAGGTCAAATGCATCAGCAAGGACATCTTCCCCCACCACAGACTATGCAATCCCAGATGCAGATGCGAGCACCGGGTCCCCCTCAACCACAGCCATCTCAAAACTATGTTGGGACACCAGTGATGCCAAACCAAGGGATACATTCACAAGGTCACCCTGTGTCATCTGGTGGTTTTGGCCCTCCTGCTCCTTCTGGTCCTGCACAACTAGCTTCAACTCAGACATCTGTTAATCAGAATCATGTAAACCCTACTGTGGAACAGAATGCAATTGCCCAAGACATTAGGTCCCCTTCAAAAAGACAAGCTGAAAAGAGTTTTGAAGAGGAGTCCTTGAAAGAGGACTTACGAGCAGGACAAAATGAAACTGCTCTTAAGGGTGCTAATAATACTGCAAAAGATGGTTCAGTGAAGTCTGTTATCAATCAAGAAAAGGGGGATACAATGGGTGCCTTAGAGCAATCATTTGGGGGAAAATCCTCTGATACTGGATTTGCCGAAGGTGAATTCCGTAAAGAAGACGCTCATTCATTGACAGATCATGTAAGCCTAGAGAATCACATGAAATTATCAAAAACTGCTGTTGCTGGTCAATCCTCTGCGAACTATGACAGACAATCTCTTTCTGCTGTCCCTCCTTCCAGTACAGAAGGGCATATATTACCCACAAAAACTCACGGTTCCTATGGTCCCCAACATCTTGTTCGGCCAAATGATGTTGCAATGCCAAGAGAGCGCATGTTAGGCTTTGGTGAGGGGGGCCCTCTTGTGAAACCTCATTCTGATGATCCAAGTTTTTTAAGATCAAATGGGGGACCAGCTCCTGACTCCTCCATGTTTGGCCCCAGGGATGAAAATATGAAGCCCTTATCTAGGGAGCAACTCAACTTTTTTCCAAGGGAGCCAACTCGCCTTCATGAGCAAGGTGAAGTCTCCTAAAGATAATTGAATGCTGTATGCCTATTTTCTCCTTTGAGATGTTTTAGAGCCTATAGTAATACTTTTCATGGGTAATGCAGGTTCAAGGTCTCTTGATAAACCATTCCATGGCCCAATGTTTGATGCTGGATCGAAGTTGGACCCTCAATCGGGATTCTTGCTGCATCGTCCTTCTGGCGGGAACAGTCATCGGGATGCACTGCGATCTGGCCCTGAATTCGGGCAACATCACATTAAACCATTTGCTTACCAAAGTCCTGGTGGGGATTATCTTAGCTCCCCTCCCCGTAGATTCGGTGGCCCCTCAAGCTTCACTCATGGCTCCTCGTCTTTGGATGATTTTAATTCTAGGGAACCCCATAGGTTTGGAGAAGGATCCATGTCTTCCAATCTTCCTTCTGACCTAGTTGGAAATTCTTTTCGTGATGGCAGGTTTCCTCAGTTGCCTGGTAGTCATCTTCGGAGAGGTGACATTGATGGCCCCATGAACCCCAGGTTTGGTGAGCATATGCCTCCCGCTCAGATCCATAACCATATCGGGAGTGATGATGGTTACTGGCAGGATGGAACTGGCCATTTGACAAGGGGGAAACCTTCAGGCCCAGGATATTTGCCCGGTACCTTCTCTGGTCATGGTTATGCAGGAGAAGATGCTGGGAATTTTCCTCGTCCGCCTTTCTCTGGACCTTTTGGGGATCATTCCATGAGGAACAATTATCCATTCCATGGGTTCCCAAATGCTGGAAAATTTTCTGTAAGCTTTAACATTACCTGGTTTCTTTGTGCATGTTGTTTTCTATCTTTCCCCGAATCTTTGGTTTATTAATTTGGTTGATGTTTATGCTATATGGTATGCTATTTGTTTGAGCATCGTATTGGCTACTATTTTCTTAGTCAATGTGCTTTTACTCTATTAGGGTGGGCCGGATTCCATTGATCATTCTAGGAATAGGAAGCCTTCAAGCACTGGATGGTGCAGAATATGTGATTTTGACTGTGAGAGTGTTGAGGGACTGGAAATGCACTCTCAAACTAGGGAGCACCAGAACGTGGCAATGGATATGATCAAAAGTATCAAGTTTAAGAACAAAAAGAAGCATAGGTAATTGACTATCTGATATTATGTGGTATAATGAATTGTAATGTGTTATCATAATTTTTGACATTGCTGCACAGAGCTTCTGGCGGTCGTATGGCGCATGAAGGGGGAAGGAGTAGGAAAGTGAGCTCTGCTGGTCGTGGAAAGAGGCACTGACTCTGGTGCAAGCTTTTATTGAAATTTATATTCTGGTCAGTTGTTGAGTAGAGCTTTCGATTTCTATATTTGCAAATGCTTCGAAATTTTGGAGTTCGGCTTATTCTTATCATTATTATTTCAGGTTGCTGCCTTTTTTTAAATATATCCTGTATTCTCCTTTTAACAGCTGTTTATTTGGTTTTTGGATCAGCATGGCTTCCAGATCTGAAGTTGAAAACTTACTGCATATCCTCTCGCAATGAACATGGTGTATTTAATTTTCAAGGATTTTTATATTCCTTTGCTCTCCTTTTATTTTAATTAACCTTGAAGTAGCAAGTTATTGTATTAGAATGCGAAAAACCTATGTCCAGTTGATGCTGAGCTTAGCTACAAAGTTTTGAATGGTCTTATCTTGAATGATCTGAATATGATGATCAATTTTTGTATAATAATGGTCTCTCTTTGTGATCAATAAGCTAGGCAGATATACCTAACTACTATCTAAAGCTGGGAAGTATATTGAAATATAAGTTTCTGTTTATTATTTAAAAAAACATGAAGATATAAAAGTTTAATTTCAAGTAATTCGGTAATTCAGGTTTTAGCTGCAGAAATTGCAAAATTAAAAGTGATGGTATCTGTGTACAATAACTTGGGACGGCGACAATTGCTGTGTTTGATCAAAGCCTGATTCTGTCTTAGGATCTAGTATGCTATGAAATCCTTAGATACCAACTAATTTAGGAATTTCTCATATTTTAAGAGAGAATAACTTCTTTTAGGATCTGTGGAAATAAAGTTCTACTGGTGTATACTTTTCCATCTAGTGGATCTACTTTCATACGAAAATTCGTTTGTTTTATGTTATTTCTTTGCGTAGAAAGATGTAAAATGTGAATAAAATTGAAATTGAACTTTAAAATATAGAGAATGAAATAAAATATTTGTTAGGTTTAGACATAAGTTTTGAAATTGAAAAAACTCATTACTGTTATATTGCGCGCGCAACATTTTTGGAGCTTTGGAAGACTTACTGAAATTGAAAACAAAAGCTTGTAAGAACTTGAAAAACTTGGTGAAATTAAATACGTTGTTTCTTCAGTTTTTGATTTCGATGGATGTGTATTTCCATTAAGCCATTTATATGTAACTTTTGATTTCGCATAAATTGTGTGCATTGGAATTGGCTGCTCAATTACCAATGCTTGTTTTATTTTATATTTTGGACTTTTAAAATATAATCATAATACACTATTTACCCCCTTGTTTTCTTAAAAACTATAGACAGAGGAAAAAATAAGAAAATTGAAAGTACTAGGTGGAATAATGTATTCCTAAAATATATTAGTTCCACTAGCTATGATCAATGTTGAACAAACGATGAATGTCTGATTTTTCATGGAAAAAATGTTAAGTTCACTTGTACTTAATTTACTATATGAAGTTGTTGAGAGATTAAGACAATCCTTGAGTTGTGGAATCTCTATAGGCCACCCATACTCTTGGATAATTTTGAATTGTCTCGAATAAAATCTTTTTAAAGGCTTAAAGCTATATTTCATGTAGGACTATCAACTAATTTCATTGGCAAACCATAGAATATTTTTGCAGTTACAAAATACACGCTGCTTTTGTTTTTTGAATGATTATAAGATCTAGAAACCTTCTGAGATTTGGAGCTGAGAAAGGAATAGATTAATGTAGTCCATCGGATTTGGAAAATTGTGACTTCTAGGGTAAAAAATGGGCTGGGAACTTAAAAACTGTCATAAATTATTTCATTGACGGGTTTTGGCTGGTGTTAAGTTTCTCCCTGTTTCCTTTGATCCAATATTCTCTATCTCTTGATCAAAGTTTGGGTATTTTAGTTATATCCTGTGCTCGATTCAGCATGGTTCTTCCTAGTAAATTAGTCATAATACACTACCTTCTCTTTTCCTTCTTCTTGAGGGGTTCGCTAAAGCTGCCCTGATGCATAATTTAATTACCAGTTTTAATTTAATGAACGTGGCCATATATAGGCCAACAAATGATGTGGGAGAATGAATTTACTCTGACCTTAATACTTGGTTTTGATTAATCTGATCTAAGGGCCAGCCTGTTATTTCAGACTGTCATGACAACAAAAAAGGCCTAAGTTGGAAATTTGGACCATTAAACAAGCCTGTTCAATTGCTAGACTGTCATGACATCTATAAACTATGGTATTTGTGACACATTTTGAGATGTAATTTTGGAAAACAAATTCACTTTGATGTGAACCATTTAAAAATAAGAATTTCTCGACATTTTCTGACATAATTATGGAGCAACAAATTCACTATAATAAATTCTCTACTCCTTGTTCATGTCAAGTAACACTCGTGCATCTAGTAATAAATTCCATTCTCGTATGCTACTTTGCCCTTACATGAAATGTGGGTCAAACATTCAGAAAAAAGTAGGCTGGTACACGTGCGACAGGGTGAGGAATGAACACAGTTCATGATGACAAATGTTATTTGCATTTATGGTTTTGTTGAATCAGTTATGCAGCTCTTAACTTTTATAGTAATAAAAATTATTGGCCAACTGAGAATTTTTGTTCCGAAAGATGACGAAACATCATATAACATACATGTAATAAATTTTGACAGCTCGTACAGGGTTGTCCCTTTTAACTTTTTTACGAGCTTGAAACAATAGTTGTATTCAAAAGGTTGACAGGTGTCATGAATCTTATCCTTACGCTTATATAGGATTTCTTTGAAGGAATAATCTGCTGTAACAGCAGGCATAGTATTTTTGTGCGACTTTTTTCCAGTAGATGGAAAAGCGTTCATAGAAGCATTGCTGTATATTAGGTTTTCTTAAGCTTCGGATATAACATATTAATGTAAATTTGACAGCTAGTACTGGGTTGTTACTTTTATCATTTTTACAAGCTTGAAATAGTAGTTGTATTTAAAGTTGACAGGTGTCATGAATCTTATCCTTACAGTTGTTGAATTTTTTTCCAAGGAATAATCTGCTGTAACAGCAGGCGTAGTAATTTCTCGTCACTATTTTCCGAAAGATGACAAAGCATACAGACGAATTTTGCCGCCTTGCATTCTTTTTAACAGATTGCCGTTAAACAATTCTTCCTGCTCCATTAGTATTTCCAGAAGAACGTGACACATTACCTAGGATATTGAATCTATCTCGAGCATCAGATATAACATATTAGTAATAAATACTGACAGCTGTACAAGATTGTCACTATGACCTTTTTAGAAGCTCGAAATAATGACTGTGTCCAAAAGTTGACAGATGTCATTAATCTTATCCATACACTTGTAGAGGGGGTTTTCCAAGAAAAATTCTGCTGTAACAGCAGGCATAGTATTTTGTTGTGACTATGTTATATCGTCCGATGGTAGAATATTTGCCCTGTCTTTATTCCTATGTTCGTTCTTTTGCTAGTCAGATTTCTAAATATTAAATCTATACTCTTGCCCTAGGCAAGTGAATGTGGTTCAACTGCAGTTCATTTGGTACTGCTGAGCTCTATAAGATGGATAGGAGAACTTTACATTCTATGTTTAGTTACTGGGTGCCAAGTATTGTTTAGTCTTGGATAGAGCTCTAAACTGGAGTTAAGCTCATTTTTATTGCACTTTGAGCTTGAGAAGCTTTTCTTCCCTATGAACTTCTGTAGTCTTATGATCAATGATCAATCATAATTTATATTTTGGTTACTCTGCTCTAATTGAAACAGTGCCGACTTCAACTGAATAGTTGAAACGGACTATTAGGTGATAAGGGGAACATCAGGTGAAACTACAAACATCTGTACCAAGAATCTAAGTTTGTGAAATATGCTAGAGTTCTGGTTAGAAATTTCTTTGTAAACTGGCACTTAGTTTTCTTAATAATTTGGTTTACATATCTTGTAAATCTGTAAATGGAAGAGTATGTTTTACGAATGTTGTTTAGTAGAGGGTTCTTTAGTCTACGATAGAGCTTCAGATGTTGTGTATTCTCATTGTTACTACTCTTCAGGTTTTAGAACTGGTCTTTAGGGTGAATTCTTCACCTGATTGTGAGAACTTTCTGATCTTGGCATCAAGTTTCACATGATTGATCTGAATTTAAAATAGGGTTGGCCATCTTGGATATATTAGTTACAGTGTGACTTGAATTGAACAGTAGAACATTAGCTTGAATTATAATTGTTTTCTAGCTATTAACAGATGACCAAGCTACAGTTTTTGAGTTTGCTGGTAGAGGTCTCAGGAAAAACCAATTTTATTTTTTTAGTAACTGATAGAAAACGTATAGGAGGCTTTTGACTAACCAGGGGTTTAATTTTTAAGTTGGTTATTCTCATATTTTAGGAGGATACTTTTTTTCATTCATTCATTCATTCATTTTTTTTTTTTTTTTAAACTTGAGATCCAGTTCCTGATCTTGATGATATTTTAGTGCTTTGAATTCAATTTTGAGGTTGATTATTTTTTGGTTGAAATTTGTCTTTTCTACAATAGATGAAAAGATCAATTCAATTCAACATGTCTTTCTTTGGGAAGCAGAAGAGAAATAAGGCTGAAACATAAGCAGGATGGTTGCTCGCTTTTCAGTTGGGGTAAAGGATATGGTTGATTCATGGTGTTTGCTTGATGTGGTAATCGTCTTGATTTATTTTTGTTTTATTATACTTTCTTTTATGACAATTACTCTTCAGGCCAGTTGTGCTGTACTGGCCCTGAAATAAAAGTCATTGTTTAGTATGCAATATAAATATATAATAGGTAACTGGAAAAAAAGTAGGAGCAAATTTGTGCATGTTGGGCTGTTTGTTCTCTATGGATTCAAGATAATAGGGAGAAGATAAGGCAAATCAATATTAGGAATCATATATTTTTTCTGAGTTGAGATGGTGAAGAAAGTGGTTTTATCGGGTATAAGAATGTCAGTGAGACACTTTTATTAGGATTAGGAATTCAGTTGAGCTTGCTTACTAGTGATGAGAGTATGCCAGAAAGTCTACTGAATTTAGTTCAATAGATCTATGTACTGTGGCACAAACTTATTAGAATTTCAGATCACTAATTTTTGCCTGTTTAAGAACAGGCAATTTACGGATTGTATAGGCTGAAAAAATCTTTTCAGTAAGTTAGTCATCCAAGTCTATTCTGAGTGCTTGAATAAACAGTTGAATGTCCGGATGTGTTAAGCTGTTTGCATTTTATCTTTTCCTGGTACAACTATTCATCAAATCATAATTGGGCTCCTTGAGAAAATCATCTTTGTTCGATGATGAATTGCATAAATTTAAAAAATTCATAGAATTCTTGGATTTCTGGACAAGCTTGTTCTATTGCTAGCCGGCCATAAGCCCATTCAGGAAAATCTACATTATCTGACATCAGAAGAAATTCTGCATTGGAATGTTGTTCTTCAGTATGTAGAATTGGCTAAACCATATAGGAAAGATTTTTCTCCCGACAATTATCCAGAATAATTCGTTAAAGTTAAGAATTCATTTAGGATTACTGATTGAATGCCCCCATTTAAGACTATTATCTGCATTAATGAAACAGATATAACAAAAATGGGAAGAGCTTTATGTAGTGTTTTGAAGGGTATTTGCATTTAATAATGGATTAGAGATAAAACTTTTGTTTTATATTTAACTCTAACTCTGTCAAGAGTCGTGTGGGTTTTGTAGGATGATTTGTTATGCAGTTTCTTTGTTACTTTGGTGGCTTCAACTGCTCAGCTAACTGGGAATTCGGAGTCTATTTGCAGTTGCTGCAGTTTTTTTTTTTTTTTTTTAATTCATGCATTTTTGTGAATTGTATCGAATATCATACTAAATAAATTCATTATCTCTGTAAATTTTTATTGTTATTTATAAAGAAAATCTTAGTATAGTAATTCAAGCAAACTTTTACCGTTATAATAATTTAGGACGGTCGTGTTCAGGGTAATTCGAGAATTATCAAATTGGGTAATTTGAGTCATTTTCAGGAGGGTTGCCTTTTATATTTCCTAGTTTTAATGAGAGATAGATACTGATAATTACGTTTCAAAATAAAGATAAAGACGGATAATTTTAAAGGATAATAAATGTAATTAATTGTTGACTAATATATTTCAGTAACAAGAAAAGTGAGTGGGAATCATCATTTATTGATTGGGCTCGTGGGGGCGAGTTTTTGGAGCATAGCTGAAAATTTATAGATTGTGGAAAAGTTGATACTCTCTCGATCCTGATTTTGATCGGTCACTTTTCATTAATAGGTATGGGTATCCTAATTTTATTTGGCCATTTTTTAATGAGATAATAAATTAACTTTTAATACTATTTAATACTATTATTTTTCTTCACAAAACTCATTTTACATCATTTAATACTATTATTTTTCTCAACCAAACTCATTTTACCCACTTTACACCATTTTTTAGGCGTGTTTTGAAACACTTAAACTAGTTTTCAAAAGTACTTATTTTCAAAAGCTGTTAGAGGAAGCTTTGAAAATAAATATTTCTGGAAGCTGTTTTAAGTATTTTGAAACACACTCTTAATACTATTATTTTTTATTTTTTCTTAATCTTTGTTTTTACAGTATTTAGCCAATTAAAATTATGACGGAGGGAGTATTTTTCTAATTAAAAATGGTTTAAAAAAAAAAAAAAAGCCAAAAATTTGAAAAACAACGGCCAAAAAATGCTTCTCAACTTCTTAGCATATTTGATTTTTTTAAAGCAGCAGTGACTGCAAAATCTAAGTTTTAATAGCCTGGCTCTTGTATGCATCCGGGTGCAACGTACATTCATAGTGTATTTTAAAAACGTATGACTTTTATATTGAAAAATACAACTTATTTACACTGAAGCGTGCAATTATGAATATGGAAAAAATAATTACACGCTTCAGTGTAAATAAGTTGTACTTTTCAATATAAGAAGTCGCACATTTTTAAAATTCAGTATGAATGTACGGTGCAACTGGATGTACATAAAATCCACTCATTTTAATAAAGTTATAAAAATTGATACAATTGCAGTTCTCTTCTGTTGAGGGCAAAAAATTTCACCAGTTTTTTTATTTAATTATTGTTTTGCATATGAACTATCATTGTTATGCATTAACAATCTGTTATACATAATCAATATCTTATTAAAAAAATCAAACATTTTCTGAAATAGTGAGAATGCATATGTATAAAAATAATAGGTATTTATAAATAACAATAACATCCAGAATGTAGAGTTCACTCGATTAGGGTAAATTTTGGGTACCCATATTATTTTTAAATTTCTTTTTAGGGTACCAATTGATTTTTCAGTTATCATATTACAGTATAGAACAAGATTTTAGACAACTCAAAACTTATAGGATAGAGTCGTCGCGGAAGCTGCAAACCATGGTGGCCCACAGCCATAAGAATGAAAACCCTACTTTGCAACACAAGGCAAGACTATAAATATTTGTGTTTAATGAGTACAAAAATTTGTGTGAAATCAAGTTCACCGTGAATCGATTTTTAAAGTATCACTGTTATTCATAAAAAAGTTCATTGATATGCACAAAAATTATCACTGTTAAAAATACGTTATATTATTTAAACAGTGAAAATTTTTGTATTCCCTCCATCTCTCAAAAGTATGCTTAGAGGGCTGAAATAAATTTTACGGAAACGTAGGTTAAGTATGTTTAAGGACACAATTTTTTCTATTTTAATAGTTCAACAATCAATTAATTACTCAAATTATCATTATACTTTACTCACATTCAATTATGTTATTCATAAATGGACTTAATCTACCTTCCTGTGAAACCTGTTTTAACCCTCTGAGCATACTTTTTGGGGACGGAGGTAGTATATAATAGTGATAGTTTTTGCACATAACAGTGATAGGGTTAATGTATAGACCCGATTCACAGGAGTGTTACTCTTTAATTTAAGTTTTTGGGATATTTTTTTAGTACCCATGACCCGAACCGAATTGAGATAATGTTATCAATTAATGGACAAATTCTGGTGAAATTGATAGAATCACTTATTTTTAAATTATCCTCTCACAGCTTTACCTGTTTTAATCGGGTCGGGTACCCGAAACCGCTTGGTTTAAAGAAATGTGGTATTTTGTATTTTTGTGGTAGTCATCCAAATCAAATCACATGGAAGACCACCTGTATATTCCTGTCAAATACACTTGCACCTGGGTTGGCTACACAAATGCCTTTATTCTTTACATTTCACATGTATTTCAATTCTGAAATTACCATTTTTAATAATCCAAGGAAAAATTCAAAGACGAATTCGTAGGTTTTTAACATGTATTTTATTTGTGAAATTACCATTTTGAATTAAATTTACCAGTAATTATAAAATCCAAGGAAAAGGGTTAAATTAAAATTTTATTTGTGAGATTACCATTTTAACAAAAAATAAATAAAAATTTCAACATATTTTAAATTTCATCCTACATATTTTCTTTCAACAGGAGCGTTAGTGATATGTAATGTAAACATAACTCAAGTCGAAAGAGTTGTCTCTCAACATGGTAATTGTTTATGCTTTCATTACATCACTCATTGATTTTTAAATTATAATGAAGCAATTATTTTGCTAATAGTAGTCTGAGGCTTTTTTTATAGAACTGATATTATTATACTATTGTGCAAAATTTGATCGGACTCGGCCGACTCGTATGATGTGGAAATCCTGTTTTTCATATTTGTGGAGCCCTATTAGATCTAGTTTAATTAAGACAAAAAAGTTCAATTTTATATAATTATGTGGGCAAGTACATCGTCATACTTCAACTAATATGTTAGGATATGTTACTGTTTTTACGAAGATGATGATTGTTTTTTTTTTGTGGGGTAGACGACAAACTCTCCCATTCGTATTGTTTGTTCCTAAATTTGGATGAAAAACATTTTGGAAGAAACGTCTGATCGAACGCCATTTCTAAATGTTTTGCACGAAGAACATTTTGGAGTTGCTTCGAATCTTTACGAACGATTGCAAAAAATTATGGGCTCTTATCGTCTTGCTTGCCTGAAGATCGTCGTTTGGAATAATCGTTGTCTGTCGAATGAATGAGTTTGGACTCCTATTTATAGGGTGAGAGGTGTCAAACTTTCCCTTCTTGAGGTGTCAAGTGACGGCCTCTGGTTTGGTTGATTGGAGGGATTTGATTGGCGTAATTAACGCAAATCATTTAATTTGATTGATTTGTCATAATTTCATTTATTTATAACGAAATATCAGTTTGATTCGCCACATACGAATATCCGGTTACCCGTAAAATTTGGCTGACTTGAACTGTGTATATATTAAATATCAATCATTTAACTATTTAAATTTTGTGCATTAATATTAACTTTTCAATATTAATAGTTGATTTTAATCTGATATTAATATGTGATTTGTACATGTGTCGTTATTTAATTGGATGCAAATTTAATTAGCTTACAAATGACCCTCGTGCTATGTTCATGGTCATTTCTTGACTTTGAGTGAATGAAGCACATAATTTAATTCAATTTCTTCGTTTGCATTTGGGGTTGAAGAACTTTGACTTGAATTTGTTTGATAGTTTTGGCTCTTATCAAGGAGCATTTGACATGATTTTTTTTATAGTTTTCGCTCGTATCAAGGAGCATTTGAATTTGTTTGATAGTTTTTGCTCGTATCAACGAACATTTTAGACAGTTTAGTCTCTTATCAAGGAGGTTTGCTTTGAGAATTTTATTTCGTCTTTTTAAACACTATCTCTTTTTGTTCAACTAATTGCATGACTTTATCGTTGAAGATGAAACAATCTTGAATTGGATGACCCGCTAGTCAGTGATATTTACAGTACTTTAGGTTGTTGGTCGACCAACTTCTTCTGGTTGTTTCATCTTCTGCAACTTAGTGAGTTTTGCATCAAGTAGTTCGTCAAATATCCTAGAGAAATCAGAGTCTAAGAATGAATAATCTCCTTGTCGCATATCTTTAACAGTTAACCCTTTTTTTCCCCTATCTCGAGATTCTCGAACCGATGGTCCTTTAACACCATTTGCAGCCATGCTTAGCTCAATATTGTGAGCCCTCGTTGCTAGCTCTTCAAATGTCCTTGGCTAAATTCCTTAAAGAATGTATCAGAGACCACTGCATGCCTTGGACGCACATCTCAATTGTAGAAGTTTCAGATAATGTGTCCTTGCAATTCAAACTCAAGTGTCTCAATTGATTAATATAATCGATCACAAGCTCTTCTTTCCATTGACGAGTATTGGTTAGCTCGATCATGCTAATTGTTCTCCTTGTGTTGTAGAAGCGATTCAAAAATTCTTGTTCCATTTGATCCCAACTGTCTATAAAGTTTGCTTCCAAGTTGATGTAGTTGAAGACATTTCATTTCAAGGACCGTACAAACTGTTTGACCAAATGATCACCATACGTCTCGACATTTTTGCACGTTTCAACAAGTGAGACACATGCTGCTTTGGATTTTCCTTGCCGTGAAATTGTTTGAATTTTGGAGGTTGAAATTCAGCTGTCAGCTAGCATTTTCAAGCTATCGATTCTCTTAGTATACGACTTAGCATAAGTGAAGGATGACTTGGAGCCTTCTTCGTATTTTTCTTTTACCGTTCCCAAGATGAACTCTTTGAGCTGACGCGTATTTATTCCTCCATCAGAAGAAATCAACATATCTTTCTCTATCTGCTCAGTTTCTAAAGCTTGATGTTTGGTTGAAGTTTCAACAAAATTTTGCTCTTCAACTTGCTTTCCATTTGTGTGGTTTGCTTCACCACCATTTTTCTTATTCATCGAGTGAGCTATCTCGGAGTCTTGGTTTTGGACTTTCATTGCAAATCTCCAATGACCTTGGTCAAGTTGGCAAGTTGCTCCTTAATAGTCATAACACCCGCCATCATAACAAAAGTGGTGCTTGAGTTCGAAGAATATTTTGACAGGGATCGAGAAGTGGAGCCCTTTGAATCATCTTTGTCAATTTCGGCAATATGACAAATCCTGTTTGCAGTAGTCTCGATTGAAAGGTTGGCTCCTGAAGAAGTCCCAAAGCTTAACCTTCTTGACATGCTCTGAGTAACAACATTAACCTCTGACGTGTCTAAAGAACCGAACTTGATGTAGAGGATCTTACGAGAAGACATGTTGATGATCTTGAAGTTTTTTTTGGAAGAGAAGAGATGAGAGGTAGAGTGGTCCCACCGGGCGTGCCAAATTTGTAAGTACGGTTCTCATGAATGTAATATAAAAATACAGAAACTGCTTTACAAGTTAGTTTTTGAATTGAAGTGTTGAATTTAGCGGGTTCAATATCTAGATTATTTCTCTAATTCTTCACTTCTTTGACTTTGACCTTGACTTGGATGGTTTTTTTTTTAGCAGTTCTCGCCTTAATCTTGTTTGGAGTTGAAGTTGGGGTTTTGAAACATTAAATCCAAGGATTTGATGTCTTGTTTTGGATTGAACGTGACTTTTGAAGACTTTTTGGACTAAGGCCTTCGACTTTGATGAAGAACGATTTTTGAATGTTTCAAGATTGCCTTTAAATCTTCGAGGTTCGTGGAGAATATCTTCGACTCTTCAAAGGTTGGACGAAGAACGTCTTTGGAGAAATGCCGGATTAGACGGGTTTAGAGCCTTGGTCTCAGATCGGATATTTTTTTTGGACGATTTCCACGAAGAACACCTAAAGCTGGTGAAGAACGTCTACAAATCTTCGAAGGCTGGATGAAGAACACCTTTGAAGAAATATTGATCACAGGGGTTTGAAGTTTTGATCTCTGATCGAACAACGTTTCTAGATGCTTTGCACGAAGAGCGCCTTGGAGTTGCTTCGAATCTTCAAGAACGATTGCAGAAAATTATGGGCTCTTCTCATCTTGCTCATCTGAAGATCATCGTATGGAATGATTGTTGTTTGTTGAATGAATGAATTTGGACCCCTATTTATAGGTTGTGGGGTGCCAAATTTTCCTTTCTTGAGGTGCCACGTGGCGGCCTCTGGTTGATTTGAGGGATTTGATTGACGTAATTAGCGCAAATCATTTAATTTAATTGATTTGTTATTAATTTATTTTTATTTATGATGAAATATCAGTCTGATTTGACACATATGAGTATCCGATTACCCGTAAAATTTGACTGACTTGAATGTATAATATTAAATATCAATCATTTAACTATTTAAATTTTGAGAATTAATTTATTAAATTTTCAATATAAATAGTTGATTCTAATCTGATATTAATATGTGATTTGTACATGTGTCGTAATCTAATTTGGTGCAAATTTAATTTGCTTACAGTAATAAGCCTATTTACGTGTAATAGATAAAAATAGAAAACAAGCTTATGTTTAGGGATAGATGAAATATATATTTATTTTTTATGTTATTGGTTAAAACTGGTAAACTCATGTGCACATTCACAACACATTTATTTTGTGGATTTACTTATCGAACTTCTACATTCATCCCTAAAAAATTTCATTTATATAATGGTTTTCTCTTTACTACTTTTTTTTACATTGTCAATCACATCATCACTTATCCATTTGCTACTTTATACTTTCATCCGCTCGCTCCCTCTTTACTTTCAATCACATCACTATTTTTTTCTCATCAACTTAATAATTAATATCACTTTTAATTTGAGATCAAACGTGATCCACCATCACCCTTCATCCCTATCAAACACATATTACTGATTATTGGATTACTCAAATCCATAACATCTGCATCCCATGAGTATAAAATATGTATATCGCACAATTGATTTGCAACTATCACTTTAGGGCTCTTTTGCTTCACATGACTAGATGAATTAGTTATGAACTTGTGATATAATTGAGTAGGATTATACTAATTGTACTTGATTGTTTAAATAAAGACATATGTTTGGATTGCAGGATTGCATCCTATTTATCATGTACTAAAAAATTAATATTTATTTTTGTATTGAAGGATTAAATGAGATATCTATGCAAATGTCATAAACGCCCTTACATTGAATTAAAAAAGTAAAATTTATTATTGTGAATCTATTCAAACAAAAACAAGAACATTATATTAATATTGCATTTAGGACAAATACTCTCTCACCCAACCCCCTCACCCCCACCTGGGATCGATTTGTCATTAAATATTCAAATAAAATACCTTTTTGTACCGGTTAGAATTTGTATCTAAGTCCACGTCCAACGAACTAAACAACTGATTATTTAGGATTAGGTCATTCATTCAGGCCTATCTTGCAAATCAAACGAGCTCTTATAGTAAAACAACTACCCCGTCTCATTTTATAATATACTACCTCCGTCCACCAATTTTATGCCTGTTTGACTTTTCCACGCGTTTTTTCGAGCGAGTTTTGTATTTGTAATTGAAATGAGTCACTCGCTCGCAATTACTAATACAAAACTCGTTCGCAAAAACACGTAAAAAAATCAAACAGGTATAAGATTGGTGGATGGAGGGAGTATATTTTTGTCTTTATACATAATTTTTTTTCTCAAATTGATTGTCATTTTGCCTAATATAGGAGAATTAATCATATTCCAATTTTCTCCTTATACTTACTTTGTAATAATATGTATTAAATGACCGACCATGCCGGTAAATGGTAAACTAAAAGGCAATATATATTTATTTTTATTTAATGTCTTTCTTAATTCGTTATTACATTTTTAAATGATAGTTTAAATGGGATGAAGGGAGTGATATTTTCTTAAGAGTAATTTTTGTGTGAGGTCGTCCCCACCGTGAGACCATTATCAAACCATCATCACCGTTTAATAGAAAATATATCACTTTTAAAGTAAATTGTATCACTTTCCAAAAAATGTTAAGATAATTTTTTTAAAGTGACACTTTACATTGAATAAATTATATCAATTTTAAAAGAATGTACGTAACATGTATGACAAAAATTTAAAAGTGATATACTTTACATTAAAAATGTTAGCATTTCTATTGAAAATGATAATGACAAGGGTATGTTTGTTTCGGACTCACCCGAATGAACTTAGAACTTTGCGATCCACGTTTCATATTAGTTCGTATTTTCACATCCATCTTTCAAATCCACTCTTATAAAATATACATATACACCTATTTTACAAAATTCAATACAATCATATCGCCACTTTTCTTCCGCCCACTTATTATCTCTTCTACTTTTTTTACCCAATACAATATATTAATACAACATCAATCATTAAATTTGTCATAAAACAAAAATCTTACCCTGCCAAAATCTCAAAACAAACACATATTTTTACTATTTATCGAGATTTTTAAATCCATAGAATTTCGAAGTCATGATTTACCCCGTACACCTAACTCCCAAAACAAATATATCCTTATGGTTTCACACATATTTTGGTTTTTTTTTAATAAAATAATTAACATTATTAAACTAACTATTTTATTATAATAAACACAAAATATAAATTAATTGTATAATAAAACTGATTTAAACATAAGACTCTGATAATCTCTTGATATTAAGTTAAAGTTTGATCCACTCAACGGTACATCCTAATTTTAGCTCAACAATATTATAAAGTGATTTAAAAAACATTTAATTCTGGAAAAGTGAAATATGTAAAACCCACATCATCGTTTATCACTAGTCACTCCTACAATGGCTAATTTATGCGATTCACGTATGAATGACGAATTCCTTTTAAGTATAACAAGTAAAAAATTATATATATATATATATATATATATATATATATTTTTTTTTTTTCTTTTGAGAAAAAAATACTGATATTTCAAATCCGATAACATTATCAACCATAGAATATAACACAACAATTTCTCATTAATTAATCGTGTAAAGAAAATTTACCTATAGAATATAACACAACAATTTTCATTAATTAATCGCGAAAAGAAAATTTACGTAATGTACAAATCGATATAGTATGTATTAAATGATTATGTAAACAAAAAAATAAAACGTGTCACATTACACATACATTTATTGTTATTCAATTAGTGCATGAAATTCTCAAACAATAATTTAAACGGGGATGGAGAGAATAATATTTTTAATAAGTAAATATTGTGCAAGATGTTTCACACGACATCATTTCCCTTTTCAATAGAAAAATATTACTTTTAAGATAAAGTGTATTATTTTCATCTCAAATTTATTTATCAATTTTTTCAAATAGTTGTTCCAAACTTATTTACCTCTTTCTATAAAAGTCAATAAAGTAACTACATTTTTTTCAACTGTACTTTTTCAATATTTAAAAATTATATCTCATGTCATTATTTTTACCCACAAAAAATCATGTGAAGAAAGACAAATATACTCATTTTTAATAACAAAAAAAGTTTTGGATCCATTTCTATAAGAAAAAAAGAAATATATCCATTATACATTTTTCAACAAAAAATACCCTTAAAAGTGAAAATAGACCCCACCACTACCCCACAAATCTACCCCTTCCCCACTTTGCACTACACTATATACACATATTAAAAAATATTTATTCAATTAAATAATAATTAATGATATTTAAAATTTTATAGAAGAAAAAAAGGTAATTGTGTTGGTATATTTTAGTTTTGATGAATTATGTCAAAACATTATCAACTTGTGTTTTTTAAGTTAACTTACAGATAACAAGTTGAGGGGGAACGAAAGAACAAGTTGAGGGGGGAACTCATTTAAATCGACGTAGATGATCGAGATCGACGAGGTCAGCAGATTTAGACCGACGAGATCGATGAGTAAGATGAGTTCTTGAGTTAACCGACGAAATGAGCAAAATCAAGAAAAGAAAAGTTAAGCCACCGATCGAAGATCGATGACCGTGACCGTAATGATGACCAGATCGTAAGAGGAGGTTGCAGATCGAAGAGGAAAGCGATGGGACCGACAGAGATCGACGTGATCGAGATCGATAAGCTAACCCGATATGCTAACCTAATATGCTAACTCGATGTACTAACTGACGCAGATAAACCGATATAGTCCGACTGATGCTATATCGACCGATCATGTGAGCCGATCATATCAAAGTAGAAGAAATTAGATATCGAAAACCGTAAATGCGATACCAGATCGACGAGAAGAAATCATCAAGAGAAGTCATCGTAAGAGAAGTCAAGTCATGTTCATCGAGAATCGTAACGCCATCGATGATCGGTTAGTCTCGAAAAGCTAGTGACCGAGGTCAGGATGTCCGAAGACGTAAGAGTCAACTCGAGTTAGCCCGAGTGTCAAGATACCGATCGATAAGGTCCATTGAAGAGAAGTCTCTTTGAATCAAGAATCTCGAGACTCGGAAGAATCTCAAGACTCAAAAAAGAAACTCAAGACTCAGATTGATTTCAAGATTATAGCCGATTAGATTCGGTGACGAGGACCAACGAGAGGAAGACAACCACCTGAAAAAAGTCGCAAAAAGCTACATAATAGTATGGATTTGAATGTGACTCCATCCAATCCGGTAACATTCAAATCCACACTATAAATACAAGTTCTTCCTTCATTATTCGTGGAGGTGGAGAATGTGAAAAAAATGCTTCAGAGCCAAGAGCCACATACACAAAGCATTTCCACCATGTAACATTGAGTAAGAAATACACGATATATTCAAGTGTTGTTCTATCTTAGATCTAAGCACAAATGTAATATCCTAGCTTAGAGAGATTTTCCCAATCCTTAGCATTGAGGCTAAACAAATGTAAGGGAAAATCTCAACCTAGTTGGAAACCAAACAAACCTTACCCAAAATCGGTTTGGTAGGATAAGTTTGTAGGTGAGTGTGAACTTCCAGAACATCTAGCAATCCCGAAAGGGAGGGTAGGCAATCCCATGAGGGTGATAAGTCCCGTTTGAGTGTGAACTCGGTAAACATCTAGCAATTGGGTGTTGGTGATAACACGACGATAAACTAAGTCCGGGTTGGTTAAGTAGGTGCCCCCTTGTGATAGGGAAGAGTGGATTTAGGAGTTGGACTCCGAACCACTATAAAATCGTGTGTTCTTTACTGCTTTATGTTCTTACTTGCCATATGCATTTGATTATAAGCAAAACACACATCGTTCTTAAAAAAAAAAAGAAAAAAGAGTAATTGGAATCACTCTGCCCTCACCCCTGTTTTATATGCATTACATGATTTTTCCGCACTGATTTATTTCAAAGTGACCACCTGAACTGATCTATTTAAAAACCCGTTTCTGAACTGATACCAACAATTGGTATTAGAGCGGGAGTTCAAAAGGTTCACTGATTTATTTCAAAGTGACCACCTGAACTGATTTATTTAAAAACCCGTTTCTGAACTGATACCAACAATTGGTATCAGAGCGGGAGTTCAAAAGGTTCACTGATTTATTTCAAAGTGACCACCTGAACTGATCTATTTAAAAACCCATTTCTGAACTGATACCAACAATTGGTATCAGAGCGGGAGTTCAAAAGGTTCACTGATTTCAATGTGACAACCTGAACTGATCTTTTTAAGCAAAAACCCGATCTCTGTATAAATGCATATATTTTAATATTTTGGCGTCATTATCAAAAAGGGGGAAATTGTTGGGATATTTTAGTTTTGATGAATTATGCCAAAACATTATCAACTTGTGTTTTTTAAGCTAACTTACAGATAACAAGTTGAGGGGGAACGAAAGAACAAGTTGAGGGGGAACTCACGAAATCAGACGTAGATGATCGAGATCATACGAGGTCAGTAGATTTAGACCGATCGAGATCGATGAGTAAAATGAGTTCGGAGTTAAGCGATGAAATGAGCAAAATCGAAGAAAAGAAAAATAAGCCCGGTGATCGAAGATCAAATGACCGTAATGCGGATGACCGGATCGAAGAGGAGGTTGCGGATCGGAAGAGAAGCGGAGATGAGACCGACGAGATCGACGCGTGATCGAGATCGAGATAAGCTAACCCGATATGCTAACCTAATATGCTAACGATGTACTAATCGATGCGGATAAACCGATATGTCGACCGATGCTATAATCGATATGATCATGGAGTGATCGGATCGAAAAGAAGAAATCGTTATCAAAAAACCAAATCTGCATACCAGATCAGGCGAGAAGAAATTAGGCGAGAAGTCATCAGAAGAGAAGTCATCTCAAGTCATGTTCATCGAGAATCGTAACGCCATCGATGATCGATTAGGCTCGAAATGCTAGTGACGAGGGTCGATGATGTCAAGACCGAAGAATTTGAACTCGCTTAGTTAACTTCGAGTGCTAGTATACCGATCGTATAAGGTCCCACAAGAGAAGTCTCTTTGAATCAAGAATCCCGAGACTCGGAAGAACTCAAGACTCAAAAAGAAACACGAAGACTCGCATGAGATTCAAGATTATACCAATTAGATTCAAACCGGTGGCGTGGACCAACGAGAGGAAGACAACCAAAAAAAAAGTTGCAAAAGCTCTGAGAATAGTATGGATTTAAATGTGATTCAATCCAACGGTAACATTCAAATCCACACTATAAATACAAGTTCTTCCTTCATTATTCGTGGGGGTGGAGAATGTGGAAAAAGATGCTATAGAGCCAAGAGCCACATACACAAAGCATTCCCACCATAGAACACTAAGCAAGAAATACACGCATATATTCAAGAGTGTTCTACCCTATATCTAAGCACAAATGTAATATCCTAAGCTTAGAGAGATTTTCCCAACCTTAGCATTGAGGCTAAACAAATGTAAGGGAAAATCTCAACCTAGTTGGAAACCAAACAAACCTTACCCAAATCAGTTTGGTAGGATAAGTTTGTAGGTGAGTGTGAACTCGGTAAACATCTAGCAATCCCGAAAGGGAGGGTAGGCAATCCCGTGAGGGTGATAAGTCCTGTTTGAGTGTGAACTCGGTAAACATCTATTGGGTGTTGAACTAACACGGTAAACTAAGTCCAGTTGGTTAAGTAGGTGCCCCCTTGTGATAGGGAAGAGTGGATGTAGGAGTTGGACTCCGAACCACTATAAAATCGTGTGTTCTTTACTGCTTTATGTTCTTACTTGCCATATGCATTTGATTATAAGCAAAACACACATCGTTCTTAAAAGCAAAAAAAAAAAAAAGAGTAATTGGAATCACTCTGCCCTCACCCCTGTTTTATATACATTACATGATTTTTCCGCATTACATTGGTTTTTCACCGGGACCAACAAATTGGTCCCTTAAATTATTTATTAAACTTATTTATATTATTTTAATATAAAATAATTATTTTATTATATCAATTCCATTATTATAAAGAATTATTTGAGAATTTTTATTTAATGTATACAATTAGTATATAATAAAAAATAAATAAGGATGGATGGATGGGTGAGTAAAAATGTGAGCCATGTGGGTAGATTTAAGATTATATATGTATTTTCATTGCAAAATATATAAATACTACCTCCATCCCAACTCTATCTCCGCAATTATTGTTTTCTCGCGTTTCAGCAGCGAGTTTTTTTTAGTATTTAAAATGATAAAATAATTTTGAAGGAGAAAGAAGAGATGGATCTATCATACCCCTTTTTAAAAGTCACCTTATCATTTCAAATACTAATAAATAACTCGTTCGCTAAAACACGAGAAAAAAGATAGTGTGAAGATATAGTTGAGACTCAGGGAATATCCTTTTTCTTAGGGAGTATCCTTTTTCTTGTGAAAACTTGGTAGATATCTTAATTTTCAATAGGAGTGGGTATATATTTCTTTCTCCAAAAAATCATCTACTTTAATTATAAAGTAGAAAAAATTACAATACTCTCAATCAAAAATCATTTTATCAATTTAAATAGTAATAAACGACTAAAACAAAGGGGTAAACAAGATTGATACTTAGGGAGTATTACTTTTTAAAAATATATGTAAATTTTAAAGTAAATTCATTTTAAATTGAATAGATTGTATAAATTTTTTAAAAGTGAGACACCTCCCGTAAAAAATGATAATATTTCTATTGAAAAATAATGATGATCTTATACAGAATTTTGTCATTTTTTTTTAATGAAACAACTAATATTATCAAATTAATATCATTTTATAAACACACACAAAATACAAATAAATTGGTTTATAAAGTCTTTGACAAACTGTCGATATTATTTATTTTTTAAAGGACAAACTGTCGATATTAAGTTTAGGTCTGAACCATTGAACTTTACATCCTTTTTTTTTTGACAAAAGGACGTACAATGAAAAGGTAAAGAAAAGTACAAAGTACAGTCCTACAGACGAAGAGAAGTACAAAGTACAAATTCTTCAAACGAAGCACAAGTCCTTCAGACTAACGGTTGAACCACCGAACGAAATAACACCTACCTCGAACCAATCTTGAGGAACAGAGGAGGGGAGAACCACAATCCAGGTAAAAACACAAAAACAAAGGAAAGCCCCACACTAAGGCTTACACAATGTCCGAAAAGAAAACTAGGATTGCATCAAACAAAACATCAACAATAAACCACCATGACCCAAATAGGAAGAAAACAACAGAAAAACAAAAACAAACCCAAAGAGGGAGAAAGTCTCACAACAAACCCCTAACAACAAGGAGAAAGCAGAGCAGAGGAAAATAAATCAAAATCCTAAAATACCAAATAGAAGAAAAGGTAAAGATAACAAAAAAAAAAAAAAAAAAAGATCTCGACGGATCGAATCCGCCGGTTCGGCTGTCGTGACTCTGGTGGGGAGATCGATCTCACGATCGATCTAGCCACACCTCTAAGCGACGCTCAAAATGGCAAGTTGTGGTGGGACACTGGATGGCAAGCTGGGATTGGGTGAGTCTTTCTTGGCGTCTGTGACATGCGCAGACAGCAGAGGGAGGTGGGCGGCGGAGGGAGGAAGGTGGGCGGCTGGTCTAGAATTTTTGTTCTTAACGACTTAGAGAGAGGAGAGAGGAAATTTTTGGATTTCACTGAACTTTACATCCTAATTTCAGCTTAACAATACTATAAACTGATATAAAAATTATTTTATTCTGAAACAATAAAATATATAAACCCACATCATCATTCATCACTGGTCACTCCTACAATGTCTAATTTATGCGATTCAAATATGAAAATAAGTAAATTCCCATATACAGTACAACGAGTCGTAACTAATTAAATAAATATTAAAGGGGGATACCAAAAAATAACCAAATAATTCCATAAAATACAACATAACACTTCTCATTAATTAACCGCGGAAATAATATTTAGCTAATATTCATACATATGCCAGATTGTCATAGCCTGTAAATACCACCAAATAAATTAAAAGGTAAGTGGAGTAATTTAAAAAAAAAAAAAACTCGAAATCGAAATCGAAATCGAATTCAGGCCGTAGGATTAGTATATCCGTTGGTTTCCACCCGTTAAAAATTGGGTAAAAAATCCAATTCAGGCCCGCCATCAATTTCGAGGCTTCAAAATTTCGAAATTCAAATTCACCAAAATTGTGGCCGCTCTCTCTCTCCTCTCTCTCTCTCTCATATAAGTGAGTCCCCCCCATTTTAACCCTAACCTCTTCATTTCCCATTTCTCTCTCTACCTCACCAGATTCTCTCTCTACCTCTCTCTTTTTTGCTCTCCTTCATCCGTTTCCAAACCAAAAAAGAGAGTTAGATTCAGATTCTCAAAGGAAACATGCGTGAGATTCTTCATATCCAGGGCGGTCAATGCGGGAACCAGATCGGTTCCAAGTTTTGGGAGGTGGTGTGCGCGGAGCACGGCATCGACGCCACCGGAAGGTACCATGGGGACTCAGATCTGCAGCTTGAGCGGATCAATGTGTATTACAACGAGGCCAGCGGCGGAAGGTTTGTTCCCAGGGCTGTGCTTATGGATCTCGAGCCCGGGACCATGGACAGCATCAGATCTGGGCCCTACGGCCAGATCTTCAGGCCCGATAATTTTGTCTTCGGTCAATCTGGAGCGGGGAATAACTGGGCGAAGGGGCATTATACTGAGGGTGCTGAGTTGATTGATTCTGTTCTGGATGTTGTTAGGAAGGAGGCTGAGAATTGCGATTGTTTGCAGGGTATATTGCGTTAATTTTTCACCGTTTTTTCAATTTTTACAATGGAATTTATAGATTACCTGCTGTTTGCTTTTGTTAGTCGTTGTTTGAACATGAGAATGTCGGCTTCGTGTTCATTAATTGTTTGTGTTGGCTAGTTTTCTCCTGTTTACAAATGGTATTCTAGATCTGTGTTGTTGTATCCGTGGATCTGTATACAAAAACGTTTTTATGCTCTTGGCTTCGTGATCGAGGATTGTTAACATCATTCTGTTATGTGGGAGTTATTAGATTGGGCAAGTTTTCTTTGTCGCTTGTATTTTACTTTAATGTGCTTGTATTTGCGCTATTTAGCTTCTGTATGCAGTGAGAATGAATGCAATGGTTCTAGTGCTGATATCCTATTGTATGTAATGCGCAGGGTTTCAGGTGTGCCATTCTTTGGGAGGAGGAACGGGGTCTGGTATGGGGACCCTGTTGATTTCAAAAATTAGGGAGGAGTATCCTGATAGGATGATGCTCACATTCTCTGTGTTCCCATCACCTAAGGTTTCAGACACTGTTGTGGAGCCTTACAATGCCACATTGTCCGTTCACCAGCTCGTTGAGAACGCCGACGAGTGTATGGTTCTTGATAACGAAGCTCTTTATGACATTTGCTTCAGGACCCTTAAGCTCACAACTCCTAGCTGTAAGCCCCTAACATAATACATATCTGCTGTTCCTGATATCTGAATTTTGCTATTGTGTTTTTTAATTGTTTGATTATTGTTATTGACTCTTTGGGTTTCGTTTCCAGTTGGTGATCTAAACCATTTAATTTCTGCAACCATGTCCGGAGTTACCTGCTGTGTTAGGTTTCCTGGCCAGCTGAACTCCGATCTCCGTAAGCTTGCCGTCAATCTTGTCCCGTTCCCTCGTCTGCACTTCTTCATGGTCGGATTTGCCCCCCTCACATCCCGTGGTTCCCAGCAGTATAGCGCTCTCACCGTCCCTGAGCTCACTCAACAAATGTGGGACTCGAAGAACATGATGTGTGCAGCTGATCCCCGCCACGGCCGTTACCTAACTGCATCAGCCGTGTTCAGAGGAAAGATGAGCACCAAGGAAGTCGATGCCCAGATGCTGAACGTTCAGAACAAGAACTCATCTTACTTCGTCGAATGGATCCCCAACAACGTCAAGTCCACCGTCTGTGACATCCCCCCAACCGGGCTCAAGATGGCTTCGACTTTCATCGGTAACTCGACCTCGATTCAGGAGATGTTCAGGAGGGTGAGCGAGCAGTTCACGGCTATGTTCAGGAGGAAGGCTTTCTTGCATTGGTACACGGGCGAGGGCATGGACGAGATGGAGTTCACCGAGGCCGAGAGCAACATGAACGATCTTGTGGCGGAGTATCAGCAGTACCAGGATGCTACCGCGGACGAGGAGGGAGAGTACGAGGATGAAGAGGAGCCGGAGTACGAGGAGTGATGTGGGGTTTGTGTAGTTTTTGGTTGTAATCTCAACTTCCAGTTGCAAAAGTGGAGGGGAAAAGAGGAGGAGCTACTACTATGTTGATTGATTGATTATGTTTTTCTTTTACTATCGTAAAACTTGTTTGCTGCATCTTTTGAATTCGTTTCTGCAATAGCTCTCGCTATATCAAATATTGGAATTCCTTCATGTGCTGCTGCTTGTATTCTTCTCGTTAGTGTTAACATCTTGTTGTTTTCTGTCTTTATGTTGGTTGTTTTTCTTTTGAGCATCTTCTTTTTACTAATATAATGTTACCAATTAATTGTGTAATTCAGTCTATAATCTCCTTTCCTCGGATTACTTTGAGCCCATCAGATCTATGTTGTGTTGGATTTAACAGTTAACATATTTATCTCTTGATAGATTTGTTCTGCTGGTGAATATTTCTCAGTTTTGGGGATTAAAGACCTCAATATATTCTCGATTACACTCTTTTTTATATGGCATTATACAAATATATATTGTTATGGGTTTTACAAGACTAAAGCTCTGATTTAATATTTAATTGATCTTTGCGCATATAGATTAATTAATAAACACTATTTTTTTCCAAAGTGTTACAATATCATGTTGAAATTATATTTGTCTCACCAAGGGACTTATGGATCGAGTTTGGGCATCCACCCCTGTTTGAGTGATGGTGTAATTATATTATAAATAGGACCCTCGTGCACAGCACATGACGGGATCCAATTTCATGTTTATGTGACAAAAGTCATGATCTCTATGTTTTATGTGTATTTAATTTAATAGTAAATTCTTCAATAAAATCCCAACAGAAATAAACATTTGATAATTATTAATGAGACTCAAAATAAATTAATTATTATCAATTTTGATTAATTATCACTTTATTAAAATTATTTTTTCTCAATCATTTCTCTATTTCAATTAACAATCCTTTTTCGTCTCAAATTTATTCTAAAATTAAAATAATACATTGCTATTGAACCATCATCCTCCCTATAATTCATTATATGATAGTAATTCATATTATCATCCATTTCAGCTCAACTAGTATATACTCATTCCAATTATAACTAAAATCGGAATATATCTACTTTTACAATAGAGAAAATTACAGGATAACGAATGGGGTGGGGTTAATTAGAGAAATTAAGACTGTTTTATTAAGTATAAACAGTGATATAAGTGAAGTAGCTTGCATCACAAATCTAATATTTAAAATGACTGCTTCAATAATCATTCATTCACTCGAGTGGCCACCACCATATGGTAGGAGGACAGTCGTTATTATTGAGCCATTGCCATGTGATCAGATTAGATCGAAACACAAAAGGTTGATTCTTAATAAAATAATAATCCAACTCATACATAATACTTCAATAATCATATTGCTATATTTATTTATTACCGCTTGTTTGACTCATTTGGCTAGTTACGCTGTTTACTAATGTACTACTTATTTCTTCCTCATAAATACTACACATACATACATCACAAATTTAACTACTCCCTCGATCCAAATTGACTAAGTCTTGTATGCATCTAACTATCTAAGTACATCATGCACTTATAGTATATTTCAGAATCATATAATTTATTTATATCGAGTTGTGTAATTATTATTATAGAAAAATAGTTGCACGATTCAGTGTAAATAATTTACATCTTTCAATAGAACGAGTTGCACGGTTTTAAAATGCACTATGAGTGCACGAAGCACCTGAATGCACATAAAACTCACTCATCCAAATTAGACACATCCTAATTATATAAGTTGATTTGGTTTTACATATAAGTTAAGAAATCTTTTTGGAAAAATAAATTAGGCAAGTAAAAGTTATATTAAGCCCTATTTACTGATTGCTATAATTTTCAACATAATTAATGCATAGAATTATATTGATAAATTAATTAAAAAAATTATTTTATGTGAAAATAAATTTATATATTTAGAACATTCCTAGAAGGAAAAAACAAGTCTTTATAATTTGAACGGAGGTACCATATTATTTTTTCAAATGAAGTTTTATGTATTAATAACTAATAAGTTTCTAAAGTCATAAATATACAAGTAAAGGTAAATAATTTATTATGGAGTACTTAATGTATCAACTCAATTATTACAACAAATCTGATTTTAAACCGTCCCACATAATGCATTTAGTGTAAAAAAAGAAGTATCACAATTTCGTCCTCACACAAAACATATTTAGTGTTTACTATTAATAATATTTATTGTTTTTTTTTTTTGGGAACAATATTTATTAAAGAGTGATGCTTGTGTGCATCAATTGCACAAGGTCTAATTTTCAATTGGATTCAATTTTAATTTGAATGAACCATGAAACCTAAACCCTATACCCTAAACCATGAGTTCTAAACCCTAAACCATTAACCACTCAATCCGAATTCGGCCGAGTCGGGTCCAGACCGAGTAAAAAACTTGAATCTAAATCCTAAACCATGAATCATTCGGGCCAGGTGAACCATGAATCACTCAGATCGGGTTCTAATCGGGTCGGGTTGAATCTGGACCGAGTTTACAAAAAAAAAAACTTTAAAAAAATGGAAAAAAAAAAATCCAATTGCACAATTTCTAAATTGATACAAATGATCCATATAGACATTTGCCTTTATTGAATTGAAAGGGCAGCAATAACAATTATTAATGGTAGTGCATTAATTGATTGGAACAAATTTGGGGTCACCCCTCGACAAATCCATGTCAATTCAAGCCAACTTAACCAACATGAAAGATAGTATGAGTTGGAATATATAAATACGAGCCCAAAATATCGAAAATGTCTTGGCCCAACACGTGCAGCCCATGTCTATATGGGCTTGGCCTGATCTGAACCTATTTATAATGGGCGGCCCGACAATATTTTTTTTTAAAATAATTTTTCGAGGGTTGCTTTAGATTTTAAAAAATTACGGAGTATATTTTTATCAAATGATTTGGTCAATTTGGATTATTATTTAAATTTTATATTAAATTTAAATTCTTAATATTGAGTATTTTTTTTTTCGTCTTACGTGATAAGGCCGTACACTTGTTCTTTACTAATAACTTCGACATGAGAAAGAAATGAATTCCAAACCTTCTCATTAATAGAGCAAGTCAAATACCAACTCTTAACAAAAAATGATTCAAGATTTTTGGAGTGTTTGGTAACAACGCCCCAGCAACACCTGTCTCTAATCTTAGAATAGACTTTTGTCTGTTTAACCAAACAACACCATAAACTCATGCAAACGTTACTTACCGTCCAAACTGAGAAACCCTGGGCAGAAGATACCATCATCAACAGCTGTGAAAGAAAACAAACTAGCAATAAGAATGGTAAACAAGAATGTAACAAAAATGAGGCAAATAGCCAGCATCTCCGTTGCCCCAGCGTTTCCAACTATGACTAAACATCCCCTTGATCTTCACTAAATTATTCCTACAACCAAAATTTGGTTCATCACAACCTTAAACAATGCAGATTTTGACATGCTACACCACCTATATAAAGACCATCTGCCCCCACTTTCTTTCCACAACAACAACAATCGTCTCTCGTTAACTATTACTACAGCCCCTTCTGCAAGTTTATCAGCTTTTCTGCGTAAAATGGCCCGCTGCATTCTATTCATCGTGTTCGCTCTCTTCCTCCAAGGAGCTTTTGGTAATTATAAATGATCTATATATGTATATAACTCTGTGTATATATATACATGGTTTTGGATGGTGGGTTTCTTATGGCGTCCACCACCAGCATAAACTACTTGTGCTACAGTGTACAAGTGTTTTATGCAGGTGTTGGGCTCCATAAGAAACCCCCCATCAGGCTCCATATCATAACTCTCTTTCCATATGTATATATACATTCCATGATACATGTGTGTGTTGTCTTACCTTGTCTCTTTCCATATACAGGGGAACTGGTTTGTGAGGAATTGCCTGTCGGAATGTGCTCATTCTCCGTTGCATCCTCTGCAAAACGATGCCTTCTAGAAACTTCCGAGTCAGTTGACGGAAACCAGGGATTCCAGTGCAAGACTTCTGAGGTTGTAGCCACCACCGTGAAGGAATACATCGAGAATGATGGCTGTGTGAGCGCGTGTGGAGTAGACAGGAAAACTTTTGGCATCTCGTCCGACTCTCTTCTGGAGACTCAGTTCACCCTTAAACTATGCTCTCCACAATGTTACTACAACTGCCCAAACATAATTGATCTTTACCACAATTTGGCACTAGCAGAAGGTTATTTTCCCCTGCATTTCCATCTTAATTGCAAAAGACAGTTAAATAAACTCGAACAGTGAAATAAATTTAACATGAGATAACATTTTTGTTTGATTCATGCCTGTAGGAATCCTTCTGTCTGAGATGTGCGAATCCCAGAGCACCCGTAGTTCAGTAATTCAAGTTCAGAGTTCAGGTGCAGCAGCTTCGGGCCCGTCTGCAGCTTCAGGCCCAGCAGCAGCTTATGCTCCTATGTCAAGCTCAACACCTTCTGTTGCTTGTGCTCCAGCACCTATGTGATTTTAAGTGTAATCTGATTCCAGAGTTGTACTGTATATTCTGATTCATATATAAGAAAACTACATATTTTATATTCTCATTTATGTATAAGTTTCGTATGTACTGTCACCATCTATGTGAGAGAGGGAGGGACTCCTTGGAGGGTGAAACCATAATAATTGTCGAAAGTAGATGATCCTGAATAAATTTTTCTTATTTATAACAAATAATCATTGAGAAATTGTACAAGAAACATACAAGATTGTTTATCTGATCAACTTCCATGATAAACTGTCATGGAACTAACTCTTTCCAAGATGCAATCGAGGTGGAGATTATCTTCTAGAGGAGAAAAATAAAATTAGGCTTCAACTACCTTCTGAGTCTTGTGCTTCTTTTTCTTAGTAGCTTTCTTGGTGTCATCAGTTGTGTTGTTCAATTCAGTTTCCAGCTCAATTTTAGAGAAAATAGGTTTTGGCTGAGCTGTGATATGACCTTGCTTCAACCCACCCCATCTGGTCTCACTCTGCAACAGTGTGATTAATTAGACATTCATCAAAGGCTTATGAAGCATGTTACAAAGCACAGAGAGAAGCGGGAGAGAGAGAGAGAGAGAGAGAGAGAGCCAACCCAGGTAATGGAATTAAACTGGTCTTCGGAGTAGCCAAGCTGGGTGTATATTTTCAAAGATAAACTTGGAGTAATAGGGGACAAGGCAATAGTGACGATCCTCATTGCTTCCAATACAATTATCAGGTCCTATTCAGAGAACAATACAAATATTTTTAGAATCAAAGAAAAATAAAATGCAAAAGAAAGAAACAGGTAAAAGGAATAGAAACCTTGGATGCAGTTTCAAAACCAGATCCCCCTTGTTTAAAAAGAGACCATGGTGCTTTTTCATCGATATATACGTTCCCAGCAATACCGATCTGTAGCACAGCATCACAAGCCGATGAAAGCTCAAGATTCTCATAGTGCTGTCTGACTTTCTCAACCTATAATACAAAGGTTAGAACCTTCCTCTTACTTTTAGCAGTAACAATTATCAGAATGAAAAGAAGCAACTGAATATATAATATATATCTTATTGTATTGCACAACATTTAACAATTCACAAAAAACCATATCTTGTAAGCAACTGAACTCTTGAGTTATTCGTACAGCATCCTCTTACACTATTCCATACAAAATTGCCCACGCTAACAAAACCTATTAGGCAGTATACCACAATTCAAAAAAGAGAAGAAACAAATAGATAGTTATAATATCTACTACTTCCCACCCATTTCCTAGAACGACAGCCCAAAATTAAGTTTATATGTGGACCTTACCAGCTTCTCTACAGTATCCTTTAGTGCATTTCCTTCTGCTGCAATTGTTGAATCGACAGTGATGGTGGATTGGCAATTTTTTCTCAAAAGCCCAAGTGTGCGATTAAGTAGATTACCTGAGGTAAAGTTAAAATTAGACTCCTGCATAGATAAATCTGACAACATGATGTTTCCCATATAGAAGAACAGTATTATATGCATGTATGTGTATATATGTGTGTGTGTACATATTGACCAATTTTGGTTCACATATTCTCACACTTAAGAAGTGTAAGGGCAGACAGCAAATTTTTTTTGTTTTTTTAAAAGTTATAAATACTAATGCTAAAAGTAGAAGTTCAGCAAGCTAACCCTCTACCACTGCATTTGAATTTTAAACTCTTTCAGCTACTCACCATATTTATCTGTGAAAAGGTAAGACCAATCTATTGCAATTTTAAGCAAGGGATGAAGAAAATTTAAATCATGCACACAAATATGTTGAAGGAACAATCTATTTTACTAGCCATATGTCATACATAGTTTTATTTTTTAATAAGTAATTTCACACATAATGTTTAACACCACAAACTAATTCTTGTAACATAAATCTGGGGGAACTGAAAAGGAGAGTATAACACATAATGTTTTTTTCCATAAAAAAGATGTTTACCAGCTTGCTCATTAGTGAAAAACTGACAAAGAAATAAGCATATGTTTATCTAATAGACAAAACCAACAGTCAGCTAGGTTCATTTCCACATCGTTCCAAATGCAGCTATAATTTGGACTCTCAATTCTTGTTAGGATTCAAGAAACAAAATTGTAATGGAAATTAAATTGGCTATTTATATAGTTGTGGAAGTAGAGTACCGATAGTATTAGCAAGATTTGCATTAACAATATTGATGAAACGGTCCTCTGAGTAGTCCCCATCATTACCAAACTCCACCTCCTTAAGGAAGAAATATCTGACTGCATCAACTCCAAATCTGTGCACCAAGTCAGTAGGTTCAAGGGTATTTCCCAGAGACTTTCCCATTTTCAAGCCATCCTAGCATATCAAAGCTTCATTGAATCAAATAAAATGGGTGCAAAAAGATTAATATATGAAAAGACATATATTATATTCCATTAGACTATGAACATGGAATAACTAAGAGATGTGTACTTCATTTTAGCCCAGTGGGAGAAAAATTACATCCTTTCAGGGGAAATACTTGAATTTTCTAAGAATTACAATAATTAGAAAGGAATACAAATGCAACTATATACAATACTGCAAGAGTATTTCATTGCCAATTAACCAACTGTGGAAAAAGTTATTTCGACAAAGTATCTGAAAATCGACCCTCATGAGTTGAGCAAGATTAAGGGTGAGTTTGCAATAAAAATACTTCTAATTACAGGGAAAAAAAGACACATGTGGGAGGTAGGATATAAATTCAAGATAAATGAACAAATTAACCTCTACTACAAAAAATATAGTGCACATGAGGACACATCTTAGAGAGAACCACTAAGAGTAAAGGAAATTTTCAATATTATTTAACTAGTTGAATACCTTTGTCAGGAATCCATGACCAAAAACCTTTTTTGGGAGGCTTACTCCAGCTGACATCAACATTGCAGGCCAATAAACTGCATGAAACCGTAATATGTCCTGCATATCATTTATGATATTGACTTAGTACATCCAGTGAAATTCCCTAAATAGTATAGAAAAATACGTAATGGTGGTTTAAGACAGAACTTTTCACGACATTAACCTAATCCTTCGTGATGACTTACACATAGTCATCCATTACACTATGAACAACATAAAGTTTACGGAAGAGTTTTATTATAGCATATCAGATTAGGTCCACTGTTGATGAGACTACATAGCATGATAGAATAATGATGTTAGCTTTTAATCTAAGCTATGAGGAAGCCTTTACTTATAATAGTTACAAAAGAATTGTTGTTGAATGCTCATCTCACCTAAAATGATGAGTGAAAGAGTTATGAGATGGTATATATTAGGTGTGCTATTGTTTCGCAGCACAAAAGAAGACAAATACACAATTTATCCTCTGAAAGATGAGGAAAAACAATACCTTCCCAATCAAGTGTAATGATGAGGGCCATCCAGACGAAATTGCACTTTGTAAGTTAGGCTGCTTCTCATCCTCCGAAAGAGCAGATATGTAACTGTTTAACAGTACATCATAATAAAGAAATAATAAATTGATCGGCATAGGAAAAAAAATTATAAAAAAAGGTAAAGAGATTGTGGTGCACTCAGAATAGCAGGTGGATTATATGAGCAAGTTTGTCATTTCAACATTATCACGCTTAAATAGTGAGTCAATTATGACTAATGGTGCAGTTCAGATAGACCATCACTGTTTTGCCAAAACAATTAAAAAAAAAAACAAAAGACAAATGAGGGCTACGAAGGACATTGATTGATTGAGGAAGACGAAAGCAAATCTCAAACTGCAGCATGTCCTAAAATGAGAAGGAAATTAAATTGATTGCGACATATGTGAGTACTAACAAACATCTCCAGGTAACAAATCCACATAACCAAACAAGACTTAAGGATGCAATAAATTACCCCAACAAAGCATCAAACCATACATATATAGTCTGATTAGCATCATTAGGCAATGGAATGCCCCAGTTCACTGATGCTCGAGAAATGGAAAAATCTCTTAAGCCACTTTTTACCCAACCTTGCACCTGGGACAATTTATTGAGAAAACAAGAATTAAAAAGAAACCGAAGTCATCCAAAGGAGTACATATAGAAATAGTTCATTACATCTTAAAGTAGGACATTGACAAAAAAAACCATATGAAGCATATGCATGGAAACTTTTAAAAGTTGGAGTCCAAACTATTTTGTTCCTCATGAATAAAGTACGTTACTAACCTATAGAATATTTAGTTCAATTTAAAGTTAAAAAATAATAACAGAATAACTAGCTGGCCCAGTGGAAAATGCACAGTTGGTGGAGCCTTTTATGCCAATTCTGCTTATACTGATACGTGATCCATAAGTATGCTTGCAGCTATGACTCTACAATCTCAATACATTTTCTGCTGACGAAGATTTTTTCAAAGCCACTGTTTAATTTCCATTCTATTCTATCAGTCATCATGAATATGGACTTCCATTGACATAGTAATTTGCAGACATCCAGATATTGATTGAAACTAATTATTATAAAGATAAAAGTAACTAATTGCTGACTAGTTGAATAGATTAAAACGGGAAGAAAAAAAAACCTAGTTGAATAGATTAAAACGGGAAGAAAAAAATCATGGTTTCCATACCTCATGAAGACGATAAGGAGGCTGCACAAAATCCGAATTCTCTGTCAAAATCTCTTCCAATTGTTTCTGGTACTTCGATAATGCAAAGAAGTAATTGTCTTCTTTCCTGTGGGCACATGGCTTTAGGTGCACAGGGCAGCAATTATTCTCTAGCAATTCCTTCTCATCCTACAGATTTACATAGGGTAAGGTGACAGGGCTTTATCAGCTACCAAAATGAAAAATCTCTTCCACTTTAAATGATTATATAGAATACAGCTGCAATATTTTATTTCAGCAATAGACATACCTTATACTCCTCACAATTAACACAGTACAGTCCCTCATAATCAGCCTGGTAGATATCACCATTGGCAAGAACCTTAGAATAGAATTCCTTGACAATGGCTTCATGATGAGGACTTGTCGTGCGGATGAACTTGTCGTATGATATGTCTAACTGTCAATGAGATGAGTCATACCACTAAAAACAAAAGGTATCACCACAGATGCTGGAAGTACAAACATAATGAATATGACAAAGTATACCTCTCTCCACAGAGCCCTGTATGCTTGTGAAATGGAATCACAATGTTCACCCGGACTAGAACCATTTGAAGCTGCAGCATTAGCAATCTTTTCCCCGTGCTCGTCTGTTCCAGTTATAAATACAACCTTCTTCCCGAGGAGCCTCTGTTGATCAAGGTTAAAATTATGAATTGATTACGTTTCATGAAGTTATTGATCTTTTCAAGTAGACAGACACTTAGCAGAATAATACACACACTCAAACCTAAAGAATAAGAATTGTTCTCATCACACTGCATTTGAAAATTGAAACAAATAATCTTTTACTGCATATGCAAACAGAGAACCTTAAGGGGTGCTTGGTTCATAATTCTTTAATGAGAGTGGTAATGGAATGAATATAAGGTAATGGCGGTAGTTAATCAGAATAAAAAATGATCAATTCTCCTTCATCATACATTGTATGAGATAATGACACTCAAAATACGTTTATCATAACTTAATTTTGACTAATCACCTCCCTTCCTATAATTATTTCTCCTCAGTCATTCCACAATTCTTCAACCAACAATCATTTTTGGTCTCAACTTATTCCAAAATTAGAGTATATACTAACAATGTAACCATCATCCTCATTGCAATTTACTATTCAATGATTCCTATTACCATTTCCATTGAATAATTTGAACCAGAGCCCCTTAACACGAGTTACTAAATCAATTTTAACCAAACTACTAAACAAAAATCAACTATTTATCGATTATCAGTTAGCTAATAGCATTACCATCCTAGAAATTTCAAGAACCATTTTCAGGATAAACATATACATACCCCTCTCTCCCTATGTGTACGATAATTAAATTTTCCACCACCTAAGTCAGTTTTCCACAAACCCTACTCATAACTAAGCCAAAAAAAACAAAAAACAAAAATTTGTGGTAGAAATAATTACCTGAAAACGGGCAATGGCATCGGCAGCAATGGTGGTGTAGGCGCTGCCCATATGAGGCGGGGCATTTACGTAATAAAGCGGAGTGGTGAGGACAAAAGGGTCTTCGGACTTGGCGGCGCTGCAAGTGCAGTACAAGGCGCCTCTCGAAAACGAGACATACTTTGAATTTTTTAAGCGTATTCTCCGGGAATTTACAGAAGTTAAGAATGATGATGATGCGTTGAAGAATCGGAGGCTGTTGTGTATAGAGAATTGGACTCTACACGCCATTGATGCTTGCTTCTTTGGATAGTGGATTTGAGGGAAGAAAGATGACTTGGTGGATACGGGTAATTCTGTAATTGCTTAATTAATTAATTTTATTATTATTATTTTTTTACTTTATTGCCGTGACTTATATTCTCTGAGTTAGTCTGTATAATTAGCTTCAATTTTTATTTGGATAACTATACATTCTAAACTCTAACTACTAAACAATGAACCCTAAATCATATATAAATCATTCGAATCGGATGAATAATGAACCAATTGAGCTGAGTGAACCATAAATCACTCGGGCCGGGTTTGGGTCTGAGTAGAGGAAAAGAAAAAAAAATCACCTAAAATTAAAATTAAAGTTAAAAAAAATTGAAATTGAAAAAAAAAAATTGAAAAAAATTAAAAAAAGAACTCCTAAAATTAAATTGCACCAGTGCATGTGGTGCACAAAAGAATTTGTCTTATTCTCCCTTTGCGGCTATTGTGTCACCTTTGTATTTGGATCATGTATTGTACAACATTGTGTTGTGAATATATTATGACAAAAAGTTATATAGTCTTGGTTCATGCTGTGAACCTTGTTTTAAATTTATGGCATTTGACCCTATTCAGGGTATAATACAGGTCAAAGTTTAGTGATTTAAAAAAATGTGTTGGAAATGAGTGAAATAAGTCAAATATTCCAAGTTTCAAAGATGTAATTTTGGTTTCGAGAGAACCAACTCAAATCTAAGAGTAACAATTAGATGAACCGGGTCTATACATGAACTATATTATTGTTATATGTAAAAATTATTACTGTTATGCATAAAAATTTCATTGTTTAAAATTTTAAAGTATTTTTTTAAAAGCGGTGGTTTTTTTTTTTTGCATAACAAATAATAGTTTTTATGCATTTAACGATGATGATTTTTTTACACATAACAATAATACTAAAAAAACTGAGTTCACCATGAACTTGGGTTCACACAATTTTTTTTCTAAATCTAAATATATTATAGACCCTTACCGGTTTACATTACTATAAACTCATCTCTTATCTACTAAAGGTGAACTATCTCAATTAATATGGTTACTTTATTTCAAATATTTGAAATTCTGTGAAAAATTATTTATGATATTATTATTATTTAATTTTTTAATCATAATCAACTAATTATTTATCACCCCTAGTCATATAAATTCTCTAATTTAAAATCCCGCATTTTTATGACAAGTTATTTATGGTATAATACTTCATTTTACTATATATATATATATATATATTATAGTAAATATATACTCCATAATTTATGCTCTCTCATATTCTTTTTAGATGTCATATTTAATTTTTTTTTCAAATAAATTAAAAATATTTTCTTATGTCAATATTAATCTTAATTTATGATAATTAAATATTTTTAACAATAATTACTATTGGCTGAAAAAATTATTTAAACAGAACATTTGTAAGAAAATAAAAAATTTAAATAATCATGAAAATTAATTGTTAGGAATATATATGAGATAAGGGGCGGGTGGAAAATTTCAAAAGGACATATATTATGTAAATAATGTAGAGAAAATTAAATGACCATGAAAATTAATTATCAGGAGTACATATGAGATAAAATATGGAGGGATGTCAAACCGACATGTACTATGTACATAATGTAAAATGTAAAAGACTAGAATGACATCTAATTCGAATTTGGAGAGATTAATTTAGATTAAGAAATCAATGAAAATATGTACATATACTATTAAAAAATAAAAATTACGTCTATGATTAAATTAATTAAACTAATTAAAATTTTAAAATATTTAATATAAAATTATTTTCAATCCCGCATCGTACGCGGAATTACGTGCTAGTATGTACTAAATTCAAATACACTATAAGCTCATACGAATTTACATCATTATAGGTTCCAACTCTTCAAATTCCCGAATTTTATATTTGTGAAATCATGTGCACTGTGTTTGTTTTGAGACTCACGTGGATGAATTTAGGACTTTGTGCTCCTCATTTAATACGAATTTGGAATTTAGAGTCTGATTTTCAAATCTTACATTCAATTCATACCTACAAATACATATAAAACTTATTATTACCCTTCCCAATGCATCACATTTTATACACTTTATTACCCTTTCAATATGATATAATAATACAACATCAATCACTATTAAATATTGATGGCCACTGGGCTTCTCAATTGAGTGGGAGATCCAGGTTCGATTCCTTTTGGGAACGAATTGGAGTATGAGAGTTATAAGGTGGCTTGGTGAATTTGTGGAGTGTTTAGGTGCTTGGTGTAATAACTACTAACAACTAACTTTGTCCGATAAAAAAAAAATTAATTTGACATAAAATTAAATCACACCCTACTCAAATCCCAAAACAAATACATACATTTACTGTTCACCAAAGATTTTAAATCCCTAAATTCTAAAATATTGACTTGCTCCACACTTAAATCCCAAAACACAAACACAGTCGTAGTGATTTCGTTCCCCCACTCCCGCCTTAACCAATGTTGACTTAATTGTTCTTTTTGTTTTACTACTCTCTCCATCCCGTTTTTATTTAAATATTTACTATTTGCATGAATTTTATTATAAGAGTTTTATTTTTTAATGGGGTTAAATAAAAAAATAATGATATTTATGTAAATTAAAGGAGTTAAAGGGTACTTTAGTTTTGAAAAAGTAATGACATGTTGTATAATATTAAGATATTTGAAGGGTATAGATAAAAGAAAAAAAATTATTTTATTATTATTTATAGAAATATTTAATTAAATTTGAGACACATTTTTTTTAAAATGTTCAAATAAAAATGGGACGGAGGGAGTAAAAAAGAATTATGAGTGAGTCTCTTGTGCACTTCGTAGTGTATTTTAGAATATACAACATGTTGCATTGAAATTTACAACTTGTTACACTGAAACATAAAACAAGTTGCACGTTTTAATGTAATAAATTGTATGTTTCAATGTAACATGTAGCATGTTTCTAAAATACACTATGGAATGCATGATATATCTGGTGCATATAAAACCTAACCAAATTTATTTCCAAACATGAACTAGGGCTAATTGCAAAAACATGACTTATTTTGCTAGAATTACACTTTGAGAATTGAACTTTCAATTTTACAGAGTAGGAACTTTTAAATATTTTTTAAAAAAAGAACATCAAACAAATTCGCAGAAAAAACCATAATTTGGATTTTAAAATTAAAAAGAAGTCATAATTAAAAAAAAAAATTGAAAATCAGTTTTTAAAAACTACTACTATCACGTTATAAATATACTATCACACCATTTTGAGAGGGCATAATAGATGTAGTGACCCCGTTAAGCATCCCTAATGGGTAGATAAAATGGGGAAGTGTAGGAACCTGCACAAGAGATGACTAAAAATAGGATAAAAATGAGGCTAGTGAAAATTATGATTTCCTTAAAATGAAATATGTCCCTCACTTTCGGTACTAGTGATCCTTGGAACGTCCGTACAACAATTATAATAAGATATTTAGCACGAATATATTGTTCTAGCGAACTGAAAATCGCCCAACATACACCACCGGAGGGCCAACGAAAATTCAGAAAGTGCTTGTAGCAGGATGCTGGAAGTAGTGTCTTTATTTTCTCTCAATTCGTAGCTTTTCCTCCCCATTTCGGACTGCTCTATATATAGAGCCTAGAAAATGAAACTGCTGGGAGAGCTTTGATGAGCCATGAACGTGGCTGACTGAAACTGCAAAAATTCAAATCTGAATTCTGTTGTAACATATTTTCTTGCACTGAATTCTGGCTTTAGAAACTGCCATGCACTAAAAATTTAAAGAGACACACTTGCGTGAAGGATTAAGTGTTGATATGTACTAAGTTGTACCCGTCTTATATGAGTTTTTGTCTTGGCGGATTTACTAAATTGGTGTAATGCTTCTCTGCAGTCATAAATTGCCAAGATTTCGTTGGCTATGTCAATCGATTTCCGCAACAAAAAAGAACCACACAAAAAGAGTTTACAAAATTGTGATGTCGTCAAACTTTATACTAATCTTTATTTTTATTTTTTTAGTTTAGCACATTCCAAAATTTAAAGAGACACACTTGTGTGTGCTAACTTGTACTTGTTTCATATATGAGACTGTTAAGTACGAGTTTTTGTCAAATTTAAATCACATTAATACTTTAAGCCCATCAAATTTAATATTGGCCTCAAACTTCATATTATGTTTACTACTATATCACCCGTGTGTTGTACGGTTTGTGAGTATAAAACGAACATAATATAAAATGTATTTATTTTTGTGTTAAATAAATTATAAAAAAATTATTTTACTTATAGTAATAATAATAAGAATCTATTTTCCATTTTTAAATTTTATTTATTTATTTAGATGCAATTCATGATTTATGAACATATTTTGTTTTTGCAATCAGGCATAGGAAATGGGTGGCTCTCCAACTGTTTAAAATTTTTACATTGTTAAATAATGCAACTTAAATGTATTTTTTTCTTACAATTTTAAATTATTTTCTTTTAAATGTTGGGGAATAGTGGGTGCCCGGATCTATTCGGGGTGAATTTAAATACAAATTTAATTCTGACAATTATTACTAGCATGAATTAATCCTATATTAATTCAAAAAATAACTCAACAACAAAGCATGCATACAAGTTCGTCACATAAATCCTACGCATGCGGAATAGCTAGGAGTTTACGTGAACTAACCTCTTGGAGTGACAACAGTTGAGAAGATGGGTCTCGTTAACACGAACACACCAAAAAGCCTTCCCAAGTATTCCCAAGTCCTTGCTCGTCAATCCGGTGGAAGGACACTCGCAAACAATTAACAAAAAGGGAAAAATAAAAATTATGTTGTACCACCTTTGTGGATTTCTAATTTTTCCAACACATGGAATTGCTTTTGGGGATGAAAAATTCATCCCCTATTTATAATACAAGGGGGGACAAAAATTTAGGGTTTTTGGGGAGATTGGAAAATTTCTTTGCTTCTTCTCCAAGAAACAATTTTGGATGTATCCAATATATTCTATTTCCCAATATATCTCCCAAATAAAATCTTCCCTCCTTATTGTTATGGGATTTTCGAAAATATCCTAATAAATAACCAAGTGGGAGATTTCTTGAATTTAATGAGATAATCTTGTATTCCAAGAATACTTATCTTCATTCCATAACAAAATTCAAAGAAAATCTTTCTCCCTCTTTTATTTATAATTTTTGAAATTTTTAGAAAAATTAGGCAACAATAATTTATTTTATTTTAAACACCTTTTTCAGTTATTGGACTTTATGGTTGGGCTACTTAGGGGGCCTTTAGGAGAATTAAGATTGGATCTTCCAATGGACTTTGAATTTTCAATATTGAGCCACAATATTATTCAAGCCCATAAATATTAATTAATCTCACTACATATTAATATTGCACTATCCATCTTAACCCATATTACTGTTAATATGACTCCCGGTTATTATTTCCCGTGTTTAAGATTATCTAGTCCATTAATTAATTTAAGTCACTGAAATAACTTTATATTAATTAACATCTTTTTCCTTGGTTAAAGAACGGCTCAACATTATTATTCATACCGGAAATAAATTCCACTTGTAAGATTTGGTATGATAAATCTTATAAGCCTCCCAAGGGGACAAATCAAACAAGACGTACTTGCACATGTTTCACCGTATTAAATCTTAGCAATCGTCGTGTAATCAATATCATTGCCCAAGATACAAATTATTGAATCTCATTGATCCCCTTCTCATCATAAGTCAAAGCAACGACTATTGATTGCACACGATCCTATTTAAGGGACGGAGATTAAGAAATAATGAATCACTGAGGTCTAATTCTTCTATTTTCAGTGCTGAAGAATTTGTCCTCCTGTAGGTCCTGTTCAGTGCATCATGATACACTGGTGAAATCTCTTGGACAAGACAAGCCAATCTGAGTCTTACACCTCAACCTTTCGTGATTGTTTGTTCATTTCCATCTAGGTCGTGAAAGTGTACTTTTAGTTACAAGGGACTGTTAATTTAATCTTCTGTGATCTGATATCACTAAATTAACTACAATGTAACACGTACTTCTTATTGAACAGTTATGCAGTAAATATGTGTAACATTCGATGATATTTAAAGCATCAGTGATAAATAATTTATTTCAGTAAATAAGAAAGAAACTCAGTGTGATTATACAAAGTAAAAGCATACTTTCCATTATAATCCCAACACTAAACCACTTTGATTGTCACATATTATCGTCTTCCCAATTCCCATTGCATGTCAAAATTTTCAAATTGTCCCCTTTAGTTACTTTGAACATGATAACATATAACTACCCATGATTGAAATTAATTTCCTTAAGAAAGTCCAAGATTTTTAATAATTGTCTATAATTCTTATTAATGGTCACACTGCAAGATATCATTAGTCAAAATTATCTTTCTAAGATGTTAAAGAGAGTTTACTATCTGATGATGACACTGTCATTCCCGAAATCAACACTCTTTGTCCTAAGTTATTCTCGATTAATATTTTCTTTTAAAAATATGATTACCGAGCTTCATCACAACCAACCCAGTATCGTTTTACAATCCAATGTCTAATGTCAATTATACATGCAACTAATTCATAGTAATTGAACTCAATGATGGACCTACATGTCCTATGTTGGGATCGTGCCCCATATTTTTTTAAGTATATGTTATATATATTATAATTATTAGGAGTAATACTTATATTATATGTATATAATGACTTAAATGAGTTTTTAAAAGTGTTAAAATTAGTTAATCATGCAAATATTTCATCTAAAAAAATTTGTAGATCTGTTATGTATATGCATCATCACTATTTAAAAAATCAAATATTTTTTAAGATAGTAATAGTGTATTCTGTATATGCATAATCATGAAACTAAAAAAAATAGAATTCACGTGAACCCGGGTTCATAGGAAAATCTACTTGTTATATTATTTATTTTTGTGCCCCCGTCATGAAAGTTTTCTGGATCTGTCCATGATTAGACTAATCAATTTAAATATTATATCCTATAAAAGAATCATACAAATAAGTAAACAAATCGAGCTTTATCACAATCAACCTAGTTTCATTTTACAATTCAACTAATAACGTCAACTAATAGTTTAATTAAAAAATATTCAACTAACAATTTAAGTATAATGTCAATAGCTCATGCAACTAATTTATGGTAATTAGACTAATCAATTTAAATCAAATATCATGTAATATTATCGTACAAATAAGTATATAAATTATACATTTTCATATATACAATACTTCTCGTCCTTTTTAGATTGCTCAAAATTCAAAAAGTCCATCTTTTATCACATGCTCAAAATAGCAATAAAGTAACTATACAGTTCATGCTACCCCTTACAAACATCAATAAATTACATCACATGTCACTAATAATTACATACAATATTAACTTATTTTTTATCTTATTCATTAAAATTGACAAAATGCCCTTATCAAAAAGCTATTTTATTACCTTCAGATATTAATAAAGAATTTTCTCATCAAAACCCGTGTCAAATTCAAGTGAAGTGAGCAATTAAAAAAAAGATGGAATGAGTAATTGATTTTCTTAAAAATAAAAATCTATATCAACTACAAAATATAACATTTTATATTATTAATCATTAATGTGCCACTTTTAAAATTTTATGATAAATTTTTAATAATTTTTTGTTGAATTTTTTTCTTTTTTGGTATAATATTTTGTTATTATATATGTATAAATAGATTTAGTTCAAAATTTTGTAATAACTTTTTTGTTGAATTTTTTTTCTTTTTTGGTATAATATTTTGTTATTATATATGTATAAATAGATCTAGTTCAAAAATTAAAAAATAATATTAATAATTTAGAAAATATAAAAAAACTAATTAATATATATGAGTGGTCGATATGGGAAATTGAACCTTATACTCTTGCATACAAAGAAGATAAAAAATATATTTTATACCATTTGAGCTACAACAAATTTTTTAAGATGTTTAAAATTTAATTAAAAAATTGTAATAATTTTTTAGCCCAACTTTTAGCTTAACATTTTGTTATTAGATATGTATAAATTTATATTTTTTGGTTTAGGTTTCCCAAAATTTAAATCACGTTAAAACTCCAAGCCCATCCAATTTAATATTTCACACCCCACTTTTGATAAACCCAACCTTCTCTTTTGAATTTTCTACAAAACTTCCCATCATTATCCTAACATTTTCTACGTTCATTATCCTAACATTTTCTACATAGTTGATTGTAGCTGTGCACTATACTTTTTTTCATAGTGTCCCTTTTATATAAAGTTGGCAAAGTAGGCTGCAGAGGGAGGATGGGTAAATGAGGTATAGCAAATAAAGTTCCTCTATTTAAGAAACTTATGAGATCGAATTATCGTGCCCATCGCACATACGACCATTCTATAAAATCACAAAAACTAATATTAAATAATATTCAAATAAAAATAAATGAAAGAAAAAAATTAAAGTATAAAAATTCATACCCACGGTTTGAAGTTGTTTCCAAAACAAACAAATGTAGCATTATAGACTTTTCGTAATGAAATTGTCACATTATTGGCAAATAACACCAATTTTGCTTCAAAATTATATTTCTCTAAAGTATCTATAAAGTATGCACTATAAGATTTACTTTTGAATTAAAACGAAAATGATATCCGCTACCACAAATTTTGCACTAATCGAGAAAACAATGTATATAAATTTAGCCCGTTCCATCAAGGGGTTTTTTCTTATAAGATATAATTGTAAGAGAAATTCAAGGTCGTTCTAAGCAAGAAATCAATACAAATGATCGAACCCAATATTCCAGATCCAGACAAAGATCACTTGAGACGAGCAATTTTGATTTCTTGATAACAAAAAAAATGGTTCTCTATAACAAAAGAATGATTCTAGATCAAGTTCTATTTGTTTTCGATTTCTTGAAAATAAGATATCTTTAAAACAAAAGGAAGATTCTAGACTGGCACACGTACTCACAGGCATTGCCCCACCTCAATTTTCGTTCGAAATACAATATATATTTCTTAATTTTTTTAAAAATTTCATAAATACAAAAAAAAAAAAATTTATCTATAATTTTTTTTTCAATATGCCTACGAAATATTTAACAAAAATAATTTCATTCTTATATAGTGAGAAAATTACTCCATATTGAAAATGTAATTGTCTACGGAAATATAAATTATTTGTATAATTATATATATAGACAATTTGTTTACTTACGAAATTACAAATGTGTAGACAATTTGCTGTAGATAATTTGTTTTTCTTTAAAAATCCTTGGACAGTTTGTATCCAATATGCTTGCCTACTAAAATATTACAAATTTTGAGCATTCACTATTTAAGGAAGAAATTATTTTATTGAAAAATTTCGTAGTCACTTTAAAAAATTCATAGCATATTCGTTATTTTCTTGTAGGATAAAAATTAGACACGGTTATAATGAATGATTATTTAGTAAACCGTCGTGTCTATTATAATTCAAAATATTAATTAGTTATAAAAAAAATTTAATTAATAATTTTTTTATCTATTTCTTTTGCCCTGGCCGACTATATTCCTGCGTCCGCCCCTTATTTTAGATCTTGTTATGGGCTTCAGTTTGAATATATTTTAGATGAGATTGGGCCGGTGGTCTGAATATATTTTAGATTGTATGAGCTTCAGGCTGTACTCCGTGATATTACATCTAAATTTCTCAACATAATAATATTATAAGTAGAAGCCTCATGTCATGTATGTTCGCTACAAGAAAATGAAGATTTGTCTATAAAAATTTTCAAATGCCTATGAAAATTTTTCTACAAAAATAATTTGGTCATTAAAAGTGACTATTGCCTAGGATTTACCTACCGATTTTTAGAAAAATCTATAAAAAGTTGCCTACACAAAATAATTTCCTAGGCAAACAAATTACCTACCATGAAACTACCAACACATTCCTAATTTGCGTAGGCAAACTAATTAACTAAAAAATATAATTCCCTAGGCAACTTATATTTTGTAGGCAAAATTATATTTGTGGTTTAGAAATGACTTACAAATAAATTTACCTACGAATTACATTCCGTAGGCAAATTACCTATGAATAAAAATGCCTAGGAAAATTGAAATATCCCCTAAGCAATCCTCTATTTTTTGGAATATTTCGTAGACAACTCTCTATTTTTTTGTAGTGGCTGCTAATTAATCCTCTAAATTATCTTCCTAAGTTTGAGGTGTTTAAAAAAACAAAAAAAAAAGTCAAATAAACTTATTTCAATTACATCTTTTTTTTTTAACGGCAAAAACAATATATTAATTGAAGTACAAGGGTACTTCAACCCATACACCAACATTGCAACAAGAAAGAAATTCCACCAGCCGATCTATCAAACTCACTATCCACCATTAGGTCCATTACTGCGCCTTTCAATTACAACAGGAAACATATACACGCTTATCTCAAAAAATACATGTCTCCACAACTACTCAGAGGGTCAGGACACCTCCCTGACGTTGGGAAATTTTGCTGCAAACTAAGATCAAAGTCTACCCTTTACCTCATCTAACATCTTATGCATATCTGGGGCCAAATTATTAAAAATAATATCGTTCCTAACCTTTCATATAAACCACACCATGGAAATTATTTCAGTTACATCTCTTATCTCATTTCAACTTTATTTATTATTTCATCTGTTAATTTTATTTTTTATTTTTATAAATATACAAATACACTTCAATTTAATTATTCCACAGCGAACATAAAGTAATGCAGCGTAACACAGTTTTGCATCATTACCCCTTATATTGTGTAATATATTATTAATGATTTAACAACTTATCTAGAACAAACGCTTTAAAATTTTAGATTATGAAATGTGGAAACTACAAAAAATGATTCCAACCATCATTATGGAGCGTAAATATCTATATTACACATAATGAAGTATCTATGCAGTTGTACTGCCATATAATATGGACCCATTAAAAAAAGTACTAATATTATTGTAACTCAAAGGGCGTGTTTGCGTTAAACATATGAATTGATTACGTTTCATGAAGCTATTGATATTTTTAGGTAGACAAACACTTAGCAGAATAAAACACACACTCAAACCTGAAGAATAAGAATTGCTCTCATCGCACTGCATTTGAAAATTGAAAAAAAACAATCTTTTACTGCATATGCAAGCGGAGAACTTTAAGGGGTGCTTGGTTCATAATTCTTTAGTGGGAATAGGAATGGTAATGGAATGCACATAAGGTAATTATGGTGGTTAATGAGAATAAAAATTGTGGAGTAAAATACAATTGTTGGAGTTTCATGCGAGTTTCCAGAGCTAATACCTTTCCGTATCATCACTAATACCGTTTGGAGCTAGAACTGATACTATTCGAATCTGGGCTGTTTAAGTTGGCTAGTACGCGGTTCACTAAATTGGTCAGAAACGTGGTTCAATGACTTGAACCAGTCAATGCTTGTTATTTGAAAATTGGGCGCGGACATCTGGTTCAAAGCCGTGCACCGCACACGCGCCATGACTTCTCGATTCTTTTGGTTCAGTTAGGCGTTTTAGTCGATGGGAATTCAGTTGTAACAATAACAGAGAGAGTTAGAGCAGTTTTCCATTGAGAGATTGATAGAGATTATCAGATCATATTGAGAGCTAGGATTCTTCGTGTTCATACTTAGAATTCGGATTAGTTTGAGGGATTGGATCGGTGTAATCTGTAATTGATCGTGTTTGAGTGTAGTGAAGATAAGTCTTGACCCCCCCACCCCCATGGATGTAGATATTGGATCGAACCACGTATACCTTGTGTTATTTCAATTTCTGCTTGTTGAAGTATGTTTGCGAACTGCAACAACTGATACATTTAGGTTTGCAAACTAATACTTTATCTAGTTCCAACTAATACTTGTTGCAGAGTTCTAACAAGTGGCGCCGTCTATGGGAAGCGATTCTCATCGCTATGGCAACTATGAAATTGGATGTCGAAAAGTTTACAGGCCAGAATGATTTTGGCCAGTGGAAGATCAAGATGAATGCCTTGCTAATTCAACATGGATTGGGGTATGCGCTCAAATCGGCTGATCAATGGCCACTTACTTCATCTACAAATCAGAACAAGAAGAATGAGATTCTAGAGAAAGCGCACAGTGCGATTATTCTTTGTCTTGGTGATAGACCACTGAGAGAGGTGGCTAAAGAGAAGTCTTCCATAGATGTGTGGAAGAAATTGGAGGAGTTGTACCAAACGAAACTCGTTTCTAACAAGCTATACATGAGCAGAAGCTTCTTGGATTCAAGATGGTGGAGGATAAGAGTCAGATTGACCAGTTAGATGAGTTTAACAGATTGGCTGATGATCTGGAAAACTTGGAGGTCAAGCTGGAAGATAATGACAAAGCATTGATGCTGTTAAACTCACTGCCTAAGTCTTTTGAGAATTTCAAAGACACCTTACTCTTTGGCAAAAGGATCAGTTGAGTTTTGAAGAAATTCAAACTGCTCTCAAGACTAAATTTCTGCAGATGAAGACTGAAAAGAAGAGTCAAACCCCTGGAGAAGGCTTGAATGTTAAGTTCAAGAAGAATAAGAAGCAAACTCAGAAGAAGAAACAAGGTGAATCTAAAGATAAAGGGGACCAGAAGGGTGGAACAGGTTTTGTAGAGAAAAGAAAGTGTTTCAGTTGCCATAAGGTGGGACACTTGAAGAAGAATTGCCTAGGAAAGGAAACTAAGGATCAAGAAAGGAAGGATCAGGGCACTCCCCCTGCAGAAGCAGCAATGGCAGAAGAGGGCTATGAGAGTGCTGAAGCTCTCACCATCAGTAACTATAACTTGAATTAGGAATGGATTCTTGACTCTGGGTGCTCATTCCACATGTGTCCTGTGGAAATGTGGTTTCAAGATCTAAACATATATGATGGAGGTCTTGTACTGCTTGGAAATGATGAAAGTTGTAGAGTTAAGGGGTCGGGGTCAGGGTCCATCAGAATCAAGATGTTTGAAGGCAAGGATAGGATTCTATCTGATGTGAGATTTGTACCAGATTTGAAAAGAAACCTAATATCTCTGGGAACTTTAAATGCATCAGGTTATGAGTTTAGAGCTATCAGTGGCTCACTTCAGGTTACAAAGGGAGAGAGAGTAGTTATGAAAGACAGGAAGCAAAATGGCTTGTACTCTCTTATTGGGAAAATTGTTGTTGGAAATGCAGATATAACAATGAGTCAATCTGATGCTACTCTATGGCACAAAAGACTTGCTCATGTTGGAGAAATGGGTCTGATTGAGCTATCTAAGAAGGGTGTGTTCTCTGGAAAAGACTTCAAGAAGCTTGAGTTTTGTGAGAAGTGTGTTCTTGGGAAATCTAAGAAACTGGTGTTTCAGAAAGGTTCTCATAACACAACTGAGACATTTGATTATGTCCACTCTGATCTGTGGGGTCCATCTAGGGTAGAAACTCATGGTGGTGGCAGATATTTCATCACGTTCATTGATGGTTTTAGCAGAAAAGTGTGGGTGTGTATTCTGAAGCACAAGCATGAAGCCTTTGAGAAGTTCAAAGAATGGCTCACTAAAGTGGAAAACAAGAAAGGAAGAAAGCTCAAACATCTAAGAACAAATATGTTGGAATATAGAGGCACGTAAATACGTAATACATGCGCAGCAGAATTAAACAGTTCGCCAACAACGAACATATAATTGCATAAACGATTACGAATAAACATAACAAAAAATCTTACAGTAATTCGAGAGCAGATTTCTCAACTATGGTATCCACGTAATCCCCGTTCACGGACTTGCACAAATTTGTCAGCGTTGAATCCCGATACAAATTTGCTAGGAAAATTCTAAATCTAAATTTTATGGAGAAAATATTAACACTTGTATTATGAATTCTCAAGAGCTCATATATATAGGAGGGACACAACTTAAATCTTAAGGTAACCTGATTAGGAAATAAAATATCTAATCTTATAAAATAAATCTCTTAGATTTATTTCCCACATATAAAATCTCTACGGATTTAATTCACATGTATATCAAATCTCTATGGAATTGATTCCATATATATTAAATCCTATAATAATATTCCATATATTATTATTGAGAATCCTATTTAATTAAATACAATTTCAATTAAACATTAATAATAATTAATTCTAAATTAATCTATTATTAATTAATTCTCCACAAACTAAATATTAAATTCAATTTAACATTTAATCAACCAACTTTAATTCATAAAAGAGAACTACTTGTTGTGTGACCCATATGCCCTCATATATCGAGCGATTAGTCAAACTAATGGTCTTAATTGAACTCTAAACAATAAATCAGACATTCTCAATATATGAGGTACGTTGCGAGAAACGTGCAACTACCTGTAACTGAAACATGGGTTATTACGATTTCCTTCTTTCATTCACGAATACTCGATTAGTCTTGAACATGATGAAGTGTTTATGCAAATAACTTAATCATATTATCTTCAATCACTAATTGATCACTTATGTCACACTTGACCACAAAGTTCAAGTTGACGTGCATTGACCAATGACTTTGATCTAATTATGATGAGAAGATGAGTATTCTCTCCAAATCCACTTTGAGGAATGAATCATATTCTTGGCTCAACTACCACGCACATGCATTTCGTGATGAATCCAATCCAAGCCATATCTACCCATGGAAGGGTGCAAACGTCGGTCATGGTCAAATTTCATCACTCCACACATGTCGTGCGTATTGACCTCTGTTAGGGTTATATTGGAAAGTATGTTTTTCCTTTGTATAACCAAACTGAATTTCTATCTTATTTACTGAAATGAAATTATATATCATTGTTGTTTTAAATATGATTGAATGTTATATATATTTACTGCATAACTGCTCCATAAATAGTACGTGTTACATTGTAGTTAATGTGATGATACCAGATCACAGAAGATCACGTTAACAATTCCTTGTAAACAAGTACAAATTCACAACCCAAATGGAAACGAACAATCCATCGTGAAAGGTTGAAGTGTAAGGCTCAGATTGACTTGTCTTGACCAAAAGATTACACTAATGCATTATGATGCGCTGAATAGAACCTACAAGAGGATAAATTCTCCAGTACTGAATATAGAAGAATTAGACCTCAGTGGTTCGTTATTTCTTAATCTCTGTCACTTAATAAGGATTGTGTGCGATTAATAATTATTGCTTTGACTTATGCTGGGAAGAGAATCATTGCGACTTCGATACCTTATATATTGGACAATAATATTAATTACATGACGATTGCTAAACTAATACAGAGAATCGTGTGCTTGGAGAGTCTTGCGTGATTTGTTCCCTTGGTGGGCTCAGAAGTTTTATCATTACAAATCTTGCAAGTGGAATTAATTTCCGGTATGGATAATAATGTTGAGTTGTTTTTACTCCAAGGAAAAATATATTAATTAATATAAAGTTTTTCAGTGGCTTGAATTAATTAATTGACTGAATAATCTTAAACACGGGAAATAATAACCGGGAGCCATATTTACATTAATATGGGTTAAGATGGATAGTGCAATATTAATTATGTTGTGGGATTAATTAATATTTATGGGTTTGAATAATATTGTGGCTCAATATTGATAATTCAAGGTACATTGGAAGATCCAATCTTAATTCTCCTAAAGGCCCCTTTAGTAGCCCAAAGATAAAGTCCAATAACTGAAAAAGATGTTTAAAATAAAAATTATTGTTGCCTTATTTTTCCTTGATTTTCGAAAATTATGGGTATGAGAGAGAAATTTTTTTTTTGATCTTCTTGGAAATATTTTATGGAATAAAGTATTCTAGGAGTACAAGTTTATCTCATAAATTTAAGAAAAGTCAAAGATCTTTTTCCTTTCTTTATTTATTGTTTTTTTTTCGAAAATTCTATATAGATGGGGAAGAAAATATATTTTGTGAATATTATGGAAATAGAATATATGAGATATATTCAAGATTGTATCTTGGGAAGATACGAAGAAATTTTCTAACCCTATACACATATAGTGGAACTACATCAAACGATTTCTCGGATGGGTATACCAATACCCTCTAAGGTATTTGTGCATCCATCATGAGATACCCAGTATCTCGTAGTACATGAGATCTTACTACACTATCTAAGAGTATGATGCAGATCGCACAACAATCTCAATTGTATCATCAATATCTCATTCTTGATGATCCTTGATCGGAGCTATTTGAGAATCTTAGGTCATCTGAGTTCTCACACACTCAATGACAACAATGACTCATGGAAACACATATAAGAACAAATGCAAACAATCAAACATAATATTCTAATAAGTGTAATGTCACACATTTAATATTAAATAAACAATAATATTAAATCAACACTGAATATTATCTTAGCATTATGTCCTTACAAGAGATTGTTTTTAGGACACTACCACTAACAATCTCCCACTTGAACTAGAGTCAATCACCTGCATGTCTAACTCCTAGACCATCAAAACGTCTAGTGTGAGTTTATCGCAGTTTTGGTCCCACAGGACACACCCCCTCACGATTTTGGTCTCGAACCTTACATTTTTGGTCCCGTAGCCCAAAATTTTTACACATTTGATCCCATCGTCAACTTTTCTGTCAATTTCGATAACACTTTTGGTCCCATAGGATTTCCAGTCAACATATGCGCGTGAGGGATAATTTGGAGGGAAACACGTGACACTTTAGGTCCCATAGGATTTTTTACTCAATTTTTTCATCAAATTCTGTTTCTCTACCTTTCTGTAAGTTAGAGCTACGTTACGGACTAAGAATAGAGAAGTGCAAATTTAAGAAAAATCGACATCCAATCAACAATCAGTTTCTTAATAATTAATATTCACTGCTTCTTCTTCTTCTTAGCATCTCAGATATAGAAAAGTTATATACTACTAACAACTTCTAACAGATGATGTATTTGCCTTGTTTATATTCTGCACCATTGTTTGCAAACACATCTTAACTAGCTAAGCTCTTTAGTTGGAAGTGTTGATAATTATCTCAATGATCAGAAACAAGGAATAGCTTCCACGCCTTTAATTCCCATCATGCACAAAGTTTCATCTAGCACCGTACATACTTCAACTCAAGCTAAATTGGTTTATAATAATAAATCACTAAAGACAATTTCAAAGAAAACCTGGATATCCTTATTAGTTACAGTACTACAGTTTATGATCTCTGCACTATTATAGAAATACAATTAATTCAAGAATGCTGCTATATTCAACACATAAACATATATATAGTTAACACTTAAGAGCTTGTTTTATAACAACATAAAATAAAGTAATATCAATAAGCAAGCTAATATTAGCAGGGGGTGCCAGAAGATAGATCTGTTCAACCCAATCTTAACAGATATCAAACCACATTATGAGAGTTCATACCTATCCAACTCTACTAGAGGTTGATTTTGTTACCATAAGAGCATCAATAAATTTTGCACTATCCAATGTAGTGAACAAAACACATGGCATACATTTCGTGTCAACTATATATGCATCCAAATACGCAAGTTGAACACATATATTAAAAAAAAAGGAGCATACAATAAATGATGAATTTATCCATAATACATCATGAAGCAGGTGTTGAATCATACCAGTATTTGAAGTCACCCAAGCACACCTTTTCTTAACCAGAGAACCATCCAACATTGCCACATCACACTCACTCCCATTTCCCCTAATTTGTTAAACATATACGTCAAATTGATGTCCCCGTCCCTGTCCCTGTGTGGTCAATATGGTACTTGGTCGTTGAGGCTAATTCCAGAAACTGCAAGTTTGTTTGTGTAGTATTTTGGTTAAATAAATCATCATGTGAGAAACAGTAGTACATATCAAGATAATTATAATAGTGGAATAGATTCAGATGTTACGTACCATAAACTTGAAAGTTGGGACTCGCCATGCTCCTCAGTTCTCTTTCCTTATCCTCCCGGTTGCGCATTATAACATAAACGTGAAGGCTTTCATCAGCATATTCCATTTGTTCTTTTAGTATTTTCTGGGCCGAAAGGGCCAGGGAATAGCTGCAATGTTGCAACCTGATTGCTCTGATTGTTGGTATATGTCCAATACATGATTTCAGCAGTCTGATAGTCAATTGCATCCACTTTTTCTCCCCAAAGGCCAAGAAAACCAGTCTGAATGTTTGGAAAGAAATTAATGGTATCATGATTCATGATATGACTTAAATGTTGCACCGTTAACCGGCATATGAAAAATATTTTGAACAATTTGATAAAGGACACTTAGAATGTACACATAACAGTACCTTTCTCATTGGTCTTTTCGTTTGATTTCTCGAATACTTTATTTGGTAATAGTCCAGCCAAATTTTTTTACTCTTTTTCTCCTTAACCAGTTCTGCAAGTTTGTTGGCATTGATCACAACCTGCAAAAATATTTCGATATAAGAACAAAGATGCGTAAATTTTTTGAAGCTTGATTAAGGATAATCAAAATAAATGCGATACAAAAACGGGCTTGACACTTAAACAAACAAACATTTTCTCAAGGAAAGTGGAACTCAAGTAATAATCCACCTTAGTTGAAAATTTCACCCGAAAGTCAAAACACTAACAATGAACTATTGAAAGGCAAGAAGCCATATATATTTAACAAAAACGAATCATAGAAAGCAAATCCAGTGGCAAGCTAACAAACACCACTCTCAATTCGACAGATCTGGCTTTGTTTCCCGCTGGTCCAAGCACCGGCCGAGCCTCTGCCTCGCTGAAATTCATCGATTTCACCATCGGTTAACAGAGTTGGGGTTTATAAACTACAGTGCATAAGTAGATTTTTTTCCGAATTAGCACCGCGTATAGCAAATTAGGGCTTTTCGAGTGACTACATTACGACGCGACGGGATTTTTTGGAGCGGGGGTTGCTTTCCTCAGGAGCCGCGACTTCTTGTTCCATTATTGAGTGGGTATCATGACTGCGGCGGCAATTTACGCGGCGGAGGGAGGAAGGAGCACGGTAGTTGCGCGGGGGAATTAGGGTTCGGTTTGGGGAAATTTTTTTCGAAATGTTGAAGATGAAATCGGTTAGATGTTTAGTTTTATTAAATTATATTTTTCTTTTTTTTTTTAATTAATGTTTGACTAACGGCGCGTGTTCTGGACGCGCGAATTTAACGGAAATTTGGACAGTTTCCCAGTCGCCGGACCAAATGTGTAAAAATTTTGGGCCACGGGACCAAAAGTGTAAGGTTTGAGACCAAAATCGTGAGGGGTGTGTCCTGTGGGACCAAAATTGCGATAAACTCGTCTAGTGTGTACATGAACGCTCAAAGTTTTGGTGAAAGGATCAACTAGATTATTTTCCGTGGGGACACGCTCTAATTCTATCTCTCCTCTAGCGATTATCTCTTTTATCAAATAATAACGTCTCGGTACATGCTTTTTCTGTTATTGAATCTCGATTTCTTAGCTTGCTCAACCGTACCTGATAATTAACCACCTAAGCTCATTTTTCCACAAACCCTACTCATAACTAACCCAAAAAAATAAAAAATTGTGGTAGAAATAATTACCTGAAAACCAAACTAACAAGAAACCCCTTAAGAATATTATACCATGCCTTTGGAGCTTTGCTTCAACCCATACAAGGCTTTGTAAAGTTTACAAACATGATTAGGCCTCTGAGAATCTGTATGCCCCTCTGGTTGCTCAATAAAAACAGACTTTTTAAGAGTACCATGCAAGAATGCATAATTGATGTCAATTTGTTGAATACTCCAACCTTTAGTAACTGCCAAACTAAAGACCAACATTAGTGTCATTGGTTTCAAAACTGGACTAAAAGTTTTAAATAAATCTACCCCTGGTGTTGGCTGAAACTAAGAAATTTTTTAATAATATGTTATTGCATCCTCACCTCAGACTCATCTCTTGACCCTGTTCGATTCTTTGGAAAACCGACTTTTACCAATTCTTTTAACTTTAGATTAAGACAAAAACTCATATGAGACGGTCTCATGCATGAGATGGGGTATAACTGAGCACAAATTATTGAGCTCCTAATTACACCCACCCCTTCCAAAATGTTCCAAAGTGGCTTAGCCCACCTGGTCACTGGGCTCCTAATTTAAGTGGGAGACCCAGTTCGATTCCCTTTGAGAACGAATTGGAGTATGGGAGTTATAAGGTGGCTTGGTGAATTTGTAGAGTGTTTGGGTGCTTGGTGTACTAACTCTAACAACTAACTTTGTCCGATTAAAAAAAAATAAAAATAACTGAGCACAAATTACACCCACCCCTTCAAAAGTGTTAAAACGTCAATGCCCAACTTATACTCCCTCTCACCGTGAGACGGTGTCATGCAAGTGTCCTCTTAGATTAATCCCATGCTTGTCCTTATAATATTTTCCACCAAAAACTACATTTTCTACTTCAGACAACGGGGTTCTGTATTTTTGAGAGGCCGAACGACTTTCATCCTGGCTGAATGATGCATGTATGAAATTAGGAGAAGTAGGGCCAAAAGTAATTAGAAAATATACATTAAGAGGGTCTTTTTTCCCTTGTGAAAAATGGATTGGCCTGCGGAGGTTTATCTGTTCTATTGCAATACGCCCTCCATCCCACACTCGTTTGGATGTTTACTGTAAATACAATATTTAATGTATGAGTTTTTTAATAGTATTTAAGGGGATAAAATGATTTTTAGTTGAGGGTTTATTATAAAATAAATGGGAGAATAAAGTGATTTTTTGTATAAAATAATGACATGAGATGTAATTTTTGAAATATTAGGTGGATATAATTGTAAAAATAATGTTGTTTTATTGTCATTTAAGGAAAGGGAAAACAAGTGTGGGATAAAACAAAATGGAAAATGTTCAAACGAGTATGGGACGGAGGGAGTACATTTTTCAAGATTATATTTTTGTAATTTCCATTTACACACGGTTTAGTTGATGTTTACCAAGATATTTTGATGGTCAATTTTCACGCAGAATGTGAGAAGCCCCTTGCGTAGTAAAAAGAAGTTGAATACAAGATGAAAAGATAAAGCTTTCGTCAAATTAAGATGATTTGTAGGTTCATTTTTTCGATGGCAATTATAACCCTCAAGTACTCGACTTAAGAGGAATTAATTAAAAATGGATCGTACCTCCTTTTTCGTAATAATACAATTCAACTCTTAATCTTAATACAACAATTTTGATTCAAATTATTGAGAATTTAAAAATTAATTTCAAGAAATTTCAGCCTGCAAGCTGCAAAATCATATACGACTTCTACTTTAATTGATTAACTCAAACCAAATGGGGGGTGAGTATCACAAAAATAATTACTTTACTTTAATCAGAATCCTACAATTTCAATCATGCATTTGAAAAAATGAAAATAAAAAACTGCAGAATGTTTTATTGAGGGTGAATAATTAGGGTAACATTCTGTGGCACTGCACTGAATGCTTATAAATTTAAACCTCAAGAAACAAAGAAAACAAAATCTTCAAAATGAAAGAGTAAGAAAAGACATGGAAGAGAGGCCTATTCCATGCACTTGCAATCTAATAATGCACACACCCAATAGAAAGGCCATAAATACACCGAAGTCTTCGACTCCCTAAAACGAGCTCCAGGCACATAAGTTTCACCGACCTCGTAACATCAAATCTAAAATGCTCAATCACCATTTTGTTTTTTGTTAGAGAGCAAAGTGCTACGGTTTTCAAGTCTTGAATAGAGCGGTCAAAAGTGCACCAAACTGTATACTACAATCCACGCAAGCTGAACAGTAGGGAAAAATGATGATTACATTATGAAGATCTTTCAGATTAGGCAAAAACTTGTATTCACTGTTCATTTTTAAATGGTATTAGTAGTTTCACTAAGAATATTAGTTGTTTTATTAAAAAGTGGTATTAGTTTTGCACAAGTGTTACTCTTCAAAATCACATACTTAGGCGATGAAATGGAACATGAGGAAAATGTGGAAAATACCAGAAAGAGGGAAACTGAAGCAAAGAGACCCTCTTGAAGAAGGGCTCCGTGACCTCCAAACTCTTCTTCATCAACTTTTAGTACAAGACCATAATATGCGTAGATGATCCCAGTCGATAACACCATAAACCTGAATGTCAAAATCAGCACCATAAATAATTAAATGTGCCAACGAGTTATTGAACTATTTCGTTTCAAAAGTCTTTGTTCTCCCAAGATGGCATAAAATTAACTTTCATTATATGACAAATCACAAGTGACAACTTTGAAAGAGAACTTTGTCTCTTCTCTACATGATATTTATCCAAGATGTAGAAAGTTTTTTTGTTTTTCTTTAAAGTTTGTTGTTTTACTAATTTGTATTTGAAGAAAAAACATCTTTGATCTTTAATTTGTCATAATATTTTATCCAAGTGATAACTTTTGTTACTAGACCTTTCTGGCTTTGAAAATATGATGGTATGAAAATATGATGGTATGAAAATATATTGCTTCATAGAGAATGTCCATCCAATGCTTAAGAGTTGCTGCTGTTATTAAAAGAGAATCAAACTGAAGTAATCTAGTTTATTGCCCTCTGGGAGTAGAAAATATTAACTTTTGACAAGTGCAAAGCGTCCTAAAAAATCTGATAAATTCTCTTTAGATGACATATAAACAAGAATACACATAGACACATATACATCACAGGTATGCCTAGATAAATCACAAACAAGTAAGGACACCCCAATTACACTAACCTAAGTTGTACAGAGTGAGTGCAAAGGTTGGAGCAGTAGTGGAAGTATCTACTAAGATGATCATATGTATGTGAGTGTGTGTGTCACAAGTTATATTTCCATGCTTGTGGGCCATTATAAATAGCCTAGGACTAGCCAAGAAAGAACGATACTCCCTTACGGAATCAAGTAAATTGTAAAAAGTAAGCCACAAAGGCGGCCCAATGTTGTTAAAACTCTCGACTCAACTCTTACAATTCAATGAATTTACTAATTCCTGTTGTTAACTCCTTTACATAATCAAGATATGATATAACTAAGAGTAAACTTGTGAGATTACTCATTCAATTTTGCGATTTTATGGGCAAGGTTAAAGTTTAAAAAAAGTTGATTTTTTTGTTTTATTTTATCCTAACAAAGACACATCGTGGATTTCAAAAGTACAAGCACAAATTAGAATTTCAGATTCTTAGGGGCAAATAGAGACACAAAAACAGAAGATTCATCTGGAATTTACAATTTGTTTTTGTTCCAGCCTCCAAGCTCTAGATACAACTCCAAGCTTCATTCGAAAAGATAATTCATTTTCTCCTCATCTATTTGTTATTTAATCATCTTGAGTTTTCTCTTTTATATTGCTAATTGTAACTAAGAATGCTTTATTAAAATTATTGTACTAAGATGGCAAAATTTCTTACTTTTCAATGTGTTAACAATATATCTTTCATCTATTTTGAATGCTGAATATTAATTTCAAACAGTCTATTAAGCAAATGCATGATCATATCTCTTGCTATTAATTATGGGTACAATGCGATAGCATTCAAGTTTAGGTCTTATAATTATTATAGTTGGGTTCATTAAGGCCTTTTTTAATTTAAGTTCCTTTGTAAACTACTTCTTGGCCTTATTGCTTGGTGGCCTTAGGCTAGGATTTAGGTTGGTTTTGAGAGTCTATTCATATTGGTTTGTTCTTTTTTAGTTAGAGCATTCAAAGAGATCGTTGAGTTAGGAAATGGCAGTTTGCTTGGGCAGAATTCGTCCAGTAGAAATCTTTTTTATAAGATTGCTATTTATGTTGTGTTTTGAAACCCTTGCCTCTATCACAATGTGATTAAAATAAGTTGTTTTCAACTGATTATGCAACTCTACACTGCTCTTGCTATAAACCACGAACAGACAGAAACAAAGAAAACACCATACACCAGACTCAAACAAAGATGAGTTTCCAAAAGAAAAGGCGTTAACTTACACGATAAACCAGATGCCCCCAACCAAAGGAATTGCACCCCATAGTAATCCAAAAATGAGGCCTAATGCTTGTCTAATCCAATGAAGTACATCTCCAAGTTGATCCTGTAACAGATACAGAATGACAGTCATCTCATGTGTACAAGCGTAAATAAAACTTTCCCAAGTGATTGCATTAATTACTAAAAAGGAAACTGAAATTTCAAGTATTCTCATGATAAAACAAGAACGGTAGAGAGGCCAGTGGATGAATACCACTATAACAGCCCTTAAATTTTAGGTTTATGAAAAAATCAAATGTCTCAAACCTTCGGGTTAAGCATGACGAGTTTAGGTTTGAGGGTGATCTAGAAATTCAGTAAATATATGTTCAAGGAAATGCTTGATGCACCAAATTCAAGAAAATAGATGATGATTAGCAAAATGATGTGTCATCAACCAAAGCATAGGTTTGAGTTCAGCTTGTTACTTTAACCTAGTTTAACACGTATAAAGGTTCCCAAACTGAATATACATGCAAGATAGATATAAACACCAGATGCGTAACAACAAACTTGGAATCACAAGTAATAGAAATGTACTCTGTTTTCTTGAAATTAACAAACTGAAACTGTTCCGACTCCTTCCTGAGGTGGATGTAAATAAATCTATCTAGCTACTTATCCTTAAAATTACAATGTAGATTGATAGCTTATTATTATGAAAATCACAGTGTGTATTAGTTTGATTGTTTCCTAAAACATGTCCTACATATAAAGGTACTTTGCTTGTTTTGTTATGCCCAAGCATCACATCAGAGAGACGAACTCATACTCTAAACATAAGCCTCTTGTTTATTTTAATATACTATATAAACTACCTAAATTAAAGTTCCGTGAGAGCTATCTTATATTTTTAATCAGGGGTTAACTTTGATTTGAAAGAATCCAATAAGATGAATATTCACTAACTCAAATAGTTCAGTAGTTCTCTTAGGCCCATCAATGCAGTTTTAATTCAACTAATAAGTCTAATATTCACATGCTATAACGCCAGCAAATAAGCCGATACACTTCATAACTAATCTTAACTTCGGAATTTGCACAACCTTTTTTTGATATCATCCATCAAAAGGATGGATTAACAAATAATAAAGAAATAAAAACAGGATCGCCGATAAATTAAATTTCCTTATTCTGAATCTAGACAAACTGATCTTAAAACTGGGCGAATTAAACACGCCAGTAAGAAATTCCGTTAACTCAAAAGGCAAAATTAAAGTAAATAAATAAATAATTAACTAAAAGAGCTTAAACCTTATCCCACGAAGCATCAGGATCTAACAATTTCGCCAATTTAAAAGGAGAGAAGTGACCATTCTGATGCTGTTGCAGTTGCTGTGAAGCTAACTTCGCCGATTTCCTCTCTCTCATCTGAAATTACCAATCACACGAGTCGTGAATCCCTAACAAAAAGAAACAAAAAAACCCTCGAAACTATCGAGCAATTACTCACAGTTAAGAACTAGAGCTGATTGTTGGAACAATTAGGGTTTTCAGATTGCGAAATGAGAATCAGTAGACCAGTGGAATTGTAAACAATTGCATCCACCAAGAGAGAGAGTGCGCGCGTGCAGCGCACGTGATGTAGCCGGCGTTAAACCTGCTACAGCTGTGCTGGGTATTGTTCAGATTTTGGACTGAATGCCCCTGTGCCCTATGCGACTTTCTTTTCAACAACTTAAATTTATAGGAATACTATTTTTTAAGATTTAATTACAAATTAAATCATAACCTTTTGTTAAATTGCAATTTCATCTAAAATTTTGGATAATTATAATAAATCATCTATAAATATTATTACAGAATAAAATTACGGACAATTCCCTTTATGCTCGAATTTAACATGACCAGTGGATATGAACATCGCTAGATCTAAATAACGTCATTTTGCATAAAAGAAAGTCAATTAAAATTGTCACATAAGTAAAAATGGCACAATTGGGATTATCCGTAAGCCTCATTTGCAATAATGTTTAAAGGTGATAATTTATTTGTAAATATACAAATTTTAAAATTAGATTGCAATTTAGCAAAATGTGGTGATTTAGTTTGTAGTTATGCCTATTCTTTGTTCTTTATTGTGAAAATGTGAAAAATATAGTTCATAATTCTTAATCTATTTTTGCATCTACACAATATTTTGGGAGAAAAATAAGATATCATGAAAATTTGTATGAGATGGTTTTATATATAAGGATTCTGAAGTTACAAATCAACATGTTAACACCTTTATCTTAAAGAATTATGTTAAAAGCGTTATCAGGGCGTCTCAATTACGTATGCCTCATCCACCTTATTTATTGAAAAAAATATATAATCACATAACTCACGTTCTACTCACTCATCAATTTTTTTAAAAAAATATATATATATATATATATATATATATATATTCTAATAAGAAATTACTTGTATCAATAGAATTAATAAATAAAATGACTATTTTGTATTAAGATAATAATAGATAAGATTAACAATTATTAGCTGATTTTTAGTAAATTAGTCAAATATTTTGTTTGTTTCACTTTTTCCACTATTTCAGTATTTAATTAAAATTGATGATACTATTATTTTTTTTGAAAGGTAAATAATTACAACATTTTTCTAACACAATCAATTACAATAGTTCTTTCTACCACCATACACGTGGCAACATCATTTCGTCTCGTTCTAGACCAAAACATCAACCACCACAAGAGGGGGACCACCCGAAATCGCAACTCGGAACCACAACCACACCACAACCGAAACCACCATAAGAGGGGATAATTTTTTCCTCTCCGTTGAAAGGTAAATAATTTCAACATTTTTCTAACACAATCAATTACAATAGTTCTTTCTACCACCATACACGTGGCAACATCATTTCGTCTCGCTCTAGACCAAAACATCAACCACCACAAGAGGGGGACCACCCGAAATCGCAACTCGGAACCACAACCACACCACAACCGAAACCACCATAAGAGGGGATAATTTTTTCCTCTCCGTGTCTCGAACCCAAGACCTCGGGTCTCAAGTGGTGGAGCTCTAACCACTTGAGCTATCCACACTTGAATGATAATGTTGACACATCATATGTCACCTAATACATGATATAATGATACTTGAATAGACATGTTTTAAAAATACGACACATCGTTCAAATGAATCTCAAGACGACACATCATAAAATAAAATAAAAACTCTCTATTAGTATATAAGGAGATTATATGACATATGTCACCTAATACATGATATAATGATACTTGAATAGACATGTTTTAAAAATACGACACATCGTTCAAATGAATCTCAAGACGACACATCATAAAATAAAATAAAAATTCTCTATTAGTATATAAGGAGATTATATGACATATTTCGAGTTTGCAGCTTTTTGGATAGTTATTAAATGATTTTTTTTTATCGGACAAAGTTAGTTGTTAGTAGTTAGTACACAAAGCACTCAAACACTCTACGAATTCACCAAGCCACCTTATAACTCCCATACTCCAATTCGTTTTCAAAGGGAATCGAACCTGGGTCTCCCACTCAATTGAGGAGCCCAGTGGCCAGATGGGCTAAGCCACCTGGTTGGATAGTTATTAAATGATTCATTTGAGTAGAAAATTTTAAAATATTCTAGAAAACATTTCCAATTATTTAATTAAAACAGTATCAACCGTTCATTCGAGATGTAAACTTCTATTTATAGAAATAGAGATTTCATTAGTAAAAAGTATTCAATAAAATTATCATTCATAAGTTTCAGTATATATGTATTAAATTAATCACTAACTTTAATCCTCCAAGTATTGAGAATGAATTTATACATAATTCAAATATATCATTTTTCATAATATATAAATTTTTTATTCAAAATAAACGTTATCATAATATGTTTTAAATTAAAATTTTAAGATAATATAAATATAATTGCACATTATGTATCCAAAATAAATATGAGACTACTCAATCATTTTGATTTTAGAATGTGGTATTCATTTGAGCACAAGGGTGCACGGGAAAAATTGTTTTATTGCAATTTATTAAAATACTTCATTAAGTATGGAATTAATTTTTTTGGCAAATCTTCAAATAAATATTGGATTAAAGGAATATATTAGTAAGGTTGAAATGATTGAATAATTATATATTAATTGATATAAATATATATATATATATATATAATAAAGTAGAGAGAGTATTAAGATTGATAGATAACAATAATTAGAAAGTAGGGTTGTTCTATGGTCAGGGAGTTCGTCCTCCCTGACGTCAGTAATCCAATAGTAGGATTGATGATCAAACGACATTAAATGTATTTCCGACATCAAGGAGGGCGAAAGCCTCCTGACCATAAAAAGTCCCTATAAAGTATTGTGTTTGAAAAGGTAAAATAGTTGTATTATAAGAGATGGGAGTAAAATTTTAGAAATTTTAAAATTGTATACTAAACAAAGACTTTGAAATTTAAAACCTTGCAAGTGGCTTTCACATTATATTTTCTTAATTAGAGTTTTACAAAAGAATTAAGAGCCTCAGAGCAGGAGAAAGAGATTTGGTAGAGAGGTTAGGCTGAGTCGCTGTAGTCAGTTGCTTTGCTCCCGATGCTGGGCTTTGCCGGAGCTGCTTCTCTTTTCTTTGGTTCAATCATCTGCTGAGCAGCAATCAGCGACAGATCCTCCGCATCACCGTCCCAACAAATCTTTTATTTGGTTCAATCTTCTGCTGAGCAGCAATCAGCGTCAGATCCTCCGCATCACCGTCCCAACAAATCAAATGGATTCACTGTCACCATTTCTCCCACATTGAACTAATATCAAAGCCGCTTGCTTTCTGATTACTCGCAAGTAACGTCCCAACAAATAAAATGGATTCACTGTCGTCATTTCTCCCACAAAGAACTAATATCAAAGTCGTTTGCTTTCTGATTACTCGCAAATAAAATAGTTAATCAAGCACTTCACTCATTGTCACTTAAACAAACAAACCCTTAAAAATGAATTAAAAACAGATAATTATAATTTTACCACAAAAACGCACTGCCTTGTACCTTTCCTCTAAGTGCCTTTTACCTTCCCCTCAGAATATCCCATCGACACGCACTTTTCGTTGATCATTATTCAAGGTTTGTCTCTTCTTGTCGTCTTTTCCTATAATCTAACACCCTTTAATATAAGTATATATTTAAAGATTTATAACATATCTATTAGAATCAAGTTTATATGGAAAGATAATAACATATCTTTAGAATCGAATTTTTTCATGATGTTGAATCCAACTCCAACTAATCAAGTATGCTTCAGCTAACCGAAGTAAGCACTTGGGGAAATCCCGTTGACTATATTTGAAGCGCTATGAACCCTATAGACTATCCCATGAAGGGGTGAAGAGCGAGCCTTAATTGGTAAAAAAAAAAAAACCACACGAACAGGCAAACCCGCGGGTATTGGATTGATGGCGCCGCAAAATGTGCAAATGAAACATTGTATGATAAAAAATTTATGGATCTTTCGATCAACTCCGCTAATATTTAACAAAAAGAAATGTGGAAATGAAACATGATGAAAGGATTTATGAATATTTTGATTTTCATATTATCTTGATTTCTATTTTTTAATTTAACTCGTGGTTATCTTCTTGAATCCTGTTTATGCAGATTAAAAAACTATCATTTTAAAAAATATTTTTTTTAAGCATTATTAGCTTTTGTGCATAACAATGATAGTGTTTATGGATATATCTAGTTCATAGGAGTAGGGATAACAATATCACTCCAGCCCGCCCTGAACCCCGTTGTTTGGGTCGCCTATTCCATACGGGCAATGGAATGGGGCAGGTCTGGGTATCACTCTGGACCCGTATGAAAAATCAATATATATGTTACTAGGTTGTAACCCCGCGTATTATGCGGGTTTAAAATAAAATTATATTATAAAATAATACTCCCTCGAATTCTTTTTAAATATCGTTTTAGACTTTTAAAATATTTATTTAATAAATATTGTTTTAACACTTGACATAATGAACATATAAACAACCACATTCCATTGGAAAAAAATAAATAGAATAATACATTTATTATATTATTATATATGCTTGGAAATGAAGATATCTAGTAGAAAATAAGTGATACAACGCACAAAGAGTCCATCAATGATTCAAGAGTAAGTCCCCGGTGAAACTTGTTCATAATATGAAATTTATACCACTACACTTACAAACTAATATCACTACACTTATCAACTGATACCATTACACTTATAAACTGAGATCATAGTATTAAATGCTATAGGTACTAGTTTATGAAAGTAGTAGTATCACTTTATAAATGTAATAGTATGCTTTTCATAATATGAACAAGTTTCACATGAGAGTTTGTGATGATTCAATTATATTTAGCAACTCTTAATTCTCGTTTACACTATGAAATTTAACTTTTAACGTGTTACTTATGATGCAAATGAAGACTATTTGACTATTCACGCGTGTACATTTCAAATTTGATACCATCATAATGCTAGATTATGTGGAATTTCTTTTGTGTATGCACTAATTTTACATATTTTATATATGTTATCTCTTTTGGAGCTGCTTCAATACAAAACTTTGATGAATTGAGAGTTTTCCTAATTAGTGACCAAACTACCCAAATATATACTATTACAATTTTTAATTGTGTTTGACTATCCAACAAATTTTCTAGGGTAAAAAAATATATATCCAATTTATAATATTTGTGATAAAAAGTATACAGTATTACATGATTAATTTTATTTGAGATTAAATATTTATTTAATTTGATTAGTTCAACTTACTTATAATCATGTTTTTATAATTAAATTATAAATAAAAGGTATTATTAAATGTAATGTAGTTTTCCTTGTACAACATCCCTTATCTACTAATTGAGAATCAACCCCATATTTCTAATCACTTTCAAAATACTAAAATTCTATGAAATTTATTATTTATTGTATCTTATATTATTTAATTTTATTATGAATCATTGATTTTATTAGAATTGATCCCCTTCCAACAATTTTTATAGGGTTAAAAAAATATCACTCGATTTATAATTTTTTTTGTGATAAAAAATAATAAAATATCACATCATTAATTTTTTTTAGATTAAATATTTATTTAATTTGATTCATTCAATTTAATTATAATTATATGTGTATTGTTAAACTATAAATAATATGTATCCTTAAATACTAGAAATCGTTGGGACGGTCTCATACATGAGACGACGTACAAACTGGAACAAATCAACATCTTTCTTTGTAATATTAAAACGTCATTGTCCAAATTATATTTTGTCTTATTATGGGGACGAAGATTAGAACAAATCAACACCTTCCTTTTTAAAGTGTTAAAATGTCATTGAAATCGTCTCTTGCAAATTTATTATTAAATATAATATATTTTTAATTGGATACCATGTTGACTCTTAAAAAATCTAATATTATTTTATAGATATAATTTTAGTTTCTTATGCGTTATAACTTAGTGAAGTATATTATAATCTATGCTCCATGACAAATAAAAACAAATGTATTTGTATATAATTTATAATCTATGAATTTTTTTTATTATGTGTTATCTAATATATTTCATAAGCTAGTTGTGGATATTAAGGGGTGTTTGCAAAAAATTATAAGTGACTATTCTATTGGACTTTAAATTTTACAATTTTAAACTCCCATTTATTTTGAGATTTAAATCAAGGATTTTGAAATTCTATTAATCAAATTCTACCTTATCATCTACTACTATTCTACCTTTTATTCTCTCAATACACTTGTATTATTTATTTTTTTATTCTTCTAATACACTCAAAATAATATAATAATATCACATCAATCATCTTTCACCATCCTACCCTATAAAATCTCATAACAAACATACATCTTAACTATTCATCAAGATTTTAAAATCCTAGGATTTCAAAGATTGAGATTTCCTATGCCCACTATCCCGAAATGAACATACCTTTAAAATTGTGTGCATAAGCTCTCAAAAGTTTTATTTCTTTTTTATTAGATTAATAAACTCTCAAAAGTTATAAGCTAAAAGTTAAAAATGGTAGTTTTTGTTAGCTTATGAAAATATTATTAATTTTTTTTACAAACACTATTAATTATCATTTTTTATTATTAATCACTTTTCTTATAATCACTAATTTAATCACTACTTTAAAAGTATGATTTTTTTTGCTACGCATAATGAGCAGAAGGACAATCACATTATCATTCTGGCCATTTTATGCAATGTTGTATTTTATTTATGTCCTATTACATTTTATCATTCATGTAATCACTCGATATTTAAAATTGCTCTCATATGTATCAGTACAGGATTATCAGGGTATTGCCGCCGCACATGCCTTTCGCATCAAAAAATTTATATGAATCGGAGTTAATGGTGATTCTATTTTTTTATATTTATTATTTTTAATAAAAGATTATATGAATATTTTAGTGCCTACTTTAGTTTCTAATAGCGCCACATGGATGCATTCGTGTAACAAAATAACACATTCAGTCTGCAACATTAGACAGCTGTCGAAAAAGCCATTGAGGAATATATTAGCATAATTAATATTTTGTAAAATACAATATTGGAGTTTGCCGCTATAAATACTTGAGGGTATCCCATTTTTTCCACTCACCGAGCAATGACAGTTCTTTGCCCTCAGCGTTTGTTTTAGAGTTTTAAAGTTGTTAAAAATCTGTCTGTCTGCTAACTGCTATGTTCACAGATGTTCGACATATCAATAATCCTCCAAAGGCATTTGGAGATACATGTTCAATTCATAATGATCAGGCATTGAGAAACCGTTTATCCTAAAATGTATTCACCCTTTTTCTGAAAATAATGATAAGAAACACATGGTTGGTATGTTTCTAGCAAAACTCTAATTTGCTTTAATTATGTTATATATATACTCTCCCTATTTATCATTTTGTGGACACTAATGTTTAAGACAACCGACGATGAATGAGGTAGACAGAAGGAGCTAGAGTTTGATGTGTGTTAGAATGTGTGAAGTTTTTATACTGAGGGTGGTAATGCCTTTGGGCTTATTTGGTTTGGACGTTACGTTTAGGCTGCTAACATAGGTGAGATTTACATTTGAGCTTCTATTGCACCTTTTATTTGGGCTTATTTTGTTTGTGTTATGTAATTGTAATGCTCTCTAAATTTAATTTTCTGACATCTTTGTACCTACTTTAATTTCTCTACAAAAAATGAATATCTTAGTAAGAAAGGGCTTATAAGAGTGAATCATTTTTTAAATTAATAACTAATCATACATATTATAAGGAAACAATAATATGATGATAATGTTAATAAAAGTAATTAAATCTAAATATAACTGTTTACAAATCTGAGTTTATATGTGTACGAGTAATTCAATTAGGAATGTGTACGATGTATATATATATATATATATAGTAGCATGCTACAATTATTATTACATAACAATACTTATAAAAGATAATTATAATCGTGAATATTTTTATAAAAAAAATCTACTATGAAATGAGTATTCCCAACAGAGTCTTATTTTCTAATGCCTGAAGTAGTTTTTTTCCAATGATTCTGCAGAATTCATCCATACTGGTCTCATATTCCTAAAATTGAAAAGTCCGACCAATTCAAGGGCAATTGGGCAAATTGCTATCATCCATACATGAGTGAAATAAAAAAAACCGTGTGGAACCAGTTTAATTTATCTGTGTCATTTTTTTATGTTTCAAATATGTCCCACATCCTGGATCAAATATGTGACTTGGATTTAATACGTGAGGCAAAGGGATTATGATGGACCTTTTTGAATAATATTTTAATTTAAACGTAAATGCATCAGCGATATTTGAGAACATTTTTGGAACACAACAGTTTTAAAACTTAGCCTCAACTCACTACCAAGGATATGTTATAACTTATGCTCCCTCCTTCCCATTTCAAAGTTTTTGATCGACACACATTTTAAAAAAAATGGCTTTATTACTTTTTAAGGGGATGGATTGTGTGAAGATTGTAAAATTTTTTGTTATTTTTGGAATGTGAAGATTGAAATGAGACGGTCCAAAATAAAAAGTGTGAAGGTTCGTTTGGTAAGGAGGGGGGAGGATTAATTACAACTACTACCTCTGACAAAAAGAACAATTACGTTATCAATTATTTATTTCCAATCAAGGGTTTAAAGAGATGGAGATGGACTAATCATGGGGGTTATCATCATTTATCGCCAAAATGCGGAGGAATTTGTGAGGCACATTTGTGGGATCTCGAAGGATATGGGAAAGCGAACGGGGTAGTGAAGGAAGAAGATGAATTTGGAGAGAAGATGGAAGGAGATAAAGATTACAGGGAATGCCGTGAACGGAAGTTGGTAGTTGGCGGGGTTGTCCTTTTGATATTTGACGTGCTATTCAATTAGTAGGGATTAAGTTTTTCTTGGTTCTGACAAAAAATGTTTAACACGACGACATAATCCGCCGGTCACCCCAAACACGACGTTGTAGACACAAGATCGTCCCAAAAAAGCACTGATCAGAGTAGATCTATGAGAGGAAGACAAGAGAGTTGGGGTTTTTCTATACAAATAAGAGAGCCCATTTCCTAGGATGAGCAGTTTCGAACTCACCGACGAGCAGTTTCAAACTTCTCCGATTGGGGAGAACAATTCTCCGACAGCGCTTTCCGGCGAGAATTTGAGATGGGTCTTTGCTTGATAATAGAATTTGATTGTATATTTTATAACTTTGTTGCTCTATTCTCTTTACTTCTCTGTTTTTTGCCCCTTAAATCGGAGAAAATTGAGTGTGGAAGGTGGCAAGCCGCCGGAGAAAGAATGCGAGGGGGGAGGTGAAGCAAGAGATAGAGAGAGGGGGATTAGGGTTCTGGGAATAGACAGAGGGTTGGGGGCGTGCACATATGGTTTGGGTTATGTTAAATTGGGCTGAGTTAGTTAAGCTAATTGGGTTGGGTAGGTTAATTAAGTTAAAAAAGTAACGACAGTATGGGTAAATAAGTGTATGTTTCGAGGGTGAGAGTTGTGAGAAAAGTTTTTTTTTTTTGATGTGAAAATTGATATGAGACAAATATAAAAGAAAAGTGTGAAAATTAATATGGGACGGAGGGAATAATATAACACCCTCTTATCGAATTTGAGCTTATAACTTTCAATAACTTATTTAATCTAATAAAAGAAAAATAAAGACTCTTTTAATTATTTTTACACACAATTTTAAGGAATTATATACTACCTCCTTTCCATTCTTTAAGCCCTTTTTGATTGTTTATAATTATTTATTGAAATAGTAAAAAAGTGATAAATTGTTGAGGGTAAAAAAAGTTGTTTATTAGTATTCATGTGATAAAGTGATGGATAGTTGAGAGTAAAAAGACTTGTTTATTAGTATTTTATGTGATAAAGTGATAAAGTGATTTGATAAAGTGTATTTCTACTTTAGGAAATAGTGCTTAAAGATTGAGACTAGGCAGGTTCACTACCAAGGGGGTTATGTTGCAGGATAACGAAGAACCGAACCGTGCCAAAGGCGGTTTCGGTTCGGTTCTCGGCCGGCGATTCGATTCGACATTTTGGTTCGATTAACACATTTTCAAAAAATATTTTTTCTTGTGTTTCTTAGTTTTTTGGATCTAAAATTTGAAGGAATGTATAGATAGATCATGAAATTGGACATTGTTATTGTTAATATGAGGATTTAAATTGAAGATTACATTAATAATTGAACTATTATAAATTAGTAGCCTAATTTATTAAAAAAAATTGAACTATTACAAAATAATAATTTTAACTTAAAATAAGCTAGGTAATCTACTATTACAAATTAATTGAACTATTACAAATTTTCAAATTACAAAGTGAACTATATCGAATTAGTAATTACAATTACAACTTAAAATTTTAAACTTTACAAAATAAATTTCACTTGGGTCTTAAATTTAAGAAATAAACTTAGAAATTCTAAGTTTGAAACTTAAAATTAAGTTGCTCACGTATCCAAATAGGAATCATCATTTCTCGCTCAAACTTACCTCGTTGATTTGGATCGATTCGATTCTTCATGCATCACTTAGGTGGTAGTTTCTTGAAGCTATCTTGATCATCATTATCAACAAATTCTTGACTTCTCTTTTCGGCTCTTACCCAATCATCAAGCAAGCATTGGTTTTCCGTTTTCAGGGTCATATTCGATCTTGTTGCATCAAAGTGTAGCCTCCCAAACTAAAAACGGGGCAAGCGGTTGGCGGGGAAGAAGCATTGACAATATTTGATAGATATTTTTCAAGATGGAACTTTAGTATATTAAAAGTAGCGTTGTCTTCATCTTTAAGCAAATGAAGAGGATAAATAATGATCCGTGAACGGAAGGGTTAGTTGGCGTAGGGTTTTTGTCGTTTTAAAATATTTAATATGCTATTCAATTAGTAGGGATAAAATTTTTTCTTGGACCACTATATGACAAAAATGTTTAACTTTAACGACGACATAATCCTTGGGCCGGTCATCCCACCCGCCATGAAACACGAAATAAATAATTTAATACATATTTAACATCATTATTAATCGTCCCAGGAAAAAGCACTTTGATCATAATAGATCGGGAATATTTGTAAAATATTTTTCCATTTTGCATCAGAGGAAGACAAGAGAGATTTGTAATATTTTTTTCTAGCAACAAATAAGAGAGCCCATTTCCTAGGATGATGGGATAACAACTTTTGTGGAATCACTTTCGAAAAATTCCCCGACGAAGAATCGATATTGAGGATAACGAGATTTGCCCAAAAACGTACGACTTCTTTATAACATAATCCGCCGGTCACCCGAAGAAAATTTTTTGGGATGTTGTATGACTTTCCATTTTTTCAACAATTTTGATCGTCCCATATAAAAGCACGGATCTAATAGGACCAACTTGTTCTTTCAAAGCATCTAAACCAAACATAAAAAAAAGGGTTAGGAACAGCAGTTTGAAAAAAACTCACAGATTGGGGAGAACAAATATTTGTAAGATCTTCGACAGCATATTTTCCTAGCATTATCAAAACCGAAAATATTTTTTTGAGATGGGTCATTTAAAATATTGCAATTTATAATAGAATTTGATTGTCAATATTTTTTAAGCAATCAATCTTTTTTGTTAATCATCAATCTATTCTCTTTAACTATCTTTTGAAAATTTTATGCTTTAAATATACAAACTTTAACATTTAAATCGGGAAAAATAGATTAATCAAAGCCGCCATAAACAAAGCAAATGCGAGGGAAAGGTTGAAGACCAAGGTTAACAAAATCAGAATTATCGGCAAATTGAAAGAGAAGGTGTTGGGGATTTAGCTAACAATTTTCTATATTTCATTTAGACAAATGGGTGGGGGCGTGCACATATGGTTTGGGTTATGTTACGGTTGGCGTAAATCCATGAAGTTGTGGTTTGAACTAATTAGTTATTTTTTTCAAAGCTAATGTTCCATAGGTTCCTTTGACAAAAGAATATATTTTTCACAAAGTTTAATAAACTTTAATAGTACCATCCTCGTTGATCACTTTATTAAAGGGTAAAAAAATATATGTTTCGACTTGGAGTTGGTGAGCATTGGACTCGGTTGGGTGGTTTTTTTTTTAGGGTGTGTAAAATTCATCTTCAAGAGGAAAAATATACCGGGGAAAGTGTGGCCTCAATAAATTAAAATATGAGGTCTTGGGTGGATGTGGGAGCGAAAGGAATAATATAACACCCTTTACCCTTATCTTGAATTTGATGACTTGCCATAATAATAATATGTATGCAAGTATATGTAACTTAATATATGTATGTAAGTGTAAAATGTAAATAAATGTAACTAAGTGTAGTTAATATACTTAATTTTTAGTATACTAGTATTAGTATTTAATAGGAATGTATATAATATATAGTGTAGTATAAATATAATATGTAGTGTATTTAGTTACTATTTATGATATATAGTTTATAAATATAATTTATGTAAAAATAGTAAATAATAAACTTTGAGAATTGATAAAATGAGACTTTTGAGAGAGAGATGAAAAAGTTGAATTTTATTGAGTTATTTTATAGATGAAAATGAAAAAAAAAAAAAAAAAAAGTGATGGATAGTTGAACCGGCGGTTTAGAAAGTTCCTTTGTTTATTAATATTTTATGTGCCGTTGGAAAATGATAATTTTCAAATTTTTATAAAAGTGTATTTTTACGTTTTTAGGAACGGAATAGTCTGGGAAGGTTCGGTTCGGAACCGAACATGAAGGAACTGTGGAACGGCGGTTCAAAAACCGGCGGTTCCGGTTTTTTTTGAGCATGCCTAATTGAGACAAAAGAAATAGCAAAAAGAGCTTAAAGAATGAGACGGATGACACTTATAATTTTTTTAAAACACCCCGTACTTATGTCAAAGTTGCTCCTTTATTCATTCCGTCACATGAACACTTTACTGATTGTCAAATTCAGTACTAAATACTAAGATCATTTAAAAAATAATTATTCAATAAATTTCAAAATTATACACCTACAACCACATGAATGTCAAATGTTTTCTTTTGATTCAAAGTCGCTCCTTTATTCATTCCGTCACATGGACACTTTACTGATTGTCAAATTCAGTACTAAATATTAAGATCATTTAAAAAATAATTATGCAATAAATTTCAAAATTATAGACCTACAACCACATGAATGCCAAATGTTTTCTTTTTAGTCAAAGTAGCTTAGCTCAAGTGGTTAGAACACCATTACTTAAATTAATAGGTCCTGGGTTCAAGATATGCTACTCCCTTTATTGAGATTTAATGGGAATTTTCCATCTTTTATGGGGTAATAAATAGTGAAAAACACTTAAAATTTAAAGAAGTTGAGTATTGAAACTAAAAAAAAAAGCATTTCTCATCTATAAAATAGAGAGTGCAAACACCACCTAGTCCCTATATATGGGTCCATGTTAAAAAATTTTGTAAGTGAGCAAGCGTTGACCTCCCTGTCCTCGTGCTTGGATTGGAGAATGTGTTGTTGTGGTTCCGACCGATAAGATGAAAAAAAGATGTGACATGTGGTAGAATGAACACATTATAATAAATTATATATTTGTTTGTCAAAAAATATATTTTCTTTTTATGTTATTAAAATTTACTTTTATATTTTTATATTTGTACATAATATTTAATACAATATCAAAAAAATAAATATCATCTCCGTGCATCACACGGGTATTATACTAGTACATGTAAGAATGAGCCTTTTAAAAATACATACCTGAATTGCAAGTGTACATAAGAATGAGCCTTTTAAAAAACATAGTCCTGAGTTGCAACTTGCAAGTGTATATAAAACTCCGCTTTTAATTTACTAGTTATTTACCACGTGCTTTGCACGTTACATATAAATAGTTAGTAAAATATAGTGGTGGAAAAAAAATCAGGATTTTAGAAAAATAGGACTTCAATGCTCAAATTTTCCACGAAAATAATATGCTCATTTTAGTGCACTTACAAGTGTTTAAAAATAACATATCTAGTCTCAGTGCTTCAAGTAAAATACACTGTACACTGACTAAACTATAAAAAAGATCGTCATATGGCTTTTCGAGCAAAGAAACTATTTTAAATAGGACTGAAAAACTGAGCTCCCATGAGGGGGCCCCTTTATGCAGATCAGATCTTTATTTTTCATGTTGTAAATGGCACGTAAAACTGCATATAGTTGGATTAATTTCCCAGGTGAACCTATACACCAAAATTCAATGAATTTTGTTAAGGAACATATTATGAAATCATTCTTAGAGGTCAAATGAAACAAGTATGGAAAAGGTAAAAACCTTGTACTGAAATTAGTCCTAGAGGATTTGGAAATAGAATAGCATATAAGTAAAAATATTGAGAATGATACAAACCCAAATGTTATGATTCTTTCGTACTCATTTATGTCTGAAGAGTCAAAGCAGAATATGCAAGTCACAAAATCATGAAGATGACTAATACTCATAGGCATTTCTTGTATTACGGATTAGAAACATTTCTTGCTACCTTTCCATCAAAGCACTGAGATTACAATTACATGAAAAATCAAACAATATTCAAACATCTATACAAACCCCTGTTCTTGTTATGATTCTCACGTCACAACTAATCACCAAAATAAAATAATCATTTATCTATAAAATACAATGACATGAACCAGCAACTCCAAAAATACTTATGTTAATAAACTAAAGAAAAATGTCATTGTTCCAATCTAATATCTACCATTCTCCTACCTCTGCTTTATACAACACCTTTTTTAGTGTAATCTAGTCCTCCGTCCACATGCAAATTGTTTTTGCACACCATGTCACCATCGTTAATTCCTTCGGTTCTCTGTCCTTAAATGCCTTTATCTGAAATAAATGATCACCATAGGACAAATAGAACAATTTTCTTTGTAATTATGCATCAACGATAGGTTTTATGTGATCATCCTGTTCTACTTTAGATATATTAGCATTCTTTCTATTTTTCATTTTCTCTTTTGGTGTTAATTTTTGTTTCTCATTTGGTATCTTATGTTTGCAGATTTATTTTGTATTCAGATCTCCTCTCCTAGGGGGTGTAGAAGCCGTGAAGGTCTCTGAGTTTCTTATGCAATTAAAGCCATTTTAACCAATATTGAGAACTAAAGTCCTTACAGTTGGAGATATCTCCATGGGATCCAAAAGAACAACGTAAAATCTCCAGCTAATGATCCTCAAGTGTGAGACTAATAAGTTGGGGGAAACCAAAAAGAAGAAAAGAAAAAAAGGACATGATTATGTATCACTCCATGCTACATTCAATATCCAGAGGAAAATGGAGCAAGGTCTGCTGCATTTTTCCATCAGGAAACTACATAAAGAATGTAAACCCTCAAATACAGAAGGGCCCGAATCACATAAACCAACAATTGACAGAATATCCACTTCCATGCTACTTCAGTTCCTCGTTTATTCAGCAGAAACCATCACAAAAGACCAACATCCAAAATAAAAGGAAAACCCCTACATCTTCCAAGAAATTAGCATTAAACAATTGACATTCAAAAGAGTTCAAACATAACCTCAATATATTAACATTTCTCACACTGCTAATAGAAAACAATAAAAAGAAAAAAGTGTACTTAATCAAAAAGTCAAACCTTAATCAGAAAACTGCATAAACGAATTAACTTTGGAACCCCCAGCAACACCACCATTAGTATCTTCAATTAAACTGCATATGCTAAGAACGCTAGAAGGAAAATGTAGGGGAAGGTTGTATGTATTAAAATTAAATATCTAAAGTGTGTTTTCATCTTAACCGAATTGAATAGTATAAGCTCAAGTTAGAATGTCCTGACCTTAAGAAATATGGCATGCTCGATTCTTCCATCTTCTGTAAATAAAATGGACAACAAAAATTTGTTATTAAATTACCACACAAGATGCTAATTAATTGTCATAGTAACCTGTTGAAGTGTATTTGTTGGTCCTGGAGATATTTTCTGGATCAAATCCCCTTTTTGTTTGACAAGTGATCTGCTTGCAATGAGTACAACCTGAAACAATAAACCTAGGCCAAAGGATATTTGTAGGTAAATGTCTAACAATCACACAACTGCAAACAATCAACATTTACTAAGCATATTTTATAGTCATCCATCATCCAAAAGAAAACCTTTTTTCATTTAAAATTCCCCATTCTTTAGACCCCTTGTCATGACAAGTAGATAAATCAGAATTTATTAAAATATAATGGGTCAGAGTGGGAGCAAAAACAAACCAAAATTAAATTATTGAAGTCAATAGCAATGCTTAGAAATCTCTCTGGCGCAATTGTAACATCCCTGCAAGTAATTTCAAAGAATTAATATTCTCAAATATACCATACTTGAGGATCTACTTAACAAATATTCACACATGGAAACCTGAAAGTCTCGCAGTTCCTGCATGAAATATGATGTATGTGATGCAAATAAGTTCTTTATGGAAAAAAGATAAGACATATAGAGGTTCGATTTTGTTACAGGTAAATACTGCTAAAGCTTATTCTTATCAAACTTCAATATACATATAAGCATCTCAAACATGGTTGTTCATACCCAACTGCTTTTGTAAACGTCTTAACTGTTACGTACCATAAGATTATGCAACTACATTCTATAACAATGAGTCCTCAAAATTCAAAGGATTAAAGTTTAAAAAAGAAATGTAAAAAGGCCTCAACCCCTGAAGCTTACACCTGTTTCAACCTGAATTGGTATATTATTCACTTTTTATTTACTTTTCCACTTCCTTATAGCAAGCCGCATGTTTTCGTATATACTGCTAATGAATTTATACTTTGTCCCACACAAAAAGAAATCCTCACTTCTTCGCAATGTCATATATTTCATTCTGTACATAATTGAACAATCAACATGTTGTTTTTAAATGAACATAATACGTAAAGCCAAAAATTGAATAGAAAATAGGCTACTCAAGTCAGGAACAATCACTAACAGTAATTTTAAAGCACATGACAAACAAAATAAAGACCAAAGAATAGGTCTTTTAATTGCCGTGAGTGAGACAGCTGGAATTCCAAGCCTCTGCATGATAATTGACACTTGCTGGAAGCATCTGCTTGTCATCCCAAAGTTAAAAATTATAATACATCAACATTGATATGAAAATAATATATAATTAAGATGACAAAGCTTACTGCTTCTCTAATTTGACAAGAAATATTACCATAATCCACAAACATGTTATGCAAATTAGTAATGTTTCTTCCAGTAGCAGCAAGAAATAAGCAATGTCATCCACATAGAACATATAAGGAGGATAGAGCAAAAAACAGATTTCATCATAATTGTAATGCAAGCATATCAATTAGGCAATCCATAAAATAAAATACATTAGATTTTTTTTTTATCGGTAAAAAAATACATTAGTTATTATTCTTCTTGTTGGATATACTTTCAAATATTCTTAATGAAAAAACAAAAATTCTCTGGAGTATAAAATCAAACACCTTGAGGGCGCAACTAATTCATTATACCTTGGATGTATTTCCCTGAGACGTCAATGTGCGCCAAAATTCTAAGCCAACTGGAAAAAAAAAAATTCTTTAACTATCATCTAGCAATTTTATGAACGAAGCAAAATCCAATCACACAACTAATTAAATTTGAACAAAGAAAATGAAATCAAAGAAAAACATCATATCTTTTGGAAATCAAAAAAGGCTTACCTTTTGAGCACATCAGTGGCGCCCTTGACGTTGAGACAATCGGCCAGCGACGCCACATGCCCTGGAGGCGCGGTGGCCCTGCAATTTGCCCCACCCCATCCTTTTCTTCGCGATCAATTCGGATCGGACGCCCCTGCCTATTCCGCTGCCACCGAGTCTGAATGGCTGCCCCGTCAACCTCCTTTCGCCACCGCTTCAGCTTCAGATCCGCCACCATCGAGTCCCACGAATGTAGCCCATTTGTGGGTGTTCGTGCGATTGTGAATTAGTAGATTTTTTACCTGATAAGCGAGATCAAAATCAAAATCAATTGCTGCAAAGATGGAGTCTGTAATGATAAGCGAGATTTTTTACCTGATAAGCGCAAACCCTTGTGTACATGCTGTATCACCGTCGTACAGCCGCCGTTGCGCCTTCCCCGCCGCAGCCGCGCATTCTCCTCCCTCAAGCGCCTTACCCTCCCTGAAGCCGGGCACGGGCCTGCCCCCTCTGAAGCCGTCAATCCAATGGGATCGTCGCTGCTGCGCCATACCATCCGTCGATCGAATTTTGTCGCGGCCTTTGATTGAGTTGTATGTGTGTATCATTTGAGTCCGTTTGTATGAAACCTTTGCAGGGATTTTGTTTGCAATATTATTTTGCTTGTGTAAATATTTTAGAGGGGTTAATTGAAAAGTTGGATAAATTATTATATAGTGCATAAAATTTTTTAGAGGAATTAATTGAAAGGTTTGATGGATTCTTTTGTACTGTATAAAATAATAGAGGGATAAATTTGTTTAAAAATATTTCCCAAAAATTTGTTTTTTTTTAAATAGTATAGATATAGATATAAATATAGATATAGATTTAAATATAGATTTTAAATAGTATAGATATAAATATAGATATAGATTGATGCATCTCAATTCACTTATCTTGAATTGTTTTGTATTACTTGCAATATAATTTGCTAAATGTGTCCACTCCAATGCATAGAAAAAATAAAGTGCGTTGGGTGGGTGCAATTTGCAAGTGATTTGAGCTGAATTTAGTATTGATTTGTACAATAAAAAAAAATGATTTGTGGTTTTAGAATGTACACGATCGAGAAGCTTTATTTTTGTAAATGAAGTGTATGAGGTGCAATATATACACGTACACTATTTCTCAATTTCTAAAAAAGTTCCATTCCGATGTATCGACCCAACCCGACCCGACCCGCACATTTATATCCTGTCTTGTTTATCGAGTCTGGCAGCCCACTATATTTCTAAATTTCTAAAACTGGAAACTCATTTCTCAATTTCTTTGAATCATTCATATGGCTGAAGAATAAATAGAAACCCTAAATCTCCAATTTTCTGTTATAAAAAAAAAGGATCCAATCTCCGTTAACTGTTAGAGTACGTTTTTTCACCCGTAAAGTTTTTAGAAATTCAAGAAACACATCGAAGAATACCAGACGCTGATTGTTGGGGAAGGATGATATTTTCAAAAGTCGGAGCCTCGGTAACTCGTTCCTCGCGCTACAGGGTAAGCCTCTCTATGTGGATATTTGTTTTGGATTTTTGTACTGTTTCTGTAATTTCGTTTTGTGAACATTTTCTTTTCGGATTTTGCAGAATGTGATTAATGGGGCTAGTAAGGGGAGACATTTTTGGAATAAAGGTAATTTGGGAGCTCCGACTGTAGATGGATTAAACGGATATGCTAATCAGTTTGATGGAAAACTAGAGTTTCTCAGGGGTTATGTGGCGGCTGCTGGAGGCAGTAAACGATCAATTTCTTGGACTTCTTTATCCGATTTTAAATACTTCTCTGCAAATCCAAGAAATACTAGATTTTTCTCAAGTGAACCGCCGGAAAAGAAGGGTAAGTGACCGCGCTTCCTCGTTCTTTAACGTCATATTGGTTATTGAGAGATGATTTAATATGTGATCTTTCCATGTTTGCAGATTATACAAAATTTTACCCGAAATGCAAGAAGGAGGTTCCCAAAAAGGATGAACATGAACATAAATCAGAGTCCAAAGGTGTGTTATTATGTCTTAATATTTAGCAAGTTATTTGTATAGAAGACAATTTAGTAGATTCAGTTTACTAGGAAAACCCCAAGTTCTAGAATTATGGTATTACTGCCATCAGTAACTGCATCATATCAGTCATTTTGCCAGCCATCTATTTTACTAGTGAATCATATGTATCATTGCTTCCAGTATTGCTCTTATTAGTAGATTTTTGTGCATCATATAAATTTTTCTCTTATTTTTTAAAATAATAAGCAGCACAATGTGATCGCAGCACTGAGGCCTGTGCTTACTTTTAATGTAGCGGGGAAGGTTATAGGATAAGATTAAAATGGTTTGTACTTGGTCATAAGTAGAGCGAATGTTTCTTGGGTTTCATTTGTTAATGTACAGTTTATCATGAGGGCATCAATGAGTTGGAGTTTAATATGCTACACAATGTCTTTTTGTTGATGTTATGACCACATAATGCAATGCAAATTGTTTCAGGTGCTTAGATTAGAATTTCGTCCTTGCATAAATTTCTGGTCAGGCTAAAGATTATTATAAGGTCGTACAGAGGCTTCTAACGAAATTTCTGATTTGACTTATTGTCTCTCAGAGGAAGGAAGCAAAAATACTGATGATGATGGGCCGGCTTTTCACTTGAATATTAACTTTCAAAATCTTGTTGCTGCTTTCCTGGCGATTGGGTTGCTCCTGTCAGCCTCACCTAATCCACGTGAAGAGAAACAGGTCAATAATCTGTTTGTTTACTAGTTTAAGTATTGAGTTTTAATCATACCTAATTAATACTCGTACTTAAAAGTTAAAAATATTTGTTGCTCTAAAGTGCAGGGTCATTATCTAACTATTAATTGTTGTAAACATATAGTGGAGTTTTGAATCCTTGTGAAACAATTTATGATTTCTCATGAATGCATGCTTGTGTTATCATATGCCTTTGACTTCTTTTCTGTTAATGCAGATACTTGAAAGAAATTCAAGTTCTCTCTATTTACATCGAGCCTTGCATTATGTTTTTGTCTGTTTTATTATTCAAGTGTGATAGTGTCAGTACATTATGAATCTCAAAAATTGACTGATTGCTGATATAAAAATATGTGAACATTTTCTGCCGTGTTAGTAGAACAGGACCCCAATTGCCCTCCGAACATTGTTAAGACTGCTTTTCTTATTAGCTTACTCTCTTCAGCGCATTCCTTTTCAATAATTTTCTGCATCTTAGGTTGAGATAAGGGAACTCTGATATTTTGAATGATAATGTACCCATTGACATCAGTTTCTCTTGTTAGACTAATATTATTTAGTGTTCTCCATCTCCTAAACCTTACTCTGCCATTTAGCTAAAATCCAGTATTATCAGTTTTATATGGGTTGACGATTGTAACCCGTAAGACCTTCTTCCCCCCTCCATTATTGGTGGAGTGAGGGGTGGGTAAGGTGGCTTCTGTTCTTTTTCAGTAAATATTATTGTTTGTACAAATATAAATGTCATGTTTACTTTTTGCAAGCCAAGTGTTTTTTTTTATTTAATGCTTTAAAGAGCCTAAGTTTCAACTAATTTGGGAGATTAGAAGACTCTAAATGATGTATTTTGTGCAACCTGCTGAGGGTTTTACTTTTAAAACATACCTAGGCAAGTTATACCATCAGCTGGACTCATTAGTTTCTGAATTAAGTCATTAACCAACACTTCCAGCAATTTAACTTTGTGAAAATAAGTAAAGTATTCAAACCTAACAGAGAGAAATAAGGAAGATTACTGATCAAATAAAAAATGGAAGATTTATCCAGCACAATTATATTAATACACATATATGTTGGGATCAACTTTCTTGGTGTTGTGGACCCATAACATCCTGAGCTTTTAAGAAGTGAGTATTTGGTAGAATCACATGTAAAATGCTAGATAATGCATAATTTAGTTGACAATGATGATTCATGAAGTTAACAAAAAGTGCCTATATTTTATATATTGAAGTTCCTTGGGATATATTGAATTTCCTTCACAAAGTTGTCTATTTGTCTGACATATCTACTAATATATTATGCAGCTGAAGGCCATTTAGGATATTAACTATTTATCTGTATTACTCTTATGCTTTAGGTAGTTGTCAGTGGCTGATGAGAACTTGCCTAATTTGTCTAGTGAAGATAATTATGGAAAAAGTATATCCAAGGAAGAAAATAAAGGAGGGGATCAAGTAGATTTGGGATTTGTAGATATGATTTAGGATTTCAGATTTATTTGATACCATAGATTGTACATCAAATTATGAATGAATGAGAATAAACTTTGAGTGAATTTACCAGCGTAGTTTAGCTGACAACTAGAATAGCTTGAGAATTGATTCTTGAGTTACTTTGATAATTCAAGTTTATTCCTAATTTCTTTGGTTGTTAGGTTACCTCGTGAGAGGTTACATAAGTTTCATACAAATTGCTGTTCTTACGGTTACTGGTTGTATTACGATATAATCTTCTGCTATTTTTAGAGTGCTGCAGTAGGATTTTTGCCATTATCATTTGACAACTGTCATTTATTGGACAATTATGTTGCAGATTAGTTTTCAAGAGTTCAAAAACAAGCTTCTTGAACCAGGCTTAGTAGACCATATAGTCATTACCAATAAATCTGTTGCTAAAGTATATGTAAGAAGCTCACCAAAGAGTTTAAGTGGACCCCGTGATACATCAGAAGCGCCTGAATTTGAAACACCAGTTGGCGGCATTCAAACAAAAGCAGGAGCAAGTCAATACAAATACTACTTTAACATTGGAAGTGTTGAAACATTTGAGGAAAAGTTGGAAGACGCCCAAGAAGCACTGGGCATAGATCCACACGATTATGTGCCTGTTACATACGTTTCTGAAGTGGCCTGGCTCACTGAGTTGATTAGACTTGCCCCTACTCTTTTGTTATTGGGATCCCTTTTCTTCATGGGTCGGAAAATGCAATCTGGATTTGGAGTAGGAGGTACTGGTGGAAAGGGAGGACGGGGGATATTTAATATTGGAAAAGCTCACTTCAAGAAGATGGACAAGAATACAAAAAATAAGGTTTGTTCTTATGTTCCCTTTTAATAATAATAGGGCTCAATTGCAGATAAAATCACCACCTATTTACAAATTTGAATCTAATATAAACTTTTGAATCTTGGTAAACAAAACCTCAAATTTTTTTTTTTTGAATTATAACAAATGGGAAGATTTGATCTTGCTTGGAAATGACGTGTCACCTACCAGGCAGGCAACGTATAACTAATCGTATTTCCAGGCAGGAGCGAGTCCACCTGTTGGTTCGAATTGCAAACAAATTAAATTAAATTGACGTTTTGTTACCAATATTCAAAAGTTAAGATTAGATTGCAATTTGCGGCAAGGTTGTGATTTTATATGCAATCAAGCCTAAACATAGTAATAAGATCATTGCCTGCTTGTTTTCCAAATGCCGACATGATTTCATAGTGGACTCGACCCAGTTTCTGATATTAAGAATCATAACTTTTTTTTCTTCCTCTGCGATTCCATCTTCAGGTTTACTTCAAAGATGTAGCTGGTTGTGACGAAGCAAAACAGGAGATCATGGAGTTTGTTCACTTCCTAAAGCAACCAAAGAAGTATGAGGAGCTTGGTGCCAAAATTCCTAAAGGAGCTCTATTGGTTGGACCTCCTGGAACAGGTAAAACTCTCCTGGCAAAAGCAACTGCTGGTGAATCTGGTGTGCCTTTTCTGTCCATATCTGGTTCCGATTTCATGGAAATGTTTGTCGGAGTGGGGCCCTCAAGGGTTAGAAGCCTTTTTCAAGAGGCAAGGAACTGTGCACCTAGTATCATATTCATCGATGAGATTGATGCAATTGGTCGAGCAAGGGGGCGTGGGGGGTTATCTGGTTCCAACGATGAGCGTGAAAGCACTCTTAACCAGTTGCTTGTGGAAATGGATGGATTTGGAACTACTGCTGGAGTGGTGGTTCTTGCCGGCACTAATAGGCCCGATATTTTAGACAAAGCTTTGCTAAGACCTGGTCGGTTTGATCGCCAAATTAGCATCGATAAACCTGATATCAAAGGGCGTGAGCAAATATTTAGGATCTATTTGAAGAAGATTAAACTTGACCAAGAACCGGCTTTTTACTCTCAGAGACTGGCGGCCCTCACTCCTGGATTCGCAGGGGCGGATATCGCTAACGTTTGCAATGAAGCTGCTTTAATTGCTGCTAGGTCTGAGGAAGAAAAGGTTAAAATGGAACATTTTGATTCAGCTATAGACAGGATAATCGGGGGTCTTGAGAAGAGAAATAAGGTATGTAAATGGGCAAGCTCTTGTATACACCTGTTGCACAGTGAAACTGGTGTGTATTTTTCAATGGTATTAGTTGTTTTCACTGAACAGTATCAACCGTTTTCATTGAACAGAATTAACTTTTTTCACTGAACAGTATTAGTTGTTTTCACTGACCTGTATTAGTTGTAAATGTAAATGGATTGTTTTGTGCACTTCTATTGTGGATGAAAATATTTCAATTCAACTTAACTTGTTTTTTTTTTTTTCTATTTTCCCTTCCTAAACAGGTTATAAGTAAACTTGAACGCCGTACTGTAGCTTACCATGAATCAGGTCATGCGGTAGCTGGGTGGTTTCTAGAGCATGCAGAACCTTTGTTGAAGGTCACTATTGTTCCTCGTGGGACTGCTGCACTTGGTTTTGCACAGTACATTCCTAATGAGAACCTTTTGTTGACAAAAGAGCAGCTTCTGGATATGACTTGCATGACTCTTGGTGGACGCGCGGCTGAACAGGTAGCCACTTATTTTTATGGTATCATCTTATTTGTTTATTTTTTTTTGATATGCGCTTTGTGTTGGGAACTGTCATTCTCCTCTTGTTTATTTCTCTGTCTCAATTTAATTTTAGACCTATGGCGCGTTTGCTTTGGGGGATGAGATAGTTAGTGATGTCTTATACCTCTTCATCTCATGTTTGGTACTGTTTTGAGCAATTCTGTTGACCCGTTATTAAGTCCAACCTGGTTTCTATAATACCTTTTTAAGGGAATCATCAATCCCATTGTCTCCATGATAGTATTTAATACCTCTTGCAGGGAACAGCCTAGTTTCTACTTTTTTTTACTCAATTTACTAGAATGCCCCTATTTTATACTTTTTTAAAATTTAAATGATGGACCAAATTGACATTTGCTATCTTATCACATCTGATAATGCACAACACCAAACACTAGATATCAAATACCTCCAGATTGCACTTGTCGCTTATCTATTGTAGCAAAACAATTGAATAATGCTACGACATGTTAAATTATCATTTTGAGTTTTTTGTTTATATTTTCAAGCACATAAACTCACTTTCTATTGGAGAAACCGCTCATACCAAGTATTTAAAGGTGCGACTCTGTGTGTTGCATTAGGTGTTGTTGGGCAAAATATCAACTGGAGCTCAGAATGATTTGGAGAAAGTAACCAAAATGACATATGCACAAGTTGCAGTCTACGGTTTTAGCGATAAAGTGGGTCTTCTCTCTTTCCCTCAGCGGGAAGATGGATTCGAGATGATCAAACCCTACAGCAGCAAGACAGCTAATATTATCGACACTGAAGTCCGTGAATGGGTTGGAAAGGCCTACGAGAAAACGGTGAAGTTGATAGAGGAACGCAAGGAGCAAGTAGCTCAGATTGCTGAGTTGTTGCTGGAAAAGGAAACTCTTCACCAAGATGATTTGGTCAAAGTGTTGGGTGAGAGGCCTTTCAAGTACGCTGAAAGGACCAACTATGATAGGTATAAACACGGGTTTCAAGATGAAGATAAGAAGGAAGGGGAAACTGTGAAGGATAGTACAGCTGAAGATGATGGATCTACCCCTCTTGGACCCGAGGTTGTCGTCCCTACGTAGCACTACTTGGTGTTTAATGTTTTTATTGATTAATTTTGAAATTTATTGATGTAGTAGTAATGTTGTTGGGAAGTGTCATTTGCAGATGACTGATGTATATTGGGTTTTAGTTGAATCTGGATATGACTTGTGGGTGATTGGTGTATACTTGATAAAATTGTAAGCTTCCACTCAAGTGAGTGTTTGTTTTGCAAAATTGTCATATCCTTGAGGAAAAATAAGATTACCCTTTTCATATTTTTCATAAATCTGGGACCAGAGTACACTTTTACTTTATTTCACCTGCTCTTGGTTCTTGTCACTAGTAGCAAGATAATTCATAGTGATAAAATGCAATAAACTTCATTAAAAAGTGCAAATATTTCGATATTAAGAATGGCTAATAAATACATGAAATACCCAATATAGATGGTAAGCTTACAATTAGGCATGGGTGTGTTCACTATGTTGTAATCTTCATTAACCACTTCTTGATAATTGTATATCTTTCAAGGAACAAATAAGATTAAAGACTGCATGCTTCCTACATATTAAATTTACTAAACATTTAATGCTAAAAAGATATGTAGCATTGTGCGAAAGCTAATCATTCACAAAAGTGAATTTACATAAACTTGCCTCTTAACAAAAAAAAAAAAAAAATCCACATTGAGATTACACACATCCCAGGCTTGTCTCTGTTCTATCTATCACATTCACAGACAATATTGATAACAACCATAAAAAGATAGGAACACTTCGGTTCAATAAAAGCATCAGTAGGTGTAACTTAAAAAGTAGAAATAAATATTAAGAGTCATGTAATTTATGAAGTTTATATAAATAAATAATGAAACGGATAGGTTGGTTTTTGAAATTGCAATTCTTGGGCCATGTTTATCGGTATTTTAACGATTAGGATTAGGATTTTGGTGATTAGGTTATTGGTCATGACCAATTGCTTCAAAAGATTTTCCATCCCATTCAATCAACTATATGATGCATGACACCATACGATTGATCGAGTGTATTTTGGATTTTCTATCTCATTCAATCAACTATATGATAATATGACACCATACGATTGACCCATTGTATTTTGTTTAGATAATTGCAGATTTCGATTTATCCACTTTAAAAAAAAATTAAAATTCATAAAATAAAATTCTCTATAAATAGAGACCAATATTGATGTATTTTGGATCAAAATCTCAATCACTACCTTTTTCTCCTCTAACTTGTGACAAATCTCCTAATATTTACCAGTTTCTATATGAATCCAAATCATCCATTATTCTCACTACTCCCAAAACCATTCAAAATTATCAAAATTTTGAATCTTTTTTTAATACTGATGATTCTCATTTTTTCAGTATTATCAAAATTCTCAATTTTATCCGTATTTGAACCAAGTTCCTATCTCTGAACAAGTTCAAATATAGAAAAATATCCCTCGCGATTTTTTTGGAAAAAAGAAAAGAAGGTGTTAAAAAACAGGATGGTCCGTTAGTAAAGATGTTGTATTAATGTTGTGTTGGTATTTAATCAGTGAAGATAACACTGTTGGCAACAATAAAAAAAAGTTCAAAAGTGTGGAAAAGAGTAAATGCTATGTACGAAGAAGCTCGGAAAGAAAATCCGGAGGAGATAAATGAAAAAAAATATAGAGATGATGAGAAGTCATTGTAGACGAATTAAGGAAGCACATAGACGATATAGAAGCGAAATGAGCCAAGGAGATATTCAGAAAGAAGCTCATGAAATTTACTGTCTTTCCTCTAAACACAAGTTAACCAACTTGGTTGTGTTTAATAATGTTCTGAGTAAACATCCCAAGTGACAAATAAAATTTCGATCGTGTTCCATCACGTCCCCATGCTGAAGATGAAGAGGATATTGAAGAAAGTGGTGGTAGCTCAAAGAGATCAAGGACCAGTAAAGAAGGATATTATTCCAACACCACTAATCCAAAAACTCCAAGCGACAATTCAACTATTCCACGTCCTATAGATAAAGATAATGAGAAAAAATAAATTCGTGCAATGAGAATCACTAGAGAATCTGAAGTTGAAGCGGTTAAAAAGGAATCAACATACAAAGAGAAAGAGAACAAAGGAAGTGAGGGAAGAAGAAAATGGAGCTGCAACTTTTTCTTTTATCCCAATTGATGGTGAAAGATCACTTATCACCAGTAGATGAAGACATGAAACTTAATGTCATTTATCTTCATGTACTTTTACTTTGTGCATTTTTTTGTTTTTGTCTTGTAAGCTTTTTTAATTTGAGTGATTTTATTTAATTTCATGTAATCTAGTTATTTTAATTATGAAATCAATTCGCTGTAATTCTTATATTAGTAATCTCAACCACATGACAAGTTACATCACTCCATTATTAAATGTACATTTTCTTATAGATCACATGACAGGTTGCATTCATCCACATCTGATGTAGAATGAGTCATCGCCTCGTCATACTTTCATATATATTATAATTTTTCTTATTTATTGTCTTCCTATTTAATATATTAGTTCTAGAATATTCTTAAAATATGCTTTTCTTGGTCATTAAGTCAGACATTTAATACGGTTGCCCTAATTTTCTCTATAAAAAGGGTCCTCCTATTTCATTGTAAGAACGTTGACTTTCAGGAGATTTCCTGTGTTTATCGAGACGTTGTCTCACCCCTTGTAGAGTGTATATCGCCCTACATCAACATCCCAAGTGAGAATCAAACCACATGCCAAGTTGTATATCTTCCATTATTGAAGGTACATTTCTTTACTGTTTAGCTTCCTATAACTCATACTTGTAATAAAAATTAATTATAGTTATAATTGTTAAATTATAAAAGAAGTAATCTATTAAAGATTAGTTGTGGTTGTGGGTGGTTGTGGGTGGTTGTAGATAAAATATGAGATTGTGTTGCAGAGTAAAATGTGTATGTGGAGGAGGAAGAAATGAATTGTTTATTGAGTGAGTCTCATATGCATCCAAGTACACTATGAATTAATTTTAGAATCATGCAACTTATTATACTGAAAGAGATAATTTATTTAAACTGAACCGTGCAACTATTAATATGAAAAAATAATTATACGTTTTAACAAATTGTACGTTCTAAAATTTGTGGGCTCCTTTTTAACTAATCACATTCCTCTGATCATGTAAAACTGTTGCTTTTGCTGAAGAAAAGAGTTCAAAAGAATTGAAACCTCAATTCCCACCCGTACAAACATTTAAATGTCGAACAATGGCCGAACCTTAGAAAACTGTTCAAATAGCTACTAAAATACTACTCATTTCTCAATTTTTTGTTGAATCATTCTTATGGCTGGAGAATAAATAGAAAACCCTAAGGTTGTGCTTGGATGTAGTTTCATTTTTCCATTTTTCAATTTTATGGAAAAAAAATATTTTGGATGAATAGTTATGGAAAATGAGAGTGTAATTGGATGTGAAAAGAATGTAATGATTATAGTTGATGTGATATGTAGGTTGAAAAATAATGTGTGATTGGATGTGTTTTTTTTTTCTTTTGAATAGTTAATAACTTAATATGATGAAATTTTAATTTTTGTTGTGTTGTTTAATAAAATATTTTTTTCAATATGTTTAATATTAATATTTTATATTTATAATAGTATTAATATTAATAATTTTAAAATTAAAAACATATTGAGAAAAAAATATTTTTACTCCCTCCATCCCATAATAACTTTCACATTTTCCTTATTCGAACGTTCCATAATAATTTGCACAACCCAAAAATAGAAAACTCTATATAAACTTCACCCTTATAATATCTACAATTTTATACAAAACGTTATTACTTTTGGGCGCACACATATACACAACCCAACCCATTTATTTAATTTATACATAAATATTTATAAAATTATCAATTAAAATCGTACTCATTACTCCACTTTCTTATTTTATGTGTTCACCACATGGTGCAAGTTAATTCGGGATGAAGGGAGTAGTATTTTAAATAGTAATAACGTTAATAGTAATAATAATTTTTTTAAATAGTATTATTACAAAATATTACTCCCCCCGTCCCAATCTTTAAGGTTTTCTTTCAATTTTTTGTCTCAATCTTTAAGGTTTCTTTCCTAAAATGGAAATACAGTTTATCACTTTATCACATAAAATATTAATAAACAACTCTTTATATCCCTAACTACCCATCACTTTATCACATAAAATACTAATAAACAACTTTTTCTACCTCCAACACTTTATCACTTTATCAATATTCCCATAAATCCTTATGAACAGTCAGAAAACCCTAAAGAACGGGACGGAAGGTAGTATTAAACATAATGATATTAATATTATAATAATAATAAGAAAAATATTCTAATAATATTTAATATGAATATATATTACAATAGTATTTTATCGTGAGTTTAGTACTCCCTCCGTCCCAATCTTTATGGAAAAGTACCCACTTTTTTTGTCTCAATTTTTATGTTAAAGTTACTTACACACTTTATTACTTTATCACTTTATCACATAAAATATTAATAAACAACACTTTCTACCCCCAATTACTTATCATTTTATCATATAAAATACTAACAAACAACTCTTCCTACCCCACGACTTTTTCACTATTACACTAAATGCTTATAACAGTCACAATCTCACGAAGATTGGGATGGAGGGAGTATCATATTAATATTATAATAATAGTATTAAAAATAGTATTATAATAGTTTAATTGAATATTAATACCGACAAAGTGGAATAGCTCAGCGGTTAGAACATAACTATTCATATCGTGAGGTTATGGGTTCGAGTCATTATTTTTCAATTAAAAAAAATGAATATTAATATACTATATTGATATATAATAATATTTAATATAAAAATTTATATTATATTAGTAATTATATTTTAAAATTTATTCTACATGTAGGTCAAAAATGTTATACTAATTATTTTAGTATCTTAAATATTATTCATATTAGTATAATACTCCACTCCGCACGTTTACTGTTTTCACATGTTTTTGCAAGCGAGTTTTTTATTAGTATTTAAATTTATAAAATAATTTTTAAATATGCATGCAATAGATGAGAGGTAGATCTATAATACCCCTCTTTAAAAATCATTTTATCATTTGAAATACTAATAAACAACTCGCCCACAAAAACTCGATAATAAAGATGGTGTGCACTTTTTTTCGGGACGGAGATAGTAATATTTTTATATAGTAAATAAATAATATTATTAATATAAAAATACATTTAGTATTAATATCATATTGGAACAATGTTGAGAATTGAGGTGAATAGTATTGAGAGTGTGAGAATTAATATTGAATAGTAGGAAGAATGTTGAGTGAATAGTATTAAAAAATGGGTGAATAGTAATAAAAAGTAAAAATGAATAGTATTGAGAATTTAGAGTTTTTTTTGAAAATTTAAAAATTGAGAAAGAAAATAAAAAAAAATCCCACAAGCAAGCACAACCTAAATCTCCAATTTCTGTTATAAAAAAGGATCCAGTCTCAGTTTAACTGTTAGAGTTCGTTTTTCACCCGTAATTTTTTTAGAAATTCAAGAGACACATCGAAGAATACCATTACGAGCTAATATTTGACGCTAATTGTTTGGGAAGGATGATATTTTCAAAAGTCGGAGCCTCGGTAACTCGTTCCTCGCGTTACAGGGTAAGCCTCTCTATGTGGATATTTGTTTTGGATTTTTGTGCTGTTTATGTAATTTTGTTTTGTGAACATTTTTTTTTTCGGATTTTGCAGAATTTGATTAATGGGGCTAGTAAGGGGAGGCATTTTTGGAATAAAGGTAATTTGGGAGCTCCGACTGTAGATGGATTAAACGGATATGCTAATCAGTTTGATGGAAAACTAGACTTTCTTAGGGGTTATATGGCGGCTGCTGGAGGCAGTAAACGATCAATTTCTTGGACTTCTTTATCCGATTTTAAACACTTCCCTGCAAATCCAAGAATTAGTAGATTTTTCTCAAGTGAACCGCCGGAAAAGAAGGGTAAGAGACTGCGCTTCCTCTTTCTTTAATGTCGTCTTGGATATTGAGAGATGATGTAATATGGGATCTTTTCCATGGTTTGCAGATTATACAAAATTTTCCCCAAAAATTAAGAAGGGGGTTCCCTTTTACAAAAAGGATGAACGTGAACAGAAATCAGAGTCCAAACTCCAAAGGTGTGTTAGTAATTCTTAATATTTAGTAAGTTATTTGTATAGTAGACAATTTAGTAGATTCTGTTTACAGAGGAAAGCCCCAAGTTCTAGAATTATGGTATTACTGCCATCAGTAACTGCATCATATCAGTCATTTTGCCAGCCATCTACTTTACTAGTGAATAATATGTAGCATTGCTTCCAGTATTGCTCTTATATGTATATTAGTTAAAATTTTCTCCTTTTTTAAAAAATATTAAGAAGCACAATGTGATCGCTGCACTGAGGCCTGTGGCTAACTTTTAATGCAGCGGGGAAGGTTGCAGGATTAGATTAAAATGGTCTATACTTGGTCATAATAGATCGAATGTTTCTTGGGTTTCATTTGTTAATGAACAGCTTTATCATGACGACATCAGTATGTTGGAGTTCAATATGCTACACAATGTCTTTTTGTTGATGTTATGGCCACATAATGCAGTGCAAATTGCTTCAGGTGCTTAGATTAGAATTTCATCCTTGCATAAATTTCTGGTCAGGCTAAAGATTATTATAAGGTCTTACAAAGGTTTCTAACGAAATTTCTGATTTGACTCATTATCTCTCAGAGGAAGGAAGCAAAAATACTGATGATGATGGGCCAGCGTTTCACTTGAATATTAACTTTCAAAATCTAGTTGCTGCTTTCCTGGCGATTGGGTTGCTCTTGTCAGCCTCACCTAATCCACGTGAAGAGAAACAGGTCAACAATCTGTTTGTTTACTAGTTTAAGTACTGAGTTTTATTCATATGAAGTAAAGAATCACTGGACCTAATTAATACTCGTACTTAAAAGTTAAAAATATGTGTTGCTCTAAAGTGCAGAGTCATTATCTAACTAGTAAATGTTGTAAGCATATAGTGGAATTTTGAATCCTTGTGAAACAATTTACGGTTTCTCATGAATGCATGCTTATGTTATCATAGGCCTTTTACTTCTTTTCTGTTAATTCAGATACTTGAAAGAAAACCCAGTTAGACTCTCTATCTACATCGAGCCTTGCATTATGTTTTCGTCTGTTTATTTATTCAAGTGTGATAGCGTCAGTACATTGTGAATCTCAAATTGACTGATTGCTGATATAAAAACGTGTGAAACATTTTATGCTGTGTTAGTAGAACAGGACCCCAGTTGCCCTCCGAACATTGTCAAGACTGCTTGTCTTATTAGCTTACTCCATTCAGCGCATTCCTTTTTAATAATATTCTGTATCTTAGATTGAGATAAGGAAACTCTGATATTTTGAATGATAATATACCCATTGACTTCAGTTTCTCTCGTTAGACTATTATTTAGTTTCTTAATAACTAATTCCTTTCTTCCCAAATTTGTTTCAATGTTCTCCATCTCCTAAACTGTACTCTGCCATTTAGCTAAAATCCATTGTTATCAGTTTTATATGGGTTGACGATTGTAACCCGTAAGACCTTTTTTTTCCCTCCATTTTGAGTGGAGTGAAGGGGGGTAAGGTGGCTTCTGTTATTTTTCAGTAAATGTTATTGTTTGTATAAATATAAATGTCACATTCACTTTTTGTAAGCCTCTAAGTATTTTTATTTATTTTAAGCTTTAAAGAGCCAAAGTTTCAACTGATTTGGGAGATTAGTTGACTCTAGATCATGTATTTTATGCAACCTGCTATGGGTTTGACTTTAAGACATACTTAGGCAAGTTATAACCAACACTTCCGGTAATTTAAGTTTGTGAAAATAATTACAGCATTCAAACCTTACAGAGAGAAATAAGGAAGATTACCGATCAAATTAAAAAAGGAAGATTTATCAAGCATAATTATATTAATATACATATATGTTGGGGTCAACTTTCTTGGTGTTGTGGACCCATAGCATCCTGAGCTTTTAAGAAGTGAGTATTTGATAGAATCACATGTAAAAAGCTAGATAATGCTTAATTTAGTTGACAGTGATGATTCATGAAGTTAACAAAGAGTGCCTATATTTGATATATTGAAGTTCCTTGGGATATATTGAATTTCCTTCACAAAGTTGTCTGATCATATCTACTACTCCCTCCATCCTGATTTTGATTATCTGCTTTCCATAAATAGCCGTCCTAATTTTGTTTATCCATTTCCAAATAGGGCAATAAAGCAACATTTAATACTATTATTTCTCTCCACCAAACCCACTTTACACCATTTAATACTATTATTTCCCTCCACCAAACTCACTTTACCCACTTTACACCATTTAATATTATTATCTCCTACTTTTTCTTAATCTCCGTGTCTACAGTAAATGGATAATAAAAAATAGGACGGAGGGAGTAATATATTATGCAGCTGAAGGCCATTTAGGATATTAACTATATCTGTATTTTAGGTATTGTCAGTGTCTGATGAGAACTTGCCTAACTTGTCTAGTGAAGATAATTATGGAAAAAGTATATCCAAGGAAGAAAATAAAGGTGGGGATCAAGTATATTTAGGATTTGTAGATATGCTTTAGGATTTCAGATTTTATTTGATACCATAGATTGTACATCAAGTTATGAATGAACGAAAATAAACTTTGAGTGAATGTACCAGCGTAGTTTAGCTGACAACTAGAATAGCTTGAGAATTGATTCTCGAGTTACTAAGATAATTCAAGGTTATTCCTTGGGTTTTTAGGTTACCGCTGAGAGGTTTCATAAGTTTCGTACAAATTGGTGTTCTTACAGTTACTGGTTCTATTACGATATAATCTTCTGCTATTTTTAGAGTGCTGATCATTTGACAATTGTCATTTATTGAACAATTATGTTACAGATTAGTTTTCAAGAGTTCAAAAACAACCTTCTTGAACCAGGCTTAGTAGACCACATAGTCATTACCAATAAATCTGTTGCTAAAGTATATGTAAGAAGCTCACCAAAGAGTTTAAGTAGAAACCGTGATACATCAGAAGCGCCTGAATTTGAAACACCAGTTGGCGGCATTCAAACAAAAGCAGGATTAACATTGGAAGTGTTAAAACATTTGAGGAAAAGTTGGAAGACGCCCAAGAAGCACTGGGCGTAGATCCACACGATTATGTGCCTGTCACGTACGTTTCTGAAGTGGCCTGGCTCACTGAGTTGATTAGATTTGCCCCTACTCTTTTGTTATTGGGATCCCTTTTCTTCATGGGTCGGAAAATGCAATCTGGATTTGGACTAGGAGGTACTGGTGGAAAGGGAGGACGGGGGATATTTAGTAATGGAAAAGCTCACTTCAAGAAGATGGACAAGAATACAAAAACTAAGGTTTGTTCTTAAGTTCTCTTTTATATAAAAATAGGGCTTAATTGCAGATAAAATATCAACCTTTTGCAGATTACAATCTAATAGTATGTAGTTTTGAATCTTGGTAAACAAAACCTCAATCTTTTTTTGAATTATAACAAATGGAAAGATTTGATCTTGCTTGGAAATGACGTGTCACCTACCTGGCATGCAACGTATAATTAATTGTGTTTCCTGGCAGGAGGTAGTCTGCCTGTTGGTTCGAATTGCAAACAAATTAAATTAAATTGAGGTTTTGTTACCAAGATTCAAAAGTTAAGATTAGATTGCAGTTTGCGGAAAGGTTGTGATTTTATATGCAATCAAGCCTAAACATAGTAATAAGATCATTGCCTGCTTTTTTTCCAAATGCCAACATGATTTCATAGTGGACTCGACCCAGTTTCTGATATTGAGAATCATAACTTTATTTTTCTTCTGTGATTCCAATTTTCAGGTTTACTTTAAAGATGTAGCTGGTTGTGACGAAGCAAAACTGGAGATCATGGAGTTTGTTCACTTCCTAAAGCAACCAAAGAAGTATGAGGAGCTTGGTGCCAAAATTCCTAAAGGAGCTCTATTGGTTGGACTTCCTGGAACAGGTAAAACTCTCCTGGCAAAAGCAACTGCTGGTGAATCTGGTGTGCCTTTTCTGTCCATATCAGGTTCCGATTTCATGGAAATGTTTGTCGGAGTGGGGCCCGCAAGGGTTAGAAGCCTTTTTCAAGAGGCAAGGAACTGTGCACCTAGTATCATATCCATCGATGAGATTGATGCAATTGGTCGAGCAAGGGGGCGTGGGGGGTTATCTGGTTCCAACGATGAGTGTGAAAGCACTCTTAACCAGTTGCTTGTGGAAATGGATGGATTTGGAACTACTGCTGGAGTGGTGGTTCTTACCGGCACTAATAGGCCCGACATTTTAGCCAAATCTTTGCTAAGACCTGGTCGGTTTGATCGCCAAATTAGCATCGATAAACCTGATAACAAAGGGCGTGAGCAAATATTTAGGATCTATTTGAAGAAGATTAAACTTGACCAAGAACTGGCTTTTTTACTCTCAGAGACTGGCGGCCCTCACTCCTGGATTTGCAGGGGCGGATATCGAAGCTGCTTTAATTGCTGCTAGGTCTGAGGAAGAAAAGGTTAAAATGGAACATTTTGATTCAGCTATTGACAGGATAATCGGGGGTCTTGAGAAGAGAAATAAGGTATGTAAATGGGCAAGCTCTTGTATACACCTGTTGCACAGTGAAACTGGTGTGTATTTTTCAATGGTATTAGTTGTTTTCACTGAACAGTATCAACTTTTTTCATAGAACAGAATTAACTGTTTTCACTGAACAATATTAGTTGTTCCCGTTGAACAATATTAGTTGTTTTCACTGAACTGTATTAGTTGTAAAATTAAATGGATTGTTTTGTGCACTTCTATTGTGGATGAAAATATTTCAATTCAACTTAACTTGTTTTTTTTTTTTTTTTCTATTTTCCCTTCCTAAACAGGTTATAAGTAAACTTGAACGCCGTACTGTAGCTTACCATGAATCAGGTCATGCGGTAGCTGGGTGGTTTCTAGAGCATGCAGAACTTTTGTTGAAGGTCACTATTGTTCCTCGTGGGACTGCTGCACTTGGTTTTGCACAGTACATTCCTAATGAGAACCTTTTGTTGACAAAAGAGCAGCTTCTGGATATGACTTGCATGACTCTTGGTGGACGCGCGGCTGAACAGGTAGCCACTTATTTTTATGGTATCATCTTATTTGTTGAATTTTTTTTGATATGCGCTTTGTGTTGGGAACTGTCCTTCTCCTCTTGTTTATTTCTCTGTCTCAATTTAATTTTAGACCTATGGCTCGTTTGCTTTGGGGGATGAGATAGTTAGTGATGTCTTATACCTCTTCATCTCATGTTTGGTACTGTTTTGAGCAATTATGTTGACCCGTTATTAAGTCCAACCTGGTTTCTATAATACCTTTTTAAGGGAATCATCAATCCCATTGCCCCCATGATAGTATTTAATACCTCTTGCAGGGAACAACCTAGTTTCTACTTTTTTTGACTCAATTTACTAGAATGCCCCTATTTTCTACTTTTTTTAAATTTAAATGATGGACCAAATTGACATTTGCTATCTTATCACATCTGATAATGCACAACACCAAACACTAGATATCAAATACCTCCAGATTGCACTTGTCGCTTATCTATTGTAGCAAAACAATTGAATAATGCTACAACATGTTAAATTATCATTTTGAGTTTTTTGTTTATATTTTCAAGCACATAAACTCACTTTCTATTGGAGAAACCGCTCATACCAAGTATTTAAAGGTGCGACTCTGTGTGTTGCATTAGGTGTTGTTGGGCAAAATATCAACTGGAGCTCAGAATGATTTGGAGAAAGTAACCAAAATGACATATGCACAAGTTGCAGTCTACGGTTTTAGCGATAAAGTGGGTCTTCTCTCTTTCCCTCAGCGGGAAGATGGATACGAGATGATCAAACCCTACAGCAGCAAGACAGCTAATATTATCGACACTGAAGTCCGTGAATGGGTTGGAAAGGCCTACGAGAAAACGGTGAAGTTGATAGAGGAACGCAAGGAGCAAGTAGCTCAGATTGCTGAGTTGTTGCTGGAAAAGGAAACTCTTCACCAAGATGATTTGGTCAAAGTGCTGGGTGAGAGGCCTTTCAAGTACGCTGAAAGGACCAACTATGATAGGTATAAACACGGGTTTCAAGATGAAGATAAGAAGGAAGGGGAAACTGTGAAGGATAGTACAGCTGAAGATGATGGATCTACCCCTCTTGCACCCGAGGTTGTCGTCCCTATGTAGCACTACTTGGTGTTTAATGTTTTTATTGATTAATTTCGAAATTTATTGATGTAGTAGTAATGTTGTTGAGAAGTGTCATTTGCAGATGACTGATGTATATTGGGTTTTAGTTGAATCTGGATATGACTTGTGGGTGATTGGTGTATACTTGATAAAATTGTAAGCTTCCACTCAAGTGAGTGTTTGTTTTGCAAAATTGTCATATCCTTGAGGAAAAATAAGATTACCCTTTTCATATTTTTCATAAATCTGGGACCAGAGTACACTTTTACTTTATTTCACCTGCTCTTGGTTCTTGTCACCTAGTCCACATCATCTAAATTTTGTATAAATAGAGATGGGTATTGATATATTTTGAATCAGAATCTCAAACACTCCCTTTTTTTTTTTAACTTGTAAAAAATCTTTTAATTTTTATCATGTTCTACACGGATCTAAATCATCTCATTATTCTCGTTACTCCCAGAATCATATAAATTCTCAAAATTATTAAAATTTAGAATCTTTTATAATACTGATGATTCCCAATTTTCTAAGTATTATCAAAATTCTCAATTTTCTCTGAATTTGAACCAAGTTCCTGTCTCTGAACAAGTTCAAATATCAAAAAATATCCGTCTCGATTTGTTCGGAAAAGAAGAAGGAAAAGGTGGTAAAAACAGGATGGTCCTTTAAAGAAGATGTTGCATTAATGTTGTGTTGGTATTTAATCAGTTAAGATGACACAACCTGACAACAATTAAAAGACGTCAAAAGTGTGGGAACGAATACATGCTATATACAAAGAAGCTCGAAGAGAAAATCCAAAGGAGATAAATGAAAGAACTATAGAAATGATGAGAAGTCGTTCTAGACGAATTAATGAAAGTTGCAACAAGTGGTTGGAAGCATCCAAAGAAGCACATAGACGATATATAAGCGGAATGAGTCATGGGGATATTGAGAAAGAAGCTCATGAAATTTATTGTCTTACCTCTAAACACAAATTTACCGACTTGGTTGTGTTTAATGAAGTTTTGAGTAAATATCCCAAGCGACAGATAAATTTTGATCGTGCTCCAACACGTCCCGGTGCTGAAGATGAAGAGGATACTGAAGAAAGTGTTGGTAGCTCAAAGAGATCAAGGACTAGTGAAGAAGGACAATATTCCAACCCCACTAATCCAGAAATTCCAGGCAGGGGCAGTTCAACTATTTCACGTCCTATAGGTAGAAATAAGGCGAAAAAAGGAAAATGTAAGGTGGTGTCAAATGAAGTTGCTGAACAAATATGTGCAATGAGAATCACTAGAGAAACTGAAGTTGAAGCGATTAGAGAACAAATCAACATACAAAGAAAAAGAGAGCAAAGGAAGAGATGGAATAAGAAAATGGAGCTGCAGCTTTCTCTTTTATCCCAATTGAAGACGAAAGATCACTTGCACCAGCAGAAGAAGAGATGAAACTATTCCTATTAGCATTGTTCAAATAATTGATGTCATTTATCTTCATGTATTTTTAGTTTTTTACTTTGTGCATTTTTTTAATTTTTGTCTTGTACGCTTTTTTAATTTGTGTGATTTTACTTAATTTCATGAAATCTCAATTAGTTAGTTTAATTATGAAATCAATTCGTTGTAATTTTTCTATTAGTAATCTCAACTACATGACAAGTTACATCACTGCATTATCAATGTATCTTTCGTATAGACCACATGACAGATTGTATTCATCCCCAAGTGAGAATCAAACCACATGCGAAGTAGTGTCTCCTCAATTATTGAAGGTACTTTTCTTTACTCTTTAACTTCCTATAAATCATACTTGAAACAACATCATACTTACACCAAAAATCTTATCTTTACTCTTTAGCTTCCTCTCAAATATAATTACTATCTATTTGTCTTACCTACTTCCATTTTACAAATGTCTCTCAATGAAAATCTCTCGGTAGATTCATATTCAAACTCAAGTTTAGATTCATTCAATTTGAATAATCTTGATGAATGACAAAATCGGAATGCTCAACAAAATCGTGAAATAGACCGCATGATCGAATATATAGTCTTAAGCAATCTTAATATGACCAGATGAGATTCCACTCCTAGAGCTAGAAGAAGGCATTGTGAAAGGGAACACGAGCTTGGTGAGGAACGCTTGATGAATGACTATTTTGTCGATAGGCCGACGTATACTCCCAAGATCTTCCGATGCAGATTTCACATGAGAAAATTTATATTCCTTCGTTTAGTGGAGGCCGTTACTGCCAATGACGAATATTTTCAATAAAGACCTGATGTCACGGGTCAACTAAGTCTTTCACCATTACAAAAATATATTGGTGCTATGAAGGTGTTGGCATATGGGACATCCACCGATGCCGTTCATGAATATTTGCGCATGAGTGCAATAATAACAAGACAATCTCTCAAGAATTTCATTGAAGAAATCATTTCTTACTTTGGTAAAGAGTACCTCAGAAAGCCTAATGAACAAGATTTGACAAGACTACTCTATGTCGGCGAACAACATGGATTTTCAGGTATGATAGGCAGTATTGACTGTATGCATTGGGTATGAAAAAAATGACCTACTACATGGGCTGGGCAATATGCAGGGAGAATTGAAAAACCGACAATCATTTTGGAAGTTGTTTCATCATATGACTTGTGGATATGACATGCTTTCTTTGGAACTCCAGGTAGGTGCAATGAATTAATGTACTCCAACGATCTCCAATTTTTACAGTTGTCTTGGAAGGTCGAGCTCCACAAGTTAGTTATGTCGTTAATGATCGAGAAAATAATAGAGCTTATTATCAAACTGATGAAATATATTCTTCATGGACTGTATTTGTTAAGTCAATTACTTCTCTAGTAACCCAAAAACACAAATTGTTCGCTAACACCATGAGGCTGTACGAAAAGATGTTGAGCGAGCATTTGAAGTTCTATAAGATTGTTTCACATTTCCTAAACACCTATGTCTTGTATGGAATAAACTTTTGATGGAAAAAAATACGACGACTTGTATCATCATGCACAATATGACAGTGAAGGATGAACGAGACGCATACCAAAATTATCATGATCCCACCAAATTTTTAATGGATTGTCCCGTAGATGATGATCAGTCCTTTCACTACTCTACTGAATGCATTGCAAGTTTGTCTACCTATATGATTAATAGATAGGGAACAACTTCATAATAGAGAAGCATTGAACCTATGTGACAAAATTCGGCACCGATAATTAAATATGTAATTTTTATTCTTTTGTTTCGTTGTAATTTACGTATGTATTCATATCTCGATTTTTTTTTTGTGTTTCGATTCTTGTAACTTTATTTTTGTTATTGGATGTTGTAATTTATTTTAAGTCTATGGTAATTTTTTTATTATAATTATGATTTTTATAACATCAAAATAATATATATTTCTTAAATATTTTAAATATAATAAAAATTAATTATAGCTATCATTGTTAAATTATAAAAGAAATAATTTATTAAAGGTTGATTGTGTCTATGGGTGGTTAGAGATAAAGTATGAAAAAAAATGATATTATGTTGTAGGCTAAAATGTGTATGTGGAGGAGGGAGAAATCAATTTTTTGTTGACTAAATATTGTATGCATCCAGATGCACCGTGCACTCATAGTGCATTTAAAAAGCATGCAACTTGTTATACTAAAAGATATAATATTTTTACACTGAATCGTGCAATTATTAATATGGAAAAATAATTGCACAGTTCAGTATAAACAAATTGCATATTTCAATATAAAAAATTACATATTTTTAAAATACATTATATATACACGGTGCACCTAGATACACATTCGACAACACTTCTTTATTAATGGCTACTTTATAAACATGGTGAGAGAACAAGACATGCAAAGTATTGAATGTTTCACTCATTTCTCAATTTCTTTGAATCATTCTTATGGCTGAAAAATAAATAGAAACCCTAAATCTCCGATTTCCGTTATAAAAAAAAGGATCCAATCTCCGTTAACTGTTAGAGTTCGTTTTTAGAAATTCAAGAAACACATCGAAGAATACCAGCTGATATTTGATGCTAATTGTTGGGGAAGAATGTTGTTTTCAAAAGTCGGAGCCTCGGTAACTCGTTCCTCGCGCTACAGGGTAAGCCTCTCTATGTGGATATTTGTTTTCGATTTTTTTTACTGTTTCTGTAATTTCGTTTTGTGAACATTTTGTTTTCGGATTTTGCAGAATGTGATTAATGGGGGTAAGGGGAGGCATTTTTGGTATAAAGGTAATTTGGGAGCTCCGACTGTAGATGGATTAAACGGATATGCTAATCAGTTTGATGGAAAACTAGAGTTTCTTAGGGGTTATGTGGCGGCTGCTGGAGGCAGTAAACGATCAATTTCTTGGACTTCTTTATACGATTTTAAATGCTTCTCTGCAAATCCAAGAATTACTAGATTTTTCTCAAGTGAACCGCCGAATAAGAAGGGTTAGAGACCACGTTTCCTCTTTCTTTAACGTCGTCTTGGCTATTGTGAGGTGATGTAATTTGGGATCTTTTCCATGGTTCGCAGATTATACCAAATTTTCCCCGAAAAACAAGAAGGAGGTTCCCAAAAAAGGATGAACAAGAACAGAAATCAGAGTCCAAAGGTGTGTTAGTATTTCTTAATATTTAGTAAGTTATTTGTATAGATGACAATTTAGTATTACTGTCATCAGTAACTGCATCATATCAGTCATTTTGCCAGCTATCTTCTTTACTAGTGAATCATATGTATCATGGCTTCCAGTATTGCTCTTATTAGTATATTTGTTAAAATTTTCCCCTTTTTTTAAAAATAATAAGAAGCACAACGTGATCGCAGCACTGAGACCTGTGGCCAACTTTTAATGCAGCGGGGAACATTGCAGGATAAGATTAAAATGGTTTATACTTGGTCATAGTAGAGCGAATGTTTCTTGGGTTTCATTTGTTAATGTACAGCTTTATCATGAGGGCATCAATGTGTTGGAGTTCAATATGCTACACAATGTCTTTTTGTTGATGTTATGGCCACATAATGCAGTGCAAATTGCTTCAGGTGCTTAGATTAGAATTTCATCCTTGCATAAATTTCTGGTCAGGCTAAAGATTATTATAAGGTCATACAGAGGTTTCTAACGAAATTTCTGATTTGACTTATTCTCTCTCAGAGGAAGGAAGCAAAAATACTGATGATGATGGGCCAGCTTTTCACTTGAATATTAACTTTCAAAATCTAGTTGCTGCTTTTCTGGCGATTGGGTTGCTCCTGTCAGCCTCACCTAATCCACGTAAAGAGAAACAGGTGAACAATCTGTTTGTTTACTAGTTTTTGTACTGAGTTTTATTCATATGAAGTAAAAAATCACTGGACCTAATTAATACTCATACTTAAAAGTTAAAAATATTTGTTGCTCTAAAGTGTAGGGTCATTATCTAACTAGTAAATGTTGTAAGCATATAGTGGAGTTTAGAATCCTTGTGAAACAATTTACGGTTTCTCATGAATGCATGCTTACGTTATCATAGGCCTTTTACTTCTTTTCTATTAATGCTGATACTTGAAAGAAAATCTAGTTAGACTCTCTCTATCTACATGGAGCCTTGGATTATGTTGTTGTCTGTTTTATTATTAAGGGTGATAGCGTCAGTACATAGTGAATCTCAAATTGACTGATTGCTGATATAAAAATGTGTGAACATTTTATGCTGTGTTAGTAGAACAGGACCCCAGTTGCCCTCCGAACATTGTCAAGTCTGCTTGTCTTATTAGCTTACTCCCTTCAGCGCATTCCTTTTTAATAATATTCTGTATCTTAGTTTGAGATAAGGAAACTCTGATATTTTGAATGATAATGTACCCATTGACTTCAGTTCCTCTCGTTAGACTATTATTTAGTTTCCTAATAACTAATTCCTTTCTTCCCAAATTTGTTTCAGTGTTCTCCATCTCCTAAACTGTACTCTGCCATTTAGCTAAAATCCATTGTTATCAGTTTTATATGGGTTGACGATTGTAACCCGTAAGACCTTTTTTTCCCCTCCATTTTGGGTGGAGTGAGGGGTGAGTAAGGTGGCTTCTTTTATTTTTCACTAAATCTTATTGTTTGTACAAATATAAATGTCACGTTCACTTTTTGTAATCCTCTTATTTTTACTTTAAAGGGCCTAAGTTTCAACTAATTTGGGAAGATTAGAAGACTCTAAATCATGTATTTTGTGCAACCCGCTGAGGCAAGTTATACCATCAGCTGGACTCATTAGTTTCTGAATTAAGTCATTAACCAACACTTCTAGCAATTTAAGTTTGTGAAAATAATTACAGCATTCAAGCCTAACAGAGAGAAATAAGGAAGATTACTGATCAAGTAAGAAAGGGAAGATTTATCAAGCACAATTATATTAATATACGTATATGTTGGGGTCAACTTTCATGGTGTTGTGGACCCATAACATCCTGAGCTTTTAAGAAGTGAGTATTTGATAGAATCACATGTAAAAAGCTAGATAATGCTTAATTTAGTTGACAGTTATGATTCATGAAGTTAACAAAGAGTGCCTATATTTGATATATTGAAGTTCCTTGGGATATATTGAATTTCCTTCACAAAGTTGTCTGATCATATCTACTAATATATTATGCAGCTGAAGCCATTTAGGATATTAACTATATATGTATTTTAGGTAGTTAGTTGTCAGTGTCTGATGAGAGAGGCACACTTGCATGAGACCGTCTCACGGTGAGACGGGGCATAAGTTGGGCATTGAAACTTTTAACACTTTGAGAAGGGGTGGGTGTAATTTGTGCTAAGTTATTGTTAGGATTAAAACAACAATTATGGAGAAAATAATAGAAATACGAATTAAGGAACACACAATTTGGTTACCCAGTTCGTCAGGAATGACTACGTCTGGGGGCACTACCAAGCCAGGAGATCTACTAAATTTTCGAGCGATGTGGTGATGCAATTACAATGAGTCAAAAGTGTTTAAATGAGACATGGGCCAAAACCCTAAATCTGCCCGCAGGCCTTCCGAACCCGCTCGACCACGTCACTTGGTCGAGCGGAAGTGCTACTGACAAAGCCTCTCGGTCGAAAGTGCCCTCTGGTTTTTGGAATGGGGGGCGCTCGACCCGGCGAAGTGCTCGACCTCGAGCCGGGTCGGCGCCTCCCCAGGTGTCTTTCTACTCCGGTTCCGATCAGGCTCCACCAATCCCAACAATCTTCCATCTGGAGACTGACTCCAACTGTAACTTGTCTCCTCCGTTTAAATGGTCTCTCTCTCACTGGTAGTAGTGCCAGACCTTCATCTCAATTTCCAAGGCCAGTTGAAGTCATGCATAACTTCAACTTCTCTAAGGTCACAACCTTAGTCAACATGTCAGCAGGATTCTCACTTCCTCGGATCTTCATCAGCTGTAAGATCTTGTTCTCGATGAGGTAACGTATGTAATGATACCTTAACTCAATATGCTTTGTCCTCGAGTGAAAGGCCGGATTCTTTGCCAAGTGAATAACACTCTGGCTGTCACTATACAGATAACTATCCTTTTGCTCTTTCCCCAACTCACACGAAAGATTCTGCAACCAAATCATCTCCTTAAAGAATCGCGAACGTACTCGCTCGCAAAGCGGATCGAAGCCACATCTTTTGCAACTTAGAAGCCCAAGAAATTGTT